>PVKB01000350.1:0-373415 GCA_004027205.1 Ctenodactylus gundi | reverse complement strand
TTGATGAGCTGTTGAATCAGCTTCTATTGAGTTCTTTTTTAAAAAGTCATTATTCTATTTAAACATTTAAAATTTTCCCCCATATGTATGTATATATGTATATGATATCTAATAGTTACAATGAGCTTGTGTGTTTTGTGCACATATGTATCACATCACCATTACAGTCCTTTCCCCTCCCCGCTTTTGGTACTTTTGTACTTTCCCTATTCCCCTAACTCCCATTATCACAGTAAGTGATCATTCTTACCTTCAAGTCCTGATATTCTGTCTTCTAGTTAATTGTGGCTGCTGGCTTCACTTTCAGTTGTGTTTTTCATTTTCAGGATTTTTGCTTCATTCTTTTTCACAACCTCTAATTTTATGTAAGTTTGCATTCATTTCAGTTTCCCGTTTTTTAACTGGATCTTTGATTTTGAGGGGTCTGCTTTTCTTCAATGCCTTGTATATTCTAGTTGTTAGATTTCTGTCTGAGGTACAGGTGCTAAAAACTTTTCCCTGTTCTGTTTCCCTGTTTTTCATTCTGTTGATAGTCTCCCTTGTTGTGCAGAAACAATTGATCCAGTGATATCTTTTCTGGATATCTTTTCAAAAAAGTTAAAAGCAGTGTATAGCAGTACAGTTAACAATAGTGAAAATGTGGAAGATGCTGAAATATCCATCAACAGATGAATGTGTACAGAATTACGTGGAGTATGTGCATAATGCTAAGCTTCCATAAAGACAGATAGATTTGAGGCTTTTGTAGGTAAATGGTCACAACTTGAGACCATCATGCTTGGTGAAGTGAGCCAAACAAAAAAGATTAAATATCGCATGGTTTCTCTAATAAGAGAAATGCAGAAAACATTTTATAGATTCAAATGAGTGTTATAATGGCAGTTAGAGGGGATGGGGAAGGTCCAAGAGGGCTAAAAACGGGAAGGGAAAGGGAGTCTAATGTTAATTTGATCAAAATGTGTACAGACTACTCAAGATCATTATAACCTTATGTATTACATATATATATATGAGATAAAAATCATCATTCATATTCCATAATACATTGTCTTCTTTAATCCAGCCAACTGCTTGTGTCTTAAGTTCATTGAAAATCTTATTTAAAATTTTTATCTGCTTATTTGCATTGTCTTTGAGTTCACTCAACCTCTTATGTATTTGGTTATTTTTTCTTTGATCTCCTCAAACATTTTAATGATTTTATTTTTTTCAGTTCTTTGCCTGAAACTTTTTCTACTTCAGTGCTTTTGAAATCAGTCTTGTGGAGCTAAGAGTTTTTGCATTCAACTTTTTGTCTTGTTTTCTCATGTTTCTTTTGTTTTTGTTCTGAGGGTCCAAGGTCAGTTAGGCTGCTGGAAATGTGGAAGTGTCTTCATTTGGTGTATGTCTTCCTGTGCTGAGTTTGGCTTTGGTTGTGTTTTGATGTTTATGCACATGTTCAGCCTACTTAATGTATTGGGAATAGTTCCGGTCACTATGTTGCTAGGAGAGAACAAATAGTGGTTATGGCATCTAAAGGACCAACCAAATGTCAACATATAATTTAGAACTTGTTTTGAAAATTTCTCACTGTTTTCAGCAAGCCAGAAAGACAATGGAATAGTACTGATGAGTCTGGAATAGAAAGGCATTTAGTGGTAAGGTGGGAGAGTGCGTACTTTGTCACTGTGGCAGTGTCTTTTCTCCATCTCCCAACCCCACTGGTCCCAGTCAAGCAACACTACTTCCTGTGACTCACTGTTCCGTAGATTGCGGAGTGCCTGATTCTGGGTTTCTACCCAAACAGTACCCTTTGTTCCTGTCTGTCCCTACGGTTTGCCGCTTCTGACTCTGTTGCTCCTTTTGAGTGGTTCTCTGGCTTTTGCTTTTTTTTCCTGTTTCCCTGATCTGAGGAGGTCCTCTCTTGCTGGTAACTCACTTGCTGGGCTTTGACTCCCTGTGGAAAGAGATTTCAGATTGTTCAGCACTGGTTGGTGACTGCTAGGTGTGCCAGTTTCATCCCAGAAGAACTGCTGTACGTAGCTCCTTTCAGGGAATTTGATCTTTTTTTGAGGGTGACTTCTTTGCCAGACATGGACTAACCAGTGCTGTGATCAAGAAACAACTTCGCTTTCTCTAAATCACCAGTTATTTGAATTCATCTGAAGGGCTTGTCCATTAGATTACCTTCCTTTGGTTGGACTTTTTTTTGCCCCTTACTTCTAAGTACCTGCAGACCTTGGTGAGTATCTTTTGAGCATCTCATGAGCATGCCTTTACCTTGCCATGATGACTTGCTTTGCAAGTCGGAAGTTCGTTCATATTTTAATAATTATTCCCTGTTAATATGTGAAGATAACTACAATTTGAGTTTTTATTGCAGGGAATGGTGTTGATAATTTAGTGAATAGGTAAAAATTATTCATAGTTGAGCCTCATAATATAGTATGATTTCACTTTTTTGTTTCTCTTTAGTTAATATTATTTTGAAATTTACTACATATATTAGCATATTACTATTTTGCATATTATTAGTTATTCTGCAATTTTTTATAAAATTGTCATAAGTTTTCCATTTATAGGGACAGGATTTCTGCACTTCTATTTGTTTTGTTTTAATTTTTCATTTTAACCTCTCTCTTTCTATCTGCATAGTGGTTATTCTAGCATCATCATTCTTTGCTATCATCTTTCACATTTTATTTGCATTTTCCTAAAGATGGTGTCATGTTTTCTTGGGCCTCTTTTATCTTTCTTGGTTTGCTCCTTTGATTTGTTGGGACACATCTGCTAGTCCTCTTGGGAGGTAACAAAGATGGTGGAGTGGTGAAGAGTACAGTGGTGGTGATAGCCTTCAGCATGCCTGTTTTCTGAGTCACTACTGTGGTTTGGCTCTGGAATGTCCCCCAAAAATCTCATGTATTTAAATGTTATGGATTGTCTATGGAACAGTGTGCTGTTGGTAGACTGTGGCCTAGTCTAGAAGGTGGATTACAGGCTACAAGTTAGGATTAACAGCATGTAAGTTAGGATTAATGGTGTGTAGTAGCCACACCTTTCACACCTGGATCCAGGAGGGGTTGGTCACTGGGCTGAGACCTAGAAGGATATCTAAGCTGCTTCCTGCCTTCCTTGGAAGACTAGGACTACTCTCGACTAGTCTCAGTTTGCCTTCCTGTTTGTGATGTCGTGAGAAGCTGCCTCCACCTTTGTCTCTGCCATGTACTTCGATTGCTGCGTGTCACCCCTGAATGGACTGTGACCTTCTGAAACTGTGAGCTAAATGAAACCTTTCCTCCCCTAAATTTGTGGATGTCGGGTACTGAGTCACAGCAACAGAAAAGTAACTGAGAAAGTCATGCTGATCTGCACTGAACTTTGTTTCTTACCTGACTAGTGCACAGTTGTGTTTTGGAGTTATTTTTGCACTGGTTCCAGATTTTCTTTTTTCTTCTGTGAACTGGGTCTTGTTCCTGAGTCTCCTTTTCTCTTGATTTCCTCTGCTGTGTTTTATAAGGCATACTGCCTAGCAATTTCCCAAGAGAACATAGGAAATATTATTTATTCAAATCTTGAATAGCTGAAAATGCCTATATGCTGTTCTTTTATTTGTCAGTTTTTCTGACTAAAGAATTTCAACTTAAATATAGTTATCCTCTGGAATCTTGAAGAAATCACTTTGCTGTTTTCTTGCTTCCAGGGTTTTTATTTTGTGTGCACTTATTCTGATTCCTGTTCCATTGTAACACATTTTTACATTTTTTCCTCTTCTGTGGAAATATATCGGGTTTTTATTATTTGCTATTAATAGTTTTCTGAAATTTCATTATTATGTACCATGCTTTAAGTTCATGTTTATCTATTTTGCTTGATACTCTTTCAGTACAACCACAAATCCTTTGACTCTGGAAATTTTCTTGATATTCTCTCTCTTTCACCTTTTCTCTCTCTCTAGTGTGTGTGATACCCTTTCTCCATCTTCCTTCCTTCCTTGCTTCCTTCCTCTTTCCCCTTCCTTGCTTGCTTCCTTCCTCTTTCCCCTTCCTTGCTTGCTTTTCTTTCTTTCTTCTTTCTTTCTCTTTCTTTCTTTCTTTCTTTCTTTCTTTCTTTCTTTCTTTCTTTCTTTCTTTTTTCCTTCTTTCTTTCTTCTTTCTGAGAATGGATATTGCTCTGTAATCCAGGCTGATTCTGACCTCACTATGGAGCTCCAGCTGGCCTTAGACTCAGCAATCCTCTTGCCTCAGCCTCCTCTAAGTGCTGGGATTACAGGCGTGCGCCACAGTTTATGCAGTGCTGGGAAATCAAACTGGGGTACCTAGCACTTGACTTAGCACTTGCTAGGCAAGCGCTTTAACCACTGAGCTATTCCTCCAGCCCAATTTTCTGTTTCTTGAATTCATATTATTTGGATTTGACCTCTTTAATTAGACTTCTACTTTTTGAATCTTGTTTTCTTTGTTTTCTATTTCTTTTTTCTTTTGGCTCTTCTGGGAGATACCTCTAATTTCATTTTCCATGTTGGTGTCATATTTTTAATAAATAGTTTTGAATATGTTTGCATGTAAATATATATATGTACTCTGAACATTACTGAAAAACTTTTATGTATACAGTTTTTTATTGCTTCAGGGATATAGTTTTTTGATATTTGTGTCTCTGCATTATTTTCCTACTTGCTTTTTAAATAAAGTTCCTTGTTTAAAAAAGAAAATAAAAATGTAAACAGAAATTGAGTTGCTTGTTTGATTCTCTGCTATCTGTTAGAAGCTTTTCTCAGATATTGGGTATTTTTTGACATTTGTCAGTCCCTTGTTGTCCAGATTCAGAGTGGAGGTCTTAATTGACTGGACATGCTGAGTCATTGGTAGGGTTTTTGATTGGCGATTTACCACAGGTGATCAAGTGAATTGTTTGTTAATAAACCATCAGAATTGATGTTAAATCTCTCTTTTTGAGCAGTCCTGTTTCTCCAGGGAGTGCCTCTTTAATTTCAACAGGAAAATACAAGCTCATGGTATATCTTCTGAACACATGTAGAAGAAAACATAGCTGATTGTCAGCATCCAGGTTTTGGTGTGTATTTAGCTAACAATTCCTAAGTTTTCCCAAGGTATCTATAGACCAAAGCTCTCTGTTTTACCCTCTCTGGAGGATAAACTTGCCCTCTGCTGTTTAGATAAAGGAGAGACAATTGCTGTGTATTAGTTGGTTTGTTTCTCAGGTATTTTACCAGTTAGAATTTGGCTTTTGTTGTTGTTGTAAGTCTTTTAACATGTATCCATTGACTTTCCAGTTTCTAAAGTTTTGTTGCTTTTACTTCTCCTGTTTTCTTTTATTTATAGGCTTACTTCTTTAAAATAAAGAATAAAACCTGTGTTTTTGAGGAAGAATATTTTATTTGCACTCAGTTTGCCATCTTAACCCTGAATTCCTTTGATCTTTCTAAAATCAACAGTTCCATGTTTTAAATTTTCTATTTGCTTAATTTTTTTCTGGAGTCAAATACAAGCTAAAAAGAATATCTGATCATACTTTCTTTTAAAAATCCAATTTCCTGTTTTTATTTACAAGTGTCAATACCAAGTTTCTGTTCTGCATATGCTAAAACTTTACTAGGTTTGTAAACTTTTGACATGGAGAATGGATTTATCTATTTGTAATAAATTATCTGGAAAATTAAGTCTGCACAGACGTAAATTACTGAAGTGCATTCATTTTATGTGTATGTATGTGTGTGTGTGTGTTTGTGTTATGAAATTGACTCTATTAGAAGTCACATAGGTCATGATGCACACTAAACTCATACCATTAAGAGAGAATACATTTAAACTTACATTTATCTCTTAAAAAGTATACTGTCAGGATTTGATAAGAACAAATTCTTCGCAGATCAGAGGCTCTCTGCTTCCTAGAGGCAAGCTTTCATTTATTAGTGGAGTGCTTATCCTATCTTCTGACTTTCCAAACAGGAAGCGCCAGTCTTTACAGAAACAGATTATTGCTTTCACTGTAAGTAGAGGAAAAACTTTGTTATTAGTCATGGAGACAGTGCTTACATTTTCCTTCCAAATATGATTATTTCAGAATGCCGTAGTAATTTCTCATTTGAAATTTATTTTAATAGTTCATAGGTTTCAGAAATTTCTTTTTGTATATCTCTTACATTCTGCAGTGAGTTTGGAGGTAGGGGTATGAAGAGGAACAAAAGTTTCTCATAACAGATTAAGATATGTACTGCCTCTAGTACACTGCCTCTAGGATTCATTCAGTTTCTTATGTTCTGGTTTAAAGGTTTCAGGTGCAAAATAATCTTTATTCTCATTGGAGGAATAAGTGTTATTCCTTACCACAGGCTGCATTGCTGCTCTTGGCCAACCATTTCAGTTCTGTAGGTGAAATTATGTCCCACCAAATTTTCTACGTTGATGGTCTGACCCTTCATGTGATAATATTTATTCCTGTGGCCTGTGAGAAGTAATTAGATTTACATGAAATCTGAAGATAGGATCCAGGATTAATACTCTCATAAGTAGAGAGGAACGATAGCCAGTTTCTCTTTCTCTGTCAGAACAGAGGGACAGTGAGAAGGCAGCCATGTGCAAATCAGGAAAAGAGCCCTGACCAGAAACTGACCACACTGGCATCTTGATCTCAGACTTCTAGCTTCTAGAACTATGAAAAGATCAAGTTTCATTGTTTAAGCCTGATATATATTCTACTCCAGTATTTTGTCATTCATGTGGGAGACAGCCTGGCGTCAACCTACCGTTTCTCTGAAAATATATCCTACAGGAGTATTTGTCACACCAACCAATTCTCCAGTTCTCTAGATAGCAATTGAGTGTCCAATAATTTAGTTCATTCTGACTCTGTATGGCGTCAGATCTCACATGTTAAAGCGGCGCAAGTCACAAGGCCACACCTACTTCAATTACAAATCCAGGCTACCCCTTCTTCTGAGCAACTGGCTATAAATCAGGGGCTCCTAGAAGGCTCCTTGCCTCTGATTCAACACTTTGCCAGTATGGCTTATGGAGTCCAGGAAAAGCACGTGACTTATGTTTATTAGTTTCCTGTGTCTGAAGCATACAGCTGAGGAACAGCCAAGTGAAAGAGGTGAACAGAGCGAGGGTGCGGTCAGGCGGTACCCGTGCCCGCTGCAGTCAGGCCGCTCTCCCCAGCAAGCCCACGTGTACACAGTTAGGTAATGTCAGGATGCCTTTTCACTGTGGGTGATGAAATAAGTAATAGGGAAAGTATGTTAAGACAAAATTTTTTTAATCACTAATGTCATTATCTGAAGATTAAATAAATGCTTGCCTTGGAGGGAAAGGAACAGTTACATCAGCTTTGCTTCTGAGGAACCCTGGCCCATTAAAGGACTTAAAATGACCTTGGCTGTGATATTTTGGTTGGTGAGAAACTAATTAAAAGATAGAACCCTTTTCCTTGCTCTTCAAATGACCCAGCATTTCACACAGATGTCTCAGGGAAATGCATACCTGCTGTTCTTCCATTAGCCAGTTACTTTGTTGCAACTGTCACAAACTCTCTTTTTTTGCAGTAATTATGAAGAATTATGTCCCATCTGGCAACTCAAACGTTTAGCTCAATTTGAGGGAAATTTGGAGGTAATTACAGGTCCCGTGTTATTGTTAAGTCTTGAAAAAGAAACTGCCACAATTTAGAAACCTTTGGTGAAAAGGCATACGGACAGATTATGCTGTCTAAGAAGCATGCCTAGTAGGGTCTCGTAGGACCTTTCAGCAAATCCTCTGTGTGTCTGCACACACTCACACATTCACGTAACATAAAACCAAGAAACTCCCAACCTGGAAACAACTGAAGCAAAAAAGCCAAGTTGAGAGAGTATAATATATAATGATAATAATATACATATAACATAGCTTGTACTAAAATTAAAAATTAAGGATAATATGCATGATTCTGTGGATTTTTACCTAGTTTCTTAAATATTTTAACAGTGTTTGAATATTTTTGGATCTCTTTTTGTACATAAAATTACCTTTTATATTTTAAAGCAATAGTTGTGATATTTAACTTTTCAGTGAAATTATGAGATTGTAAAGAGGTTGTTGAAATTTATATCAATCTCTTTAAGCAAGTAAGCAAGCAAACCTTTGAGTTGAATTAGAAGACTGAAATAAACACAGTCAGGCTGGGTGGCAATGTCAGCACTCTGGAAAGCTGAAGCAGGAGGATCTGTTCCAAGTTTGAGCCCAGACCCAGCCATTTAGCATCTAAATAACTTAGTTACAGTCTGTATAAAAAAATAATAAGACTTGGGATGTCGCTCACTGCAAAGGTTTTGGGTTCAATCCCCAGGACAAAAACAAAAACCCCCTCAGACTATGGAAGGTTTGATTCTTTTAAAGTCAAATACTATTTTGTTTAGTAACTTTGAACTTGCAAATATTAAAGTTTCAGTCGCTCAAATTTATATTAGTTAGGAAATATCCACATAGATTGCCATTATGTATGATGAAAAGATTACTGCTCTCCTACATAGGTCTTATTTTTGGAACTTGGCAAAGACTTATGCGGTCCCTCTCTCCTTCGCACGGCAAAGTCCCAAAGCATTTTAAGTATTTGAAGGCGTGCATTCAGTTCAAACAATTTTAGTATCCATAGCGGCCAGCCAAGAGACATCTAGGCAGATGGAAAGAAAAAATTATTTCTAGAAAATATGAAGACATCTTTGTAAATATTTTTGTCCCATATTTTTGAAATTAACATCTAATTAACATGAGCCACATTAACTTTTGTTTATATACCAACTCTGCATTTCATTTTAGACCTACACCAGGATGAAATATTCGTCTTTTTTTGAAACAAAAAATGTCTCTCAATGATTTTCAGTAAAGAACATCCGAATATTTTCAATTGGAAAAGTCTTCATGCTTTTGAAATATGACATTCAATAAACAGCTGTCCTTCTGCTAAAAAGTAGTCAGCCTATACCTGATATTTGGATAGATTCTTAACTAAAATGATTTGTCTTGTGTCATCTTTAGTATTGTAGCTAGGTAGTGAGAAAACAGGTTGCACTTTAGGGAAAAAATCTGAAATTTTGTAATAAATTAGGGTAATTACACCAGCATGGTTAAATCTTAATGAAGAATAAGGACGTTTTTCCTCTGGTCTGGCTTTGAGTCCTTTCAAGTGTGAGCATGATGTTACAATACTGCCCCCTACTGTACAGTTCGGTATGGACCTTCTAACCTAACCAGAACAGAAGAAACCGCCAGAGAGGGGGGGCCAAGTGGATCTCTTCGCACTTGGCACTTTAGGAAGCGTGTTCTGAAGTGTGGTCCAGGCACCTTAACGTAGAAATCCAGAATAATGTTGTAATACACAGTGCTGCGTTTCAGTTTGTTTTCTTTTAAATTAATATTACTGCTGTCTTTCTTTGAGTTAAACAGAGGAAACTTTCTTCCCTTGACACATTTGGGGATTATGGATCTTACTGGAGTCTTTGTGAATGTGTTTTTGTTTTAATTAGTGTTGGCTTCAAGGAATTTTGCAAGTTTGAATAAAGCACACAGGATATCTTTGAGGCTGGGTGAAGAATGATGTTCTTGTCTATCTTCACTGTGGCTTTGGTATTTTTAATAATAGGAGCGAATCTTGTGGTAAAGTGTATCAATTCAACCAATCATGTCTTGGAGGCCATCCAGTCTTAAATCTAACTGTCGGAAAACAAATCTGTGGGGTATTTTTTGCATTGAATAAATTTATAAATTCATACGAAGAAGATATTGGTATGAATAATATTTAGATTGCCTTTTAGTGAAATGTTGATGTTTCTTTTTTGTGGGTATTCCTTTAACAAAATGGTCTCGATGACATTTCTTTCGCCAATGCATATTTTCTGACATTAAAAAACAAATCGAAATCCACTTATCATATGAATCATTGTTAAAGTCAGCAGTAATCCACTGTGTAAAATCTCCCTCTAATGGCGCAGAGGCTGGGGGCTTAAACCTGGAGCACATTAAATTAGTTCCAGTCCCTCACGGATGGGCTTTGCCTGGCTTGCTCAGGCAGGCAAGACGGAAACAGGCAGTTTATAACAAGAAGTCTGCTTTAAAAACCGTGGGGTTCGTTGGAGAAAGATTTATATCCCCCACTTACATAAACATTACAAATGTGGACTGCAGGGAGGAGGGAAACCTTTATCGAGATCTCTTGGGGAGCTTTTTCATCGTGAGTGCGCAGTTGTTTGAAGCCACGCCAGCGTTTCCACAATTACCATCCTCACCGCTTTGCCTGATTAAAATGTGGCATTGTGAAGACTCACCAGACCACCTACTCTTATTTTCATGATGAAGCTGTGTTGGCATCAGAAGCGGAGCCAAAAAATTCTGTGCCAAAGGAGAAAATGATCACTTCAGTGTTTTTATTTAAAAAGGCAATATAATTGTATAATGTCTGCGGGTAATGGAATCTGGACATCAGTTTATATCACCTCCTGATTTAAAATGATTTTTATATCTAAACACTACCCTGGATATCATGTTGTCTTTGGGATTGTAATAGAACCCAGATGAGGCTATAAGTATTTGGTCACATGAAATGAGAAAGGCTTTAGATTACCATCTGAGATTAGAGTGCAGTTTATTTGATACTTTACATATGGTGAATGTAGGTCTGTGAGTTGTTTCTATTTTCCTTTCATTTGGTTTGTTTGTTTGTTTGTTTGTTTCACTGGGGTTGAGACCAGGGTCTTTACACTGAGCTGAATCCCGGGGCTATTTTTTATTTGTTATTTTGAGACAGAGTCTCACTGAATTGCCCATGTTGGGCTCAAACTTGTGATTCTCCTGCACTCAGCCCCCCAGAGTTCTGGAATTACACGCCTGTGCCAGCAGGCCCAGCTATCTCATTTTTAATATCTTGAAAATTTCCATTGATACATACTTTTCTTTGCTTTCAGTAAGTCTAACAGGGCGCTAAAGCCACCATTATCTTCTTTTCTTTGGTCGTGTCAACTAACGGGTTTTAGTCACAATCCACATAGTACCAGAGAAAGTTTTTCTTGGGATTTGTTCAGTTTGTTTGGAAGGTAGCACATCTGTTTTTATCATTTTTGGTTCCAAATAAAAGGTTATTTTAGGTGCACCTTTAAAATAGGGGCTGGAGGAATAGCACAGTTGGGTAAAGTGCTTGCTTATTAAGGGCAAGGCACTGAGTTCAATTCCCCAGCATCACATAAGATGGGTGTGGTGTAATCCCAACACTTGGGAGGCTGAGGCAGGGGTATTGCTGTGAGTTTGGGGCTAGCCTGGGCTGCACAGTGAGTTCATGATGAGCCTGGTCTAGAGACCCTTTTTGAAATAAGTAAGTAAATAAAATAATATAGTGGCTGACTGTAAGCAGTGACATGGTGAAAATATTTGAAGGACATGAAACCAGGACCTGCAGGAAGAGTGCGTGGGTTAACATCTCAGCGGATGCAGCCCCAAGGAAGGATCTATTTTCGACTATTGGCCTACCAGGCTGTTTGCCTGATCACAACTAGAAGCAAAGCCAGACTTCTGAAGAGGGCAGTAATTGACTGTGCTTTATCAGGTGTGCAGAGGGAGAGGATGTCAGTAGATCCAACTTACAAAAAGGTAAAACAAAAGTCAGGCCTCATGACTATAACCTGCTATTACTACTACTGATTTTAATGTGTGTCATGTGTTCAGTTTTCATAATTTATCACATACCATTCTAAGTGCCTTACATATATCATTGTTTTTAGACTTTGCAACCAACTCAGCTTTTTAAATGAGTAAGCTGGGATACAGAGGCTCACTTCGGTCCTGTGCTCAGGTCACACCACCGTGGGTGGCAGTGACCACTGTAACCAGCTATTCTGACACGAGAGCCCATGTTCTTACTCTTCTTAATCAGTACATGATACATGTTGATTTTTCTGTTTTTAAAGCCACTTAGGTTTTCTGTAACACATCTGTAACCTCTAATCCTATTAATGTCCAACCCTGTCCTTGAGATTCATGGGCTTTATCAGCAGATCTATCTTGTGCCTAATGCCATTATGCTCACGTGGGAGGCCTTCAACTTTTTTGTATTGGTCTACTGGACTAGGTAGATGTGATACGCAGTAACTTGTGCCAGAGGTTATCAGGTTGGTGATGGAGATAACTCATTGGTCAGATACTTGATGCTAAAGGATTAAAGGATGGCTTTTGCTAATCTGTAGGTAGTCTGCCCTTTCAAATGATTATTACCCTAAATCTGTGATATTTTTAAATGATAGGATTCAACTGTGGAAGAGCTCTACTTTCAAAAAGCAACTGACCTTAAATTGAAGACAGCAGAGTTCTTAATCATGTACAAATACTACTTCCTAGGTTGAGTCAAATTTTTTTCTTCAAATATTTGACCTATGCTCATCTGTAATATGAGGAAGAGCGTATATATTATTAGAATGGATTTTCACAATAATAGTTTTCAAAGGAGAGGCACAGATCACTAACAATAACTTATATAAGTTCTAAGGAGGTGGTAATAGAAAATACTGAATTTCTTCCTTACATAATCGGTATAAGGATTACCCAAAGGAAAGAAAATTCCAAAGATATTAACTGTGTTAGTCAGCTTTCCATCATTGTCAGAAAATACCCGTGAAGAACAAAGTATGCAAGATTTATTTTGGCGTAGAATTGCATAAGTTTCAGTGCATGTCTGGCTGGCTGTCTTTTAGGCCTGTGATGAAAAGCATCTTAGCAGGTGCAGGTGCAGGTGTTAGAGCAAAGCTGCTCAGATCACAGGTGGGGCCAGAGGGGGAGCAAAGAGACAAAGAGGAGAGTCCTAGAAACAAAATTTAACCTTCAAAGGCTCATCCCCAAGGACCTTTTCATCCAACTAGGCCCCACCTCCTGATTTCCAGCACTTCCCAGTGTCACTACCACCTGAGGAATAAGCCTTCAATGAACACTTGAGCCTCTGGGGGACGTTCCAGATTCAAACTATAATACTAATCTAAGTGGTGGTAGACGGGAGAGGAGGAGGAGGAGGAGGAAGAAAATGCAAGCCTTATTTTTGTTTACCTGTGAGAAAAAGGTGTGGCCTACAGTTGATGAAAGCAGAAACAGGTCTAACTATTTGTCTCAAGGACACCTTAGATTATTGTCTTTTTGTTGCTGTTAACCAAAATATACTTGTATTTTCTGAGTCTGTTCCTTTGTAACAGATAATCGCTGCAACCTTGACTGTAATTTTAAAGCTGATTAAACACTTCATGAAATCCTCTTTGGTTCTCTTTGAAGGTAGTGGTCATTTCGACTTCCTACATGTATTTTCACGAACGCAATTAACCTCACTATTCTTTGCACACTATTTTTTATTTCTTACATTGTCATTCTTCAGTAGAATTTTTTGGCCAGGTGTATTTTCCTGAAAACCTATTTGGCTGAACTTACTTGATTTTAAATTTATCTTTAGCTCTTTTTTTTTTTTTTTTTTTTTTTTTTTTTTTTTTTTTTTTTTTTTTTTTTTTTTTTTTTTTGAGACAAGCTGGTCCTGAATTCACTTAAGAGCCCAGGCTGGCCTTGGACTCACGGCAATCCTCCTGTCTCAGCCTCCCGAGTGCTGGGATGACAGGCGTGCGCCACCACACCCAGCTTATGTGGTGCTGGGGAATCGAACTCGGGTACTTAGCGCTTGCTCAAGCGCTTTAACTGCTGAGCCATTCCTCCAGCCCCTATCGTTAGTTCTTAAAAAATTTAGTCATGTCCCAGTTTACCACTGACAAAAGTTAAGTTATTTATGCTTATGATTTTAAAAAATATAGAATCATCTTTATTATGATACGTTTTGCATTTCCTAAGTATGTAGCCACGAACTTAATTTTTGTGCTATTAACTGAATAGATAATCAAGCATTTTTAGTGTACCACCCTTAGAGATTATTGTAGGATGCTGTTATTTCATAATATTTTAAAAATATTTACTTCTATCCAATGATTAGCATCTGCTATGTGGTGACACCTCTTCCCTATAGAACGTATTAGTATCTGTATCCAGTTGACCAAACCTGGGAAGAAGGCAGAGAGGTGGAGGGGAATCACCACCTCCACTCAGGGTGAGAGAGTAAGAGTGACCTGAGCACAGTCACAAGTTCTGGGGGAGGCGAACGACAGTTCATTTCTGACCTTGATTTCATACTGAAGCAGAGAAAATTGGGGCGCTTAGGGCTCATGCTTAGCAAGCAGCAGAGAACCACATTGGAGGGGAGGGCATGGAGTCACTCTTCCTGACCAGGAGGACAGTAGGAGTAGGGAGCTGAGGGACAGTGGTGACCCTGAGAGCCGGTGTCCAGTGTTGAATGAAAATCTCCTAGTTTCATTCAACAAGTCAGCCTCAGACTTGCTTGACTTTCAGATTTTTAAAAACAAGTCAAAAGCTTGAGGGGTTGTTTTATGGGAATTGTTCTTGCTTACATTTTAGCTTTGTGTTTAAGATTGTTCTTTTCTTTTACTGATTGATATTAGGAATCTTCAAGTAGATTTATTCTTTCATTGGTTTTTGAAAGTCCTGAGTTAGTAGGTGTCTCTCAGAACTAATGATATGGCTGTCATTACTGTGTTTATGTTGGACCTTTGTTCAGTAACAGTTGTGAGAATGAGTGAATATGCAGTCTGTCAGTCGCACACAGTACTGTGTCCTTGCTATATGGAACGGATGGAGCTACTTGTATTTATATTGAGACTGGCTTCATTAAGAAGTTAGGCTTTTCTTAGATTTACGATGATGCTACGAAGCCACAACATACATGTGTGCACTTGTGTGCATGTGTATACAAACCCACACCAGTTCTGAAGCAGGAAGATGATTTTGCCTGTTTCCCAAATAGTTGAACTGATTTTTTTCCCATTAGCTGTGACCAGGCATTTGAACTGTCAGCCAAGAAGTTCCTTTAAATTTTCAGAGAGCAAAATGAGTTACAGCATAGATAAACATACCAAAAGTGTTTCTAGAACTATAACCACATAGATCAGTAAATCTTCCATAATTAACTTTTTGTTTTTGTGTTTTTCTTACTGCTGCTGAGTAAGCATGAGATTATGGTTTTAGCTTTATCCAGTGCTCCTTAGGTTTTTTCCATGCCATTTAACCATTAAGTATATGAAGTTATTTAGTTGAATTTTTCCATTAAGCAAATTATAATGATGATATACCCACAGAACCTGTGGGCAGGAGCCATTCCTTTCCTAAGGGGAATACCAGGGCTGAGCTGGAGATGCGCTCTCTCGGCAGGGGTACCAAGCGATGGGGAAGACCATCTCCTCATATGTAATCTTCTGGAAGAGTTCTTAAAATTTTCTTAATTACAAAAGTCTTTATCATAAAAAGTTTAGAAAATATTGTAGCCTTCTGAAGTAACCCATGATTACATTAGAGATAATCAATGTTAGCATTTTGGCATATTTTTTCAGATTTTTAAAACGTGTATGTATACACACATAACCTCCACACATTTCGTTTTTGTGTTTTAATGAAATGGAGTGATAAAATAATGTTCCCCTGTATCTTGTTTTTTTAAATTCATGGCATTACATATCTTCCATTAGATCACAGCATTTAATTTCATAAACAGGGTCTCCCCCTCCCCCTGACCCCCACGCCCTCTGCTGCCCTTTCTTACACCATAAACCGCTACAGGTCTGGGGCCTGGTAAGACCTGGGATGCACAGCAGGTGGAGAGTGGCGTGGTGAGTAAGCCGGCTGCACCCGCTACTCACGTTACTGCCTGGAGACCAGCAGTGCGGTTAGGTTGTCATGAGAGCGTGGACCATGCTTTGAGCTGCACACATGAGGGTAGATGAGCGCGCGGCTGGGCCCCCGCGTCCCAAGAGTACCAGACCCGGCCGGGAGTGTGTCCAAGCAGGAACTCACTCTATTCGGGAAGTACAGAAGCTTGTATAGGGTAGAGGGAGGACGTGGCAAGGAGGGGAGAGCTGACGATTGGATGTGGTGTCTACGTAAGCGGGCGTTAAGCCAATCAGCGGGATGTCCGTGAAGGCAGGCGCCGGGCTCTCACAGCAATAATATTGGGATCACGTGCGGTCCACAAGGGCAGAAACAGTTTGGCCCAATCATCTTCCTTGGTAAACACCCCAGGTGGCCCCCCTGGGACTTCCGGCAGGCGCCTTCTTAGATATCACCCCACACAGGCTGACCTTGAATTTATGACAATCATCCTCCTGTCTCAGCCTCTGGCCTGCTGGGATTACAGGTTTACGCCAGCATGCCCAGCTTACATGGTGCCGGAAAATTGAACCCAGGGCCTTAGGCTTGTTAGGCAAGTGCTTTAACCAGCGCGATTCCTCCAGCCTCTGTACATTCTTTTAATAATCTAGTGCCTGGTGATTTGCAGAAGAGCTGAGGCATGATGCTGGTACCATCTCTGTGTCCCGGCATCATTTGCCTTCATTCACTGAAAAATTGTCTGCCCTGGCACTAACAAACTAACAAGTATTGGAGACCAGTTAGAAAGGCACTATTAACTATTCTCATTGTATAACTAGATTATGCCTGCATCATTATTATTTGTACTGGGGATTTAACTAAGGATCTTTGCTCTGGGCTGCATACCTTATCCTTTTAAAAATTTTTTTAAATTCTTAAAAATTTTGAGACAGAGTCTGTAAATTGTGCGCAATGGCTTTGAACTTGCAATCTTCCTCAGCTTCCAAAGGATTAGGATTATTGGTGTGCAACCCCATCCCTGACTCACTTTTTCATTTTTATAAGAAAGGCCAATGACTATTTTCTTGGTATAAATGTTTAGTTCTCCTAGCTCAAAATGTATCTACAATTTAAGGATTTTGATGGTTACTGTCAAAATGTCTTTGGGAACATGCCAGTTTACACTGTATGCAAAGTTTATGCTTTATACCACCATCAGTATTAATGGCTTAGTATGACAAAAACAGGCAAAATCTCCTCAAACCAAATCTAAAACCAAAAATCTTAATTAATACCTTCTAATTGCTAACTAAAGGTGAATATTTTTATGTCTGTTTCATTTGCATATATTAATATTTTTAAATCCTAAATTCTGCTTTTTTGTTTCTTTTTCTGTTGGAGTTTCCATCTTTTCATTTATTTTTATATTTATGTATTTTTGAGGCAGGGTCTTGCTCTATAGTCCAGGCTGGTCCTGAACTCATGGTGGAGCCCAGGCTGGCCTTGGACTCATGGTAATCCTCCTGTCTCAGCTTCCCCAGTGCTGGGATTACAGGCATACACCACCATGCCTGCTTATGTGGTGCTGGGGAATCGAACTGCGGTGCTTAGCATTTGACATAGTGCTCGCTAGGCAAGCGCTTTAACCACTGAGCCATTCCTCCAGCCCCTCATTTATTTTTAAAGCTCTTCATGTTTTTAGAATATTCATCTTTGTCGTGTTTTTCAACTGATGTTTCTTGGTTGTTTTAGAGCACAGATGGAATTTTTATACAGTCAGATCTATCTCTCCATCATTGGCATGTTTTTGAAAGATGTCATGCCACCTGCGTGTGAAGGAGTTTATTGCCATCATTTTATCCATTCTCCCTGCCAACTTCAGAGTTGGGTGCCATTGTCATCCACACCTCACAAATGAAGAAGCTGGCCCCGCCAGCAGCACCCGAGGACCTGAATCCTTGCAACCTGAAGCTGCGCTGGCCTTTTGGTTCTCTCTCTCTCTCTCTCTCTCTCTCTCTCTCTTGCTCTCTCGCTCTCTCGCTCTTTCTCTTTCTCTTTCTGTCTTTTTTTTTTTGAGACAGGGTCTTGCTCTGTAGTCCACGCTGGTCTTAAACTCGCTATGGAGCCCAGGCTGGGCCTTGGATTCATGGCAGTCTTCCTGTCTCAGGCTCTCAACGGCTGGAATGACAGGTGTTGCCACCATGCCCTGCTGACACGTGGTGCTGGGGATCTGATCCCAGCTGTGCCTCCAGCCCAGGGGTGGTTCTCTTGACTGTTCAGTTCATTCTGCTCTTGCTTGATTTTGCTTTTGGTGTTGTGTTTAGACCTTCCACCTCTCGACAGTATATAAATATTCACCTTTCACTATTTTCTTTCAGTATAATTGTGATTTAAGGTTGACTTCAGGGTTAAATGCTTTCTCTCATAATCTCTGGGATCTCCTGTGTTCTCTTATCTACAGACACAGAATAATCGTTACTGGTTTTTATTTAAGACCTTCTCTTAGTTTTGAAAGCTGTTGCTAAATTTCTTCCTTTTTTCCCACTTATTATTGCTAGCATTAGTTCAGTAAGCCTTCAGCCAGGCCTGTTTTTGTGTGTGTGTGTGTGTGTGTGTGTGTGTGTGTGTAAGAATCCCTGCTGGGCACTGTAGGGCTACACATGAGTAAGAAAGAGGAGCCTTTCCGGAAACTGGTGAGGCAATGGGAGGAAAGAAATACGCAGGTGAAGCTTTCAAATGAACTGTGATGACTTCTGTAACAGATTACATCCCTGTTAAGTAAAGGGGAGAAGACAAGGGGAGGGGCAGAAAATCATTTGAGCTGGTGGTGAAGTATAATAAAGGTAAGACTCATGAGGAAGTGAAACTTGAGTCAGACCTTGCAGGATGAGAAGAACTTAGATGTGAGATGAGGGTAACCATAGAGTCAGCTTACAGGTCTGCTGTAGAGATCAGGTGAGTTAATGCGTGCAAAGTGTGTGGAACGTGACTGGCATGCAGTCAAGAGCTAAGTACTGTTCTCATGACCACCACTCGAAGAAAAACTTGGGAAGTGCTGACTGTAGAACAAGCCTGACTTTGTGGATCTTACATTTCAGAGTCCACCTCTTGGTCTTTTGTGTTAGGAGTTACTGGTGTGTTGTTGTCACAGTTTTCTTCCTCGCGCTCACAAAGCTGTTCATGCTGTGTCTTAAGGAGGTCAGGGAATTACTGAAGGAAATTAAATTTAATTATCTTGGAGCCAGTTTCATTTAATTTTATACGTCACGCTTTTATTTTGAAAATTGTTCATTTGTTACAATTAACCTTAGAAAGAAGTATAATTAAGAAAGTTTGGCAGTCTCAGTTTTAGATTGTAATCACGGTTAAGTTTAAATATCTTGTAACAATGCAGTATGTGAGTATGTGTCTGCATGCCTGCATGTGCACAGGATGTTTATTATTCTTAGTAAGTATAGCAGTAGCTAAAAATAATACATTGACACCATTGCAGTTTGATTCAGATAAGGAATAGAATTTTTAAAAGCCGTGTTTGATGTCTGTGTTGGTCACTGACATGGGTATTTGAGAACCTGAGTGGAGTGCCTCCCTCTGCCAGGGAGCAACGTCAGCATCAGAGAAGAGGAAGCAGAATGCTTGGAGCCTGGAATGGAATTTTGAGGGCAGCACCAGGACTAGTCAGATGGGTGATGACTCTAAGCTCTCCTCCATTAACCTCAAGAACAAAAGTTAGTCCCCATGCTTAGAAAGAAGAGTAGGTTTGTGCAGAAGAGCAGGGCTGCGGGTAAGGCTAGTCGCACCTCTTGCTGGTCTTGTTTTTGCCACGCTAGAATGGGACCCGGTGAGAAACCAAAGTATTTCCTTTATCACTTGTTATGTTAATAGTATTGAAAGTCAGGGGTATAAATTACATATTTTGATGGGATATTTACTGAGAGCAGGTTATTTTCTTTAGTTAATTTGGCAGTCTTTGAAAAGCATTTCTTGCATTAAATAATGCTGATGGAATGGCTAGGTCATCATCCTTGGGTAAATTAAGCGTTGTCTATGTTCAGAAAAACTACTTTCTCATGCAGATATGAAGCCAACAGCAGGCAGCCTGTTACAGTAGAACCACTTATGGGTACAGAAATGAAAGCTAGTCCAAATTTTTCTTACAGGTGTTGCCTTATCTCTCCTATGTAGTTTCAGTTACCCCAGTAACTAAAATGTAAGGAAGAAGGAACATTTCATAATGGTCCAAGTTTAGGAATATTCTCATTATAATCCTGTAAATTTTAGTTTTCATTTTTTAAGATAAAAAAAACTTGGACTTTTTTATTTTGACTTCCAAAAAAGAAAATTTTACTTCATTTCCTATTCTCTCTCTCTCTCTCTCTCTCTCTCTCTCTCTGTCTCTCTCTCTCTCTCTCTCTCTCTCTCTCTCTCTCTCTCTGTCTCTCTTCTGATTCTATATAGGGTGTGTATTTCCTCTACAAAATTTCTTCATCTGATATTCCAGTTTTAGATTGGTGCTCCAGATGTATTTTATTATAATACCAGTTTTTGGCTATGGTCAGACTAACCCACTGTCTAGACTCTCAGGTCTGTGTGGAGGTGGATATTGTTATGCCTTCACCCCTCAATCTTGCACTTAGCTGGTTTAAAAAATTGTAGAGATGAGTGGATACAGAGAAGAAGGGGGAGTGGAGGAGAAAAGCTCATTATTGTTGTTTGGATCTGGAATGTCCCCCGAAAGTCTCATGTATTTGAACTTACAGATTGTTGATGGAACCATGTGCTGTTGAGAGATTGGAGCCTAGTCTGGAGGGTGGATTATAGGCTACAAGTTAGGATTAATGGTGTGTAGTGACCACTCCTTCCACACCTGGATCCAGGAGGGGCTGATCACTGGACTGAGACCTGGAAGGATTTATAAGCTGCTTCCTGCCTTCCTTGGAAGACTAGAACTAGTCTCGACTAGTCTCAGCTTGCCTTGACTTGCCTTCCTGTTTGTGATGTCATGATTAGTTGCCTCCACTTCTGCCTCTGCCATGTACTTCCATTGCTGCCGGCCGCCCCTGAATGGACTGTGACCCTCTGAAACTGTGAGCTAAAATAAACCTTTCCTCCCCTAAATTTGTGGATGTCAGGTATTGAGTCACAGCAATGAACAAGTAACTAAGATACAAAAAGGGAACAAGGGAGCAGATTATTATATACCTGTAGTCCCGATACTTAGGAGTCTAAGATCGGAGGATAGATTGAGATCAGAGGTTCAAGGCCATCCTGAGCAAAACAGTGAGATGCCTTCTCAGAGAGAGAAAAGGAGATTTTAAGTCAACATGTTTAAAATTTGTCTGACTCACCCTCAAGCTTAGGCATTCCGAATAGTGGTCCAAAGGCTTTGTCCCTTTAATGCCTTACTACTCTCTCTCTATTTAGGACATCTTCTAGGCTCATAGTGGGAAGCAGAGGTGGTTTAGGTGGGCTAGATATGGCAACATTGCTGTGTTGGCTTGGGATCTGCCTCTCCTGATTATTTCATTCAAGAGCATCAAGAGACACAAGAAGTTTAGTAATGTGTTACATCTATATGTTATTTTCTACCAGCTCACAAAAATAAATTTCCTTTGGCTATTATATACATTTTTAAGCATTGCTAATTTAAGAATCTATCCAGTGTTTTGGCAAAATATATTCTGCTATGTCTTAAGTTGCAGGATTTTGAAAGAAGTTGTTTAGACATAGACATATTTTTATTTAATGCTATTTAATATAAATAAGTGTTCAGTAACATTTTCACAATCAAGTACTCCATTAATATTATCAACATTGATAAGTTTTTTCAAGTTTGATGAGTGTGTTCTATAAAATAAAAATTTTAAGAAATCACTTGAATTGTTGAAAAATAATTAAAAGTGTCAGGTAAAGAGATGTGAGCAAGAACCAGAGGCCTTTAAAACTCTCCTGGGATATATATGTACATGATTCTCAAGTTCAATGTAACTATTATGTACATAGTAATAAAAATGGAGAAAAATAAATAAAATGGGGAAAAATTGCCGTGAGAGTCTCCGATGGCGTAAATGAGAAAGAGAGCCCAAGTGACAAATCCAAAGTCACTAAAAAAGTTGTGGTTAGGTTACCTGCTGGGTAAGTGTTTCTCCATTTTTGAAACTCTTATGGCCTACAGCCTTGGAGTTGGATAAACTGTTCTATGGAGAGAAATTCAAAGATGCTGTAGTGTTCTGAGTGAGTCACTAATCTGTGTCACTTTATGTCTTTTCTGAGAGAAACAAAGGACAGGGTATCAATAAGCCAATTAATAACAGATGATCTGATTTGTGATCATATTTCAGTTAACTTAGTAGTTAATTTTAACCTACAATCAATGCTACAGAAAATAGATTTCAGAATTGCACAGTCACCATGTAAACTCATTGAATTGTTTTCATATTAAAATAATTATTCCTGTTTTACGTGCTAGTGACATTTAAAATTTAGTTGTATTTTTGAGGTATTTGAATCATTTGGGAAACGTTATAATTTTTGTCTCAAGAGAATTTGCACATCCAATTTTTCATCTCTAAAACCAGGAAATTTAAAAATTCAAACCAAACTAAAATATATCACATTACATGATTTTAAGAAATAAAATGTATCTCTTTTCCAATAATATTGACTTTTTACTTAAATGGAGTATATATTAACTCCACTAGTGATTTGAAGTTTTTGTTGTTTGCTAGGGTATCTTATGATTGGCTGTGCTTCAGTGTCATCTCATAGACTACATTCTATGGAAGTGGCTAAAACACGCAGCCATTGCAGGGGGGAAATTTTGTCTGTAGTCAGCAGAACTTGAAACCCAAAGTAAACTGAAATTGCAACTGAGACACTCCGTAGTCAGCATGGTACAGTGGCCTGACACAAACATACACAACAGTTGTCTGTGTTGCACTGAGTAGGCAGAAACATTTGCACGGGTGATATGAAGCTTTCTTTTTTTTCCTCCACTATTTTTTATTAATATACAAGTGTAATACATAGTATTTACAATGAATTTGGGTGTTTTGTACACCTATGGATCATGTGGAGTTTACAATAACTTCCCATTTTCTACCCTCTCACCCCCTCTCTATCCCTTCCCCTGACTCCGGCTATCATTTCATATGGTTCCAAAGAATGTTTTTTTTTTTTTCTGGGTTTTCCAAGTCAGAGAAACCATACAGTGTTTGACATATTAATCTTCCACACCTAAGTCATTTCACTTAAGTCACCACTCTAATTCAGCTTCCTATTCCTCGAATGGGTTTGCAGTAGTTAAATCTTGCTGCCTCTTCTCTGAATCCAACCAATCCCTTTATTGTGATATTTGCCAAAAGTTTTTTTTTCCTATATTTTGCTATATCATTGTTGTTTTTATTAAACCTGGCCTTACCTATCAGTTCACATTAGAAAATAACTACAAGCATGTAGTTCAATAGACTAGTAAATTTGGGAAAGAAGAAGAAAAAAAAATTAAATTTCAAATGCCTTAGCTGGATATTGGAAGGTGCATACTTGTACATTCGCAGGGTTATCTTTGTATCAATCAGTTTCCTTAGGATAAATTTTCATTAATGACCTAATAAGTGAATTATTACAATAAAACAGTTAAAACTATATCACATTGCTACATTAAATGAACTTAAATCTATACAACATGAATATACTTAAAGTGACAGATATGAAGGCAGATTTAGTTATTTCAGAATTTAACTTTTGTAACTTATTTACTCATATTTCACTGATTACTTTTTTCTTAGCTCATTCTCCTCTAGCTGTTGTCGCTTTTCCTCTGCGGTCATTGGTGACGCTGGCCTCCCTTTCACTTTCTAAGTTTCCTTTAAGTAGTCTCTGCACTACTGGCTCAGTGGCTGCAAATTCCTTTAAGCTGTCTCTGTCACGGAAAGTTTTAAGTTCTCCCTTTAAGTTAAAAGATAATTTTGCTGGATATAGCAGTCTTAGTTGGCATTTATGTTCTTTTAGTGCTTGGATGACATTGCTCCGTGATCTTGCTTTTAGAGTTTGGATTGAGAAGTCTGAAGTTATCCTGATGGGCTTATCTTTGTAGGTCACCTTCTGTTTTTCTCTTACTGCTTTTGGTATTTTCTCTTTGTGTTGGGGTTTTAGAATTTTAATTGTGATGTGTCGTGATGAGGATCTCTACTGATCAAAGTTGTTTGGTGTTCTATATGCCTGCAGTAGTTCCATGTTCATTTCTTTTCTTAGATTTGGGAGATTTTCTTCCATTATTTCATTAAACAAATCCTTTAAGCCTTTTGTTTTGTCCTCAGTCTTCTGGATTCCCATAATTCTGAGGTTGTTTCTCCTTGAATTATCTATCAGCCGTTGTAATGATTCACTTTCTTTATTTACTTTGTGTTCTTCATGGCCTGTATGTTGCAGCCTAGTCACTTTATTTTCTAGGTCTGACATACTATTCTGAAGTTGTTTAAAGTGGTTGCTTATTATTACCTGTGTGTTTTTCATTTCCTGAATATCTGCATTCAATTTTTCTATATCTCTTTTGTGTTCTTCTCTAATTTCTTCTTTTGTCTTCCTTATTTTCTGGTATATTTCTTCTCTGGTCTCCTCTAGTTGCTTTTCAAGGCTTGCTTTTTGCTTAGCTATGTGTTGGTGTAGCTCTTCTGCTGTCTGTTTTGCTTCCTGCTTTAATTCACTGATTTTCTGGGCCCAGAAGTTACCATCCTTTTTGCCCTTTTCTTCTTTGGATTCTGCAATTTCAGTATCCCTGGTATCATCTTCTGGGTGTCAGGTCTTTTTTTCTAGGAGATTTGTAACCACGTTTCCCCATTTCTTCTTTGGTCTCCTCTAATTGCTTTTCAAGGCTTGCTTTTTGCTTAGCTATGTGTTGGTGTAGGTCTTGCACTGTCTGTTTTATTTCCTGCTTTGATTTCTGCTTTAATTCACTGATTATCTGGGCCCAGAAGTTACTATCATTTTTGCCCTTTTCTTTGGATTCTGCAATTTCGGTATCCCTGGTATCATCTTCTGGGGAGTCAGATCTTTTTGTATGAGATTTGTTACCACGTTTCCCCAAGGTTCTGCTACCTCTGGGTATCTCTGGTGTGCAGGAAAGAAAATGACTCCTGCTGATGTCACTGAACACTAGCAAATGTAATAAACCAATTTTAGATTTATTCAGTTGAGTCTCATTTTATTCTTCCCAGTCCTTATTTTAATCATTTGACTGAAGCAGAGATGGAGAATAGAGATGTTTTGCTCCACCAGCCTTTTCTGGTCACTTTAGGATATGCTGGCATTTAATAGCTGCTAAGTGCACGAAAGTGACTAGTACTTTGGCATTTTATCCTGCTGTTCCCTGCTTTGGAAATTGCTGCTGAAACATCTGCACAGCTGTGACTGTTAATTCCATTCTGTGTGGTCTTACCTTTTTGTTGGCTGCCTTTCAGATTTGTGTGTGTGTATTGTTCATAATTTCATAGTGTTATGGTATTTAATACTGGGTTTCTTTACATTTACTCTGCTTGGTACACATTGTATATTCTGTATGAATAGATTTATGTTTTTCATTAATTTGGAAAATAATCATATATTATCTCATTGAGTGTTATGTTATTGATTATTTTTATTCTGGAACTCAGATGGAACATATATCAAACCTTTTTATTTAATATTCTTTATGTAGCATATGTCTTTTTTCTTTGTTATACATTTGTTAATATCTTCATATTATTCTCTTTAAATTTTTTCAGATTTATTCTTTTTATACTGTTTTTCTCTTTAGTATTTTAAGTCTGTATTTGAGTTTTTAAATTTTAGATATACTTTGTCATTTTAAAGAACTGTTAATCATCAGGTTATTTTTGTAATCTCTTATCCTACCTTAATTATTTTGTTTTTATTTTTTGTATCTTTGAACATTTAGTATATATTTTATATTTTTAAAATAATAATTCCACTAGAAGTCACTAGGAATTGAATCTACTGTATAGTGTATTCATTCATATGTCTGTATGGTGTGGAGTGAGGAATAACAATGTAGAATTGTGTGTGATCAAAGTTAAGTTATTGCCAGTGTGAATGTTTTATGTAAGCTTTGTAGTAACAGTTTTAGCCTATTTTCTGTTGCTATAACAAAATATCTGAAATTGGCATCTAAAAAAAGAGGATTATTTATCTCATAATTCTGGAGGCCTGATAGCATTATACAGGAACTTACTGGCTCTAGTGATGTCCTTTATATCACAACATTGTGACAACACACTAGTTGGCATGGATGTGATGAGAGGTTTCCTGGTGAGACAGGAAAACAGAGAGAGATTCAGGGATCAGAGTTACACATTTGTAGTAACCCCCTACTACAGGACATAACTAGGATCTCACAAGAACTATAGTTAGTCCCTTCCAAGGGTAGTGCCACCAGTGACCTGATGCCTCCCACTAAGCTCCAGCTCTTAAGGTTCTGTCACCTTCCAACATTGCCACAGTGAAGACCAAATCTCCAGCATATAAACCTTTGAGAGATGAACCACTTGTAAACCCTTAAATGTTTAACAGATACACAAGAATAGGATTCAAGCATAGCAGTAGAGAAAGCCATCAAAATAGGAAGACAGTAAAAGGAAGAAGCAAAGTATAAGGCAATCAGAAAATAAGTTATAAAATGGCAGTAATAAGTTCTTTATCAATAGTTACTTTGAATGTAAATTGATTAAATTCTTCACAATATATATTGGCTGAATGGACGGAAAACAAGACCACTTATATGCTGCCAGTTATTAGACTCACCTCACTGTCAGCAGTACAACTAAACTGAAAGAGAACTGATGGGGAGAGATAATCCATGCGAACGGGTATCTGAAGAGCAAAGGTACTCTTGTCAGACAGGATAGACTGTACGTCAAAACTGTAAGAGATAAAGGAAGACATTAATTAATGGTAAAACAGCCAGCTCACTAAAGGAATAAACATTGTAAATATACATACATCCAACATTATTGTGTATATACTGTGAATATTAAGAGATCTGAAGGCTGAGATAGATGGCATCATGAGAAGGGGGCGTCAGTATCCCACTTTAAACAAGTGGGAGATTATTCTGACTGAAAATAATGAAGAAATGTTGGTTCTGATTGATGAGGAACAAATGGACCAAACATATGTATATAAGACATTCTATCCAACGGCAGCAGACAGCAGTCTTCTTAATATGGAATATTCTCTGAGACAGATAATATTGGGCTACAGTCATACTGAATAAATGTAAGATGATTGAAATCATATCACACTTTCTTTTTATCACAGTGGCATTAAGGTAAAAATCAATAATAGGGAAAATTTTGGAAGTTTTACAAACATAGAAATTAACATCACATTGCTGGACAATAAATCAAAGAATAAATCAAAAGGAAATAATTACCTTGACAAATGAAAATTGATAAACATACCAAAATTTGGAGGGTACAGAAAACCCAATTTAATAATAAAGAAGAATTTAATAATAAATACTTATGTCAAAAAAAATCTCAAGTAGACAACATGTTGCCTTGAAGGAAGTAGAGAGAAGAATAAACCAAAAGGTAGCCAAAGAAAGAAGTAACAAAGAGAAGAACAGAAATACAATGAAATAAAAGCAATACAAACAGTGAATTATGTGGGTTTTCTGAGGAGATAAAATTGAAGACCTTTAGGTAGACCAACTAGAAAAAACAGAGAAGCCTCAAATTAAATATATCAGAAGTGAAAGAGAAGACAGTACATCTGATACCATAGGTAAATGGTTATTCATTTGTATAAATAATCATTAGGGATTACTATGAATCACCATATACTAACAAATTTAATACTCTCAAAGAAGTGGCTAAATGCCTAGACAGAGATCCTAAGACTAAATTCTTCCAAACATTTAAAGAACTAATATTCATCCTTCTTAAACTCTTCCATGGTATCAGAAGGATAGAATAGTTTTAAATTCATTTTATAAGACAAGAATTTCCCTGTTAGCAGTGCCAAACAAGGAAATTATAAAAGAGATAATAGGCCAAATATAACTCATATGTTCATATATAACTCATGAATGCTCATGCAAAAATTCTCCGAAAATTGTAGCAAACTGAATTCAGTGGGTCATAAAAAGGATTATTCATCACGATCAAATTGAATTAATCCCCGAAGTGCAAGAATGGTTTAATATATGCAAATGGATAATTGTGATACAACATATGTAATGATAGAATGAGAGACAGTAATCATAATAATCAAAATTGAAGACTCTCATGGTAAAATCTCTCAGCAACTTAGGTATTGAAGGAGGCTACCACAACATAGTAAAGGCAGTATATGACCAGGCCACAACTAACATAATACTCAGTGGTAGAGAGTTAAAAACCTTTTCTTTGAGATCAGGAATAAGATCTGCTATTTCTCTGTAATGTAGTATTGCAGATTTTTTTTCGAGAACATTTAGGAAAAAGAAACAAAATACATTCAAATAGGAAATGTGATCATAAAGTGATCACTGTTTGCTGATGATATGATCTTTTATATAGATCTGACATGATCTTATGAGTACAGATTTAGTAGATTCTTGAAGACCTCACTTAAAAGCTATTAGAACTAATCAGTTAATACAGCTGCAGTTTACAAAGTTGATGTAAAAATCTGAAAAATCAAGAAAATAATCTCATTTTTAATAGCTACAAAAATACTTAGAAGTAAATTTAACTTAGGTGAAAATTTTGTACAGTGAAAACTATATCAGTGAAAAAATTGAAGGAGATAAGAAGAAATAGAAACTGCCCATAGTCATGGATTAGAAGAATTAATATTGTTAAAAGTATTCATAACACCTGTTATGTACAGATTCAAGGCAACTCTACAAAATGGACAACCCAATCCTAGAATTAATATAGAACTACAAAAAAGAAAGGAAGGAAGGAAGGAAGAAACAAACTCTGAATAGCTGAAGCTCTCTTGAAGGGACAAAGCTGGAGGCATTACACTATCTGATTTCAAACTGTATTACAAATCCCATGTAATGAAAACCAGCATAGTACATATACAATACAGCCTGGAAATAAACCCATGCATTCCAGCCAGTTGGTTTTTTGAGAACAATGCTAACAACACACAGTGGGAAAATGATGGTATACACCAAGCATTACCAGTGCAGAGTTAATAACTCCTACGTGGTAAGGAGCCAGTTTGTTTCACAAATTTGTTTGACTTTGTCACTCAGGCAAAAAGAGTGCATGTCATACCTCTGAGGTCTCATTCTGTTTTTCTTTCTTTCTGTGAAAAGTTTAATACATTAACTTTCATAACTGTATTATTTAGAATAACCAAAATGTAGAAACAACTTTAATGCAGTTAATAATTGACATAACATAATGGTATACACATAGAATATTATTTGGCTTCACAAAAGAATTAAATTCTGACACGTTCTACAAGATAAAGGAACTGCGACTATATTATACTAGGTGAAATCAACCAGAAGTTAGAAGATACTTATAATTCTACTTATTTGAGGGACACTGAGTTGTCCAATTCATGGAGACTATACACTTAATAATCAAGATGGTAAGCTTTATGTCATACAGATTTTACCTCAGTAATAAAAAGTGCATTGGAGGAAAAAATGACTCAGAGGAAGTCATATTATATTCAGCCTGTTATTCAGAAATTCCACTTACTTAGAAACCCTATGTGTTGGGTGCATTTGAGACACTGGGTATGTAGTAGTGAGCAAAAAGGTAACAGTCTTGGCTTTCTCTAGCATTTTAATGAAGTGAGATGACAGTAAACAAAGTAAATAAATACAACATACAGTGAGTGAGACTTTGAGAAGGCCTACATGTAAATAGAAAGCAGAGATGGGGGACGGGGTGAATGAATGGTGGCTGGTGTGGCTGGAGCCACCAGAAGGGAAGGGGCAGAGTGGGGGAGAGAGGGCCTGGCTCTCCTTGCAGAGGGGGATGGAGGCAGAGCACATCTCACGGGGCCATGCAAAGTCAGTGAAAGAAATGGAGATTTTACTGCCCTCCCTAGCTGTCTGGGATTAAAATCCCATCAGCTGTAAAACAATAATTAGATCATTGGATATCACACTAAGGAGTGTTTCCTTTTCATTAGTTACATAGACAGAGGTAGAGATTTCCTCTTTCCTCAAGGATTTTTTATTTTAAAATTTATACAAGTGGGACTTTGCAGAGGTAATATGTGCATACATACACAGACATATGGGTACACGTTCACATATACATTTACTCAAACTTATACAGTTCAGAGGAACCAGGAATCTGCCTAATTCAGATTTATGGCCTTTCTGTCTTTGTCCTTGTGGTAGTTTAGGTCTTAAAGGCTCTCCTAAAGTCCCATGTTTCGGAAAGTGTTTGGTTCACTAGGGAGCTTGCTCCCGAGCTGATTCATTCCTCAATGAGCGCAGTAGCTCAGAGAGCTTTTGGGAGGTGGGGTCTGGTTCGAAGGGTAAGGGGGTGTATTCTTGTCCCCAGCTTCTCCCTTCCTCCGAGGTGGCTTCCTCATTGCCGTGGGTTGTTCCTTGCCAGGCTATTTCTACCTCGGAGCCTACTGACCGTGTACTGAAACCAGGAGCCAAAATAAACCTCTTCTCCTTTAGGTCCTATTTTCCTACAAAGTGGGACTAAGGCAAAATGGATATGGTGACACTTTAAAGGAGATGGGAGTGGAATCTTGGAGCAGCAAGAGTGAGGGGAAAAGGAACATGAGGGAGGGAGGGAAGGAGGGCAAATGTAAGGAGGCACAATGCTGAGCTGGCCGTCCTTTCAAAACTAGCACACTTGGCCCCTAGTGGAGACAACTTGGCCTACACAGAACTGCTGCCGCTTGGAGTAGTTTGTAGGAGAGGAGCTGGGTGACGAACTTCTCTGTGTTCTTTCTCGTCTTCTTGTGTTCATTTGGTTTTAAAGCTTATCACAAGGAACATTAACTGCTCTTCTAAATGGTGTCTTCTGGGTTCCTCTGAGCCACCACAAAGTAAGCCCCAGCCTCTGTCAGACCAGTTGGGTTGAACCTAGGCATGGAGCAGCTGTGGTCCGCACCATGTGGATGAGATATGACTGTGTTAAAAAGAAATTGCCTGGGATGTCTGAAAGAGTTGGCAATGTGAGGTGAGGTGTACAGCTGTGGTTTAGGGAAGAGGGCAGTGGGCAGGTGAATGTTTTAGGGACATATACTTGTGCTTCACCAGCATCCTTTTGGATAGGAAGATAATAAAATACTGATATATAGTAGTAAGTATATAATACTTGAAAGTTTTTAAAGAGCTCCGCTTATTTGTAGTTCATGAAAGCCTGGTGAGGATAGGGTATTGTCCTTTATACCAAGGATTTGAAACCCAGAAATGACTTAGTGTTTTGATACAACTAAGAAGTATAGTGAGACTTAAATTTCAGCCCTTCATGCTATCCCTTTAGAAAAATGAAATGTTTACCTTCTGAATCTCTATTAGCGTGGGTTTTAAAAGGGAAACAGTACTAGGTACCCTCCAATTAATTTCTGTAAAATGATTGAGGAGATCCAGGAAGATTTTCTTTGCCAAATTACTGACCCACTACCATCAAACTAGAAATTTAACCATTAAAGTGGTGTCTTGTGTTCCCCTAGATTCTGTTGGTCTCACTATGTAGTCCAGAATGGTCCTTAACTCACTGTGGAGCCAGGCTGACCTCGAACTCACGGCAGTCTTCTTGCCTCAGCTTCCCAAGTGTTGAGATTGCTTACAGATGTGTGCCACCACACCCAGTTAATATGGTGCTGGGGAATTACCCCAGAGCCTTGTGCTTGCTAGAAAAACACTTCAACCACTGAGCTGTGCCCCAGCCCTGAATCTGCCTTTTCTAACTTTGAATACAGCATTCTTTTAAAAGATTTGAGCCATCTAGCCATTCATTTCTTAAGAATGGCTCTGTTTGCTGTTGAACGAAGAAGCCAGTGGTGTCTGGATGGGGACGGGAAAATCAAAATCCAAGAATGGAAGGGCAGATTTGCTTCCTTCATGATTATTGAACTCCATTCCATCACTTAGACCTTTTCTGGTGTTTGTCCAGACTTCTGCTGTGACTCAGAAGATTCCAGTGTTGTTTCTTAATGGCCCAAACAAACTGCAGAGCATCTGGCCAGGATCTTTGTAGGAGGGGACTCAGGGCCCCATCGTGGCTCCTCTAAGCCTGCAAGGCAGGTCGTGGATGCTAAGAATGGCTGTTTTGTTACTGATTGGTATTTCTGTGTTGTTAGTCCCTCTGCTGAGGGAGCTCAATCCTTGGCTGTTGAGGTGCCCTCTCTCTTACTTTCTGATAAGAAATCGGAAATGGGTTAAAACTGGCCATTTTCTCCCACTTCCCCAGACATTCGGTAGTCTGTACTTTGCTCTGTGGACCTTGGAAGTTAAATTCTAGCACATGCTGAGGACTGCATTCTTCATTAGGACAGCTAAATTTTATATTATTATCTTCTCACTTGCCAAAATGTTGCTCTTTTTCTGAAGTCAACAAAGTGACATAATTTCTGTTGCCTGCTAAAAGTTGCAAAGTTGTTATGTAGACAGGTTAAAAGCAAGCAAGGAAGAAAAGAACAAAGCAAAACAGATTTTAAAGTGATGCACACAGTCTGTGGGACAGTTTGCTCTAGGGGCAGAATCTACTGATAGCACGTGTTGAACTGGCACTGATTGGAAAAGTGTGTGTGTGTTTGTGTATTTGTGTGTGTGTGTAGGCTTTAAAAAGTCTAGCATTGACTTGTTTTTAGTATTTATATTAGATCCCTTGCTGATAGAGAAACAGGCCTAACCTGGGGCCAACAGAGCCAGCAGGAAATTTAGGTCACGGATAGTTTCATTTTAAAAACTTCAGTTGTTAGAGGCTGTTCCATCATTGTAATTGATTGATGATAACATGACAAGAAGAGCTCTTAAATTATTACAGGTGGCCTGATCAAGACAAATGACCAGGCTGGTAGCTGACCGTGTTGTTGGAAGTACAGTTCCCAACTCCCCGTGGTTGTCTTCTGTTCTCCGGAGAAGTCACTTGTCCCTTGTTTCATGCGACTTACTGCCCCACTGGCCTGTTTACAAAAAACAGCGTCTTAAACTTGGCAGTTCTGTTTGAAGCACAGCATAACATCATCTCCCTGGAGATTGGGGAAAAACATTGCAAAAAGGTTTATATCCCCCCGAAGCACGTGTGCCTTTTAAACTGAATGGCCATTGAAGTTGTTCCTTATTTCTTTCTGAGATCAGGGCCTTTCTCTCTTCCTGTGGCTCAAGGTACACATGTAGCCCGATGAGATTATTTAATGAATCCTCTAAGCTTCTTATGTTTTCCTGCTTTTGCTTTGGATAAATGCTAATCTGTAATAAGAACTCTAAGTAGATAGCTCTGTTCTTCCCAGGACACAGGAAATATGGCCTGGTATAATGGCATTTTAAAAACTTTTTATTGAAGTAAAATACAGTATAGAAAGGAACAGCTCAATGAATTTTGCTAACTGAAGACAGCTGTGTAATCAGCTCTCAGATCAATCTGGAAGATACCAGCAACTCTGGAAGCCCCCCTTTGCCGCCTCCCAGTAACTTCTTCCTCCCAAGGGGTAGGAACGGCCAGAACCACAGATTAGTTTTCCTTGGGTCTTGAATTTTACATTAATGGGATTATATAATGTGCTGTTTTCTGGATTTTTAATTCAGTTTTGTTTTTGAGAGATTTATCTATTTTCTTGTTTTATGAAATTAGAGATCATCCTTCTTATTATATAGTATTCAATGTTCGAGTGTCCCATGTTGTTTCCTCTTGTTGTATTTTTAGTGAGAAAGACAATTTGTAAAATGTCATGCCATTATTTTGCTTCATCCAGAGTCACTTGGAACTCTGGGCCTTGAGCTTGCTAAGAAGGAGAGAGCTATTCCTCCAGCCCTGTACGCTCTTTGATGAGATTAGGATCAGATTCCTTGTTGTGTATTTCTACGCAACATATAAGCATAGATGTATACGTAGGAAACTGTTCTATTTGTATAGCACACACTGGGTTTACAGAACTGAAGGTAAGTGGCCCAGCAGTGCTGGCAATCTAAGACCTCAGATAGCTGTCACTGGGGCATTGAGATAGATTAAATACAGTGTGGTCATGGGTGGGAAATTCTGCCTTAACATTTGGAGCTGGAAGCACTTATCCCTCCAGTGGGGGTTTTAACCTTGACTGAGGTCAACGGCCAGTCATAAACCTCACTAGGTTCTCTAAGAATCTCCGAGTCTGTAGATCACTTTTGATGGCTTAACTTTACATACTACTGCTCTTGCTATTTTATTGTTTATCTTCTCTTTAATTGGTTCTCTGGAATATTTTTTCCTAGTCAATATCCTTGTTAGAATTTTCCCTGTCCCTTTTGTGTGGGTCCCCTTTGCCCCTAATGCTAGTTTCCCTCTGATGAGGAAGCCTTGGAGAAGAGTGCAGTGGTCCAGATGAAGGTTTTGGAGAAACAGTCTGGGGTTGCATCTTGGCTCAACCGTTCACCAGTTGATGTGCTTGAAAAGTAGCTTTTTTACAACCCTGCTCTCCTCTGAAACAGTAATTCCTACAGTACAGAGTAATTAGGAAGAACAAGTAAGAAAATCTACAGTTATATGTTTACAAATGCTTATTTTTATTTGTCTTTTTTTCTTTTCAGTTCAGGGGGATTGAATCCAGAGCCTATGAACTGAACTATATCTCCAGCTTCTCCTTTTATTTTACTTTCTATCTTGAGATAGGGTCTTGGCAAATCTCTGCATTGCTCAGGCTGGACTTAAACTTGTGAACTTGTGATCCTGTTGCCTCACCCTCCCGCACAGTACTGGAATTACAGGCATATACCACCCTGACCAGACTTTCTTGGGTTTTTTTTTATTTTTAAATTCAGCAACTTCATTATAGAAAGAATGTGGTTTTAATGTCAACTCTGTTTGAAGGACTGAGTTATATTCTAGAGGTAGCATTAGGAGTAGAATATGTTTCTTGGCATCCAGGAAATTATAAGTCTTAGAAGGATGCTGTCTGTGAGTAAATTCATGTTGAAAAGAGTTTTGGTAAAGGGACATAGAAGCATCTTGGAGTGACACAACCTGGACACATTTATCCTCAAGAGGGAATGGCAGAAAGACAGTTGAACTGTAAAATAAAATAGAGAATAAGGAAAAGAAAATTCAAGATGTGGAGGTAAGTCTGTGCAAATGCATAGAGACAAATGAAGCTGTTTGTAAAGCTGAATTCTAATCTGCAAGAGATGAGACTGAACAGCTCTCAAGGCCAAGAAGGTCAAAGGAATGAATATGAAAGTTATGGAAGAGTTCTATCAGGAGTCCTTTATTTATTATTATTTATCCTAATTAGATCAGTGTTTTGCTTAGAATGAGCTAAATTATGGCTAGAGATAAAGACAGTTGTAACTTTGGTGGTAGAAGACAGACTGGAGAAGAGAGGATGGATATATACAATCCTGCAGACTTGGGTGACTGATTTGATGTGGAAGAGGTGAGGGAGAGCTTTGGTCGAATCCAAATTTCTGGCTTAGTCAACTGGAAGTATGATAATATCATACATAGATGTAGAATCAAGAATATAGGATGAAGAACAAATTTGGGAAACATGTTGATTTCAGCTGTGGACATACTGAATTAAGTTTGTAGGTGAGATATATACATGGAAGAGTCCCATAAGTACCCATCTGGATTTGCCCAAAAGACATAATTTTGGCTAGAGATAATGCATTTGTGAATTTTATTAGTCAATATTCAAGTTAAAGTACTACACCAAAAGAACCCATATGGTGACTCAAATAGGATACCTTTTAATTTTTATGCTGTAGTCTAGAAATAGTTGGTTCAAATGCCACTCAAAATACAGTCCATGAACTAGCATTATTAACAGCAGCCTGGACTCTTGGTGAGGTGCATGATCACGGACACCATCTCACATCTAATAAAGTAAGCAAGGGCCCCGGCTGATTGATGTGCACATTAGGTTTTAAGATGCTCTGGTCCGGCGAGCCCATGACCTCTCTCGTTGCTCAGCGTCCTCTCTCAGATCGTAGCCCCAGCTGGTTGGCCACCACTTTATTTGCCTTGTAGCTGTGGGAAGGGGAAAATGAGTAGAAAACCGTGAGTTTTCTTTTTAGGATATGATGTCCTTAAATTATTAAATGTTGATATTTATTGTGTTAGAAATTAAAAATTAAAATATTCACTTATTAAAATATATACCTATTTCTCTGCTAATATGGTTTATGAAAAGTAACCATATTTCTGAAACAGAAAAGTGAGAATAGCATTGGATTGTGTTTTTGAAAATCTTTTTAATGTTTAGCTGATAGAAACCAGTTGAATTCTCATATTGTTTCCTCATTCAATATGCTGCCATCTGTTGTTCTGGTTGAAGTATAGAAAGAAATCTAGCCTTATGGAGATGCCTCCTTTTAGTTGGAAAACGAAGGGATGTTTTGATAGCTTTTGCACATGTTTGTGAATATCCTTTTTTGATATTATAAAGTCTGTAAGTAGAGATTTCTTAAAGTTATTTTGTATTGTATAATTGGAAGCTATATATTTTATATTTTTATGCAGTACACTGATTTCACTTTATATTCTTGTATCATGCATTGGTCAGTTGGAAAGCATTTGTTCACTGAATTTTACAGATCTTCCAAATGTTGATACATTTTTATCATGCAGTTCAAAAAATCCACATTTAATGTCACCACTGATATCATCAGATAAGTCTCTAAGAATAGAGAATCTGGCAATGACAGATGCAAATTTTTCCAAAATTCCCGTTTTCACTTAAAAGCCAGAGTGTTGTCATTGACAATAAATACATCTGTCGTTTCCTTGAAGGGGCAAGCTCATTTTGCCTGATTTTGAGAACATGTTTGCCAAATACCCAAGTCTCAATCACAAGGTCTCTCTTATTTTTTAAGTAAAAGTGATACTGCATGCTGGAAGCCATTAGTTCAGCTCACAATGGACACAGCTGCACCTGCGCCTTTCTCAGAGGTCGCCATGGTGTTGGCGTAGACAACAGAAGCGCTTCGTGCCATGCTCACTTTCTATTTTGATGCGTAGAAAATTAAAATGCTGTGTAATTGTTGGAAGACCACTGGATGAAGTTTTTACTGCGTCATCAAGGGCCTTCTTAAGTGAGACCTGGGCTCTTCATTTAAATTGTATTTTAAAAAATGATTCCTATGCGACCATAGCATATGGTAAAGAATATCATGAGTATTAGTGTGGCTTGGAGCCACTGCCTTGACCTGGGTGGTTCCGGGCAGTTTTACCTGCCGTGCTTCTGCTAGTGCAGGTATTTGCACTGTGATAAAGGCAAAAGATATCTTGGTATTATTTTAAAATACTACCCACTGGTATCGATGTCTTTCTTCTTGCTATGCCTTTGCAGGTACCCACCGGCCCCGGTGGCACAGACAGGACAAGGTACTCTGTAGAGCCGCTCACACTTGCTCTCATTATATTAATTTTCTAGTGCTGCTATATCAAATGACCACAAACTTAATGGTTTACCACAGCACATACTTACAGCTTTAGTGTTCTGGCGGTCATACTGGATTAGCATCAAGATGTTATGAGGGATGTGGTTTTGTTTGCTTTGTTCTTTTCTTGGAAGTTGTAGAGAAGACTTTGTTTCTCTGGCCTTTCCAGCTTGCATAGTACCCTCGTGTAGGGCAGCTGTGGTCTCGTTGCTCCATTTGGGAACGGAACTCAGGGCCTCACCCACACCAGGCAGGTATTCTACCACTCCACCAGGCTTCCCTCCTGTCTTTTATTTAATTTTGAGAAAGAGTCTTGCTAAGTTGCCTTTGCTGGGCTGGAATTGTGATGCTCCTGCTTAAGGATTCCCGTGATTAGATTAGGCCCCCCTCAGACAATGCAGGATGATCCCCCATCTCAGGAGCTGTGGTCCAGTTACATCTACAAAGTTCTTTTTGCCATATAGGCAACATATTCACAGACTTTTGTAGTTAGGGAAAGGGTTGCCTTGGGGGATGTTGTCCTTCCTATCTACTGTTTGTTTTTAGTAAGTGTATATTAAGTATTTGTTAAAGGGATGAAAGATTCTACCCCATCATTCATTCCTTTGAGCTTTGTTCTCTCTGATATTAGGTGCTATTTTAAGATTCGATGGCGATCCAACTTCTCCAGGACTTACATGTATTTCCATAGTGAATGCAAGCCTCTGTTAAAGAACTTATAAAACACTTAACAGCAGGGTCACAGCGTTTACTGTCGTCACTTGTTTCCTGTGAATTTCTTGAATCTTGCCTTGCCTTATTCTGTGTATGCTCAGACTGTAGCACTGAGTCTAATACATAGTACGTGTACAATAGATATGTTGATGCCTGAATGCGTCTGCAAACTATCTGTGTACATGCAAACTTACTCATTTTCTTTTCTCTTTTCATTTCTTTTTTCTTCTTTTTCCTGAGACTGGGGGTTGAATCCAGGGAGCACTGACATTCATCTAATTTGTCCATGCTGGCCCCGAAAGCTTGGTCTTTTCTTCTTCAGCCTCCTGAGTAGCCTAGAATACAGAGGTATGCCACCGGCCCAGCTCCCTATTCTTATTGTTGTATTTTGCCTGCGGTGTATGGGTGTATGAAAAGAAGCCCATTCCCCCAGAGAGGCAGAGTGGCTTTGACTGTGGGAGTTTAAGGCCTTGTGGCAAGTCTTATGACAAGTAATATTTTGGGGAGAAGGGCTCAGGGTGCTTTCTCAGCCCCCCACTGCAACGTTCTCACTGCCTGCAAGTGGTATGTGTGAAGGGGATGGCAGAGAGGAGTTCTCCAGCTGCACTTGGAGTGGCCCGGGGCTTTGCGGAATGGCTCAGGCTCTGCCCTTCAGAAAAGCGTGAGAGGGGCCAGCCTCTCCTGCCCTGCAGGGGCTCTACTCTGCAGGTCAGAGCACAGACTCATTCTTGACTTTGTGGAAGTATTTTAATTCAACTATAAAGTCAGCTTTTCTAAAGACAGTGTATACTTTACAGAGAGCTTTTGTATGGAATTGCTGGGGACTGATTCAAGAATAACAGAAGCCCCAGACTGCAGATAAACAAAAGGTTTTGTCACTCTGAACTCAGCTCCAGTCCCTTGCTACTGACTAGTAGGCCCATTTATTTAAAAAAAAAAAAAGTAAATGAGACCCAGGTATTTTACAAAGAAACCACTTTTTTTCTTTCACTTTGGTGGCACTTTGTTAATGTGTATCTTTTTTCAGTGGCAGCATTTAATAATGTTTATATTCCCTTAGACATTTTATTAACGGTTGCTGCTAAAACCCAAGATGTAGGTTCAACCCCAGTATTTAGATGCCACGCCTCGCCTTCTTTTGGCATGCCAACTTCCTGCTCTTCTTGACCAGTTCTGCTGGGTGAGAGGAAGTCTTTGGGACACTAGGCAGTGGTAATAGTAGGAACCATTTATATTTAGAAGAGGCTATGTGCTAGGCTGTGTGTTATGTGCCAGGCTGTGTGCTAGGCTGTGTGCTGCGTGGTTAATGTTTTTAAGTCCTCAAAACAGTCTGGTGAAGCAAAATCTATTCTTACAGAGTCCTAAATGCAGTATTTTTCCACAAAATTAACCCAGAAAAACAGGAGTCAGTCACCTTTTGTTTCAGTCCTCTGAGATTACTTTATGTTAAACCACAAAATAGTTGAAGCATTTTGTCTCAATGTTATGCAAATGCATACCTGTGATATGGGATTGACTAATATTTGGTCGTTTATGGTATTATTTCCATTTCCCGGATGAGTCAATTGAGGCTTGGAAAGTTAAGTAATTTGCCCAAGGTCATTCAGCTAGTGAGGCTGTAGGTAGAACTCAGATGACGGAATATGGCCTCTCTGCCACATTCTCATTATTTATCCAACTGAGATTCTTTTACCTTTGAAAAGTTTCAATCTAAGGAGTCTCTGATTTTTTCTTTCCTTCTCGTGGAGGCTCCACTTTCAGACCAGAAAACGTACATAGGTCCAGTCAAGAGCCATGTTTTTATGGGCTGCACTAGGAAAGTGTAGTCCTACTGCTCTTGTAGTGTAAATCTGGAGTGTCCCCCAAATCCATGTGCCTGTGGATTCCGTGTGCTGTTGGGAGGTGGGCCTGGCTGGAAGGGAGGGGTATGTGCTGGTTCTCTCCTCTTCCCTGACTTGGCTGTGTTCAGCCACTCCATGATGGGCTTTCACTCTGGCTCTGGCTCTGTTCCCACCATGTGACTCCACCATTTCCCCACCACTCACCCATGAATGAACTGTTACCTTCCAAAACTGAGCTAAAATTAATCTCTTTCTTCGCTAAAGTTGTGGATGTTGGGTATTCTGTTCCAGCAACAAGAAATTAACTAAAATACCTTTCAAGACAAGGTAGCATAAGGTTCCCTCTGCCACCTGGCCAGATGTCTGCCCTGCTCACCTTTGTCAATGATAGGAAGCTCGCTGGTGTTTGACCAGTCTGCTGCTTTGGCTGATAGCTCTAGTTGTGAGGAGTTCTTTTCTTAAACAGAATGTAAATCTTCTTTTCCAGAATTTTCTGTCTGTCATAAAAGGAACTTGGAATATACTTAGGTTTATATCTGTAAGCCTGCCTGCCTGCCTTGCCTTACCTTTCCTTTCCAATAAACATTTCTTAGAACAGTTTTGTATTTACAGAAAAGTTTCCAAAATAGTACACAGAATTTCTGTATATCCCTTACCTTATTATAATAATATCATCTGACTATATTTGTCAAAACTAAACAGCTAACATTACTACTAACCATAAACTTTAGATTTCTGTCAGATTTTGTTACTGTGTTCATTTCAAAAGTCCTTTCCCTGTTCTGCCTTCTTATCCAGGATGTGTTCAGTACCTCTAGTAGTTGTGTTTTCTTAGTATCATCTGCTATGTGACAGTTTTTAATCTTTGCTTGCTTTTCAAGACCTTGGCAGTTTTGGAGAGTAGTAGTCAGGCATTGAATAGAATGTCCCTCAATTAGAATTTGTCTGATGTTTTTATCATGAATCGTTTGAGGTTATGGGTCGGGGGGAGGAAGACTACCAAAGTGAAGTATCATTCGTAGGAATATAAATGTAACTTATCCTTAACTATGTTAACCTTGATCTCCTAACCAACATAAATTTATTCATCTTCCTTACCTTTTTTTGGCCAAATTCTAGTTTTAGAAGCAAGTTAGTACATATATATATATATATATATATACACACAAGGGGTAGGGAGAAGTAAGTTCTACCTCCTAAATGGTTATCTATATAAGTTGTATGGATTTTATTAGGATGACTTATCTCTTTTCTCACATTTATATTTATTAATTCAATCATTCATTTGTATCAGTATGGACTGATGGCTAGTTATTGTATACTTTGTGTTGTAAGCGAATACTACTTTACTTATTTTGTTGTTCAAATTGTTCCAGCTTTGTTCACTGGAAAGTCCTACAGTTTGCTCCTATGTCCTTTTGAAATGTCCCTAGTCTTTTGTTTTTGAGTACTTACTTCTTGGCACTATAAGATCTTCCAGGATCTTTTCATTTTTTCCCCTACCTATCCCTAGAATCAGTCTTGCTTTCTGGACTCCTGGTTTCTTTTATGAGAGAATGGCAACAGAGGCTGTGATCTGGACGCTGGGTATGCTCGTTGCTTCCAAGGTGCCATGGGTTTCAGGTCATTACAGTAGACAGTTAGGAAATGCATGTATATCTACCATGCTACATATGTACCTACAGTTACTTCTAGAGTGGCCCATCTGCATGTAAAGATTTTCTTTTCTGAGCATTTATGTTTTGCTGAGTAGCTCACAAAAATAGTACGAATTGCTGCCATTTGCCACCAGTGGTAAAGTTAGGAAATGGGGGGAAGAGGAGAGAAAATGACAGGGGGGACCTGGGCCGATCGTGACTTACCGCCCTGCTCTCCTTGGCACAGCGCGACCTTGTGGAGCAGAGAGCCTAAGAGGTTAAGAGACTAAAGTCAATGGCACAAGCAAGACTAGAATCTAGCCTTCGAAACAGAATCGATTTCTGTCGTATTTCCTGACACTATAGCTGGTCATTAGTCTTTGCTTTGTATTGATTTGTTAGGATGCATTAACCAATTTAAAATGGAATTTCAGACATTGGTGTGTATGACCGTCCGCTAGAGTGTCACTCAGAAGGGACTTTGATCTCTGATACATACCATAGACCAAAACTTGAAAATGAAGTGCCAGAAGCCAGATGTTTGTGAGTGAGCCTTCAAAATTGACTGTGGTGTCCAGTCTGTCCTGGCTTGTTTTTCGTGACTATCTTTTCAAACTCCTTCTATTCCTGGAAATAACAGCAGGGCTCTATAAGCCAGAGCCTCTATGTATACACCTGATTTTTAGAAATGAGATATAAAGCAATGACAGAATCTGTACATTGTCCTGCAGAGTGTAGATTGTAGCGTAAGAAGTAACAGGGCAAGCTGCAGTCTCCTCCTTTCAGCTGGCCAGTCCTGCAGCTCCTTTTTCTTTAAATTACTTCTGGCAGTTTGTAAAGCAAAGAAAGGACCCTTGAGAGCTCCTCTCCAGGTGCTCCTTAGCTACAAGACAGATCTAGGATGCCTCCCAAACCTTTTGGTTCCTGTTGCTTTTGAGAAGTATTTGTGTGTTTATACTTGGCAAGTCAGATCTTGTTACCACGTACCGAGGGGGGAAAAAGTCCCTGTTTTTCCCCTTTTTGTCTAATCCAGGCCAAACAATGAGAATTTTGTTTTTGTGTGGAACACTGTGAACATCCAAGACTAGTAAATGGTAACAGCTGTGTGTGTGTGTGTGTGTGTGTGTGACCAAAATATAATTTTGAGCCTTAACCTTGACATGTGCTATCCAAAAATTTCCAGGTGTAGAAATGACTAGAAAAGCTCATTTGGAGTGACCGTTTGGATGTTTGCTACTAACGTTCTCTTTGAAGAGTTTCTGAGGGCTTTCTTTCTCCCAGCACTCTCTTCTTAACGTGGCACGCCCTACGCAAAGTAGTGCATACCCACGTGCACAAGCCCGCACGCCTGCCGGGGTTTCGTCTCCCGTCCTGCCTTGTTCTCTCCATAGCACTGTGTGTCCCGCTTCTTCAGCTTTCTTATTGTCCGTTTTCCCCGTTATAGCGTAAGGGTGTGAGAGCAGAGGACCCGTTGTGCTCGCTGCCACATCACTAGACCTAGAGCAGGGGCTGGGACACAGTAGATGTGCAGGAACCCTTTTGGATACATAATGTAGTTTGCAAGGTGTGAGAATTTACTCTCTGATTTGAATATAGATGCAGAGACTTTTATTTTATGGGCTATCTTATGTTATAGAAGAAATAAATCACATTATTTGAAGTGAGGATTTATGGTTTATGGTTTACTGAAATTTCAGAATTTATGCTAGAAATACGTTTAGTACCTTAGGAGTCGGACAGTTACTCCAGCTGTGAAGCCACTATTAGAAAAGGAATTATGAAATTCTTTGTTGTCTCTGAAGGAATTAGAAGAGCTAAAATTTAAAAAAAAAAAATTTAAAGTAAATTACCTTTAATTCACCAAAGGAACTCTAGAACCTTAGGGAACTTGTCTAGTTTGATACTTTACTTTATTCACCAGATTTAGGAGAAAGTGATTTTTGTTGTTATAAAAATATTCTAATATTTGCCAACATAGAAAACATTAATACTGTATAACGTTTAGGTGGTTCCTTTGAGTGAGGGTCAGCATTCATTTGTATGTATAGACCTGTCATGTTTGTTTTAAAAATTGTATCACTTTATAGATTTTTAAATAAAATTTCATGTGTCTGCAGTATGTATTTTCATTTTTATTTTTAAAGTTTCTGGACTCATTCATTTAAACCGTAGCAAGATAATTTCAAAGGATCTACATATTGACTGACATTTAATCAACTAGGTTTTAAAAACAAAACCCTAACTCTGAACTTCTTGCAGTTGTCTCTTCAGGACAAACGCGCAGATAAAAAGGAGTGGGGGCAATGAAAGTCGTGCACTCGTTTACCAGCTGCCTTTGGACCAATGTGATGCATACGTTATGTCTTTGTATGAGATTGATGTGTTTTCCTTTTATCATACTGTATTTCAGAGCATTGGAGATTCAGGGATGTCTGTTGTGTTAAATCAGCTGCTGCCTATGATTAAGCCTTTGCCCCAGCGGACCAGTGATGACTATGGCCCCGAGGAGCTGCTGCTCCTCCTTACCTACATTTATTCTGTCACTGGAGAATTCACAGTGGAGAAAGACTTGGGAGAAGCAGAAGAAAAAGTAAAGAAAGCGTTGGCTCAGCTCTTCTGTGAGGAGTCTGAATTGTCACCCTTGCTGCAAAAAATTACAGGTAAGTGTTGAGCAGAGTTACAGGACACAGATATTGTTGATACAGAAACCGGTTTAAAAATGAGTGTTGTTTCTGAAAGAGGATATGTCCATTTCCAGTGGCATTGTTTGAAGCTTTATGGGGTCTGATGGAAGTCAGCCGCCTGGAGGGTTGGGTTTTCATGGCGTTTTTCTTTACTGCTCATGGTACTGAAATGGCCCAAGTGGTTGTCAGAATTCATATTCCTTACAGTCAAAATCCCTCTTAAAAACTAGGAAAATATTCATGGGTATAATGCTAAACTTTAAGAAAAAAAGGAGTACATGTGGTATAAAGGGTTTGTATTAACCTATTCCTTTGACATTGTTGTTTCAAACTTTGAAACTATTCCTTTAAGATGTTACATAATGTAATAGGATTAGAAACTGTCCATTTTAGGAAGAATTTCATATTTTGACTTTTTATAATTTATTTGAATTTGGATTATTTGCTACTGTCAAAAATGGTCCCCTAGCATCATAAATATCGGTTTTAATTTTCAGTGAGACTGATACAATTCACAAAGGCATCTGCTTGTGTTATGTGTCAAATTCAATGTTTTTTTTTGGGGGGGGGGGCTGATTTTCATCTGTTTGAGAGTGAGAGGTTATGAAAACGTATATGTGAAAACACTTTAAAAACATATCAAATTTTTATTCATTTGTGTGTGTTTTGGGTTTATATAGGCCTCTTTAAACAGAAAGGCTCCGTAGAGATAGATTATATGCCCTCTAAGGTCTCTTTTTGTTTTCTGTGGGGCCTTATGAGGGACCGTATCCAGACTGCCTGGAAGGCTCTGCAGAGCTATAGAGACCTTGGTGCCCCGTGAATGAGAACTTTATTTTGTGCCCACTGCTGACCTTCTCTTTGGCTGATTATGGAAAGTGAAGCCTTGATGAGATGGAAATGGAATGAAATTTCCGTAGAAATGAAATGTTTTATTGTTCAGTATCAAACCCACTTGCCAGTTTAAAATCTACATAAGCAAAGTTTGTGGAATTGGTTCTCATTTCACAGCACTGTACGTGATTATATGTGTATGCTTGGCTGTAAATGAATATTGACTTAGAAAAGTTTAATATGGCTTAAGCAGTGCTTAGAACAGAGCTTTAATTCAAGGTAAATTCGAATGCTAGGAGAATTTAATTGGATTTTATTCTTAAAATACGTAACTTCAGATGCAGACGACAGAATTGGTATGCTTTCACTGAGGTTATTTGGATGGGTTTATAGCATTCATAAGTTGCCATCTTATTTCTGGAACTAAGTCATGCTGTGAGAGTATTCACGGAGTGTTTGCTCAAGGTGTTTGTTGGCCCAGTAAGTTCATTTTTTATTAGTTTCTTCATCCATGGTTGCTCAGGATATTGCAATTTCTTGCCTTAAAAGCACTTCCATGAGTTCATATTTGCATTAGGATTTTCATAAGCATAGAAGATGAAGCTTACAAATAAGAACTTGTTGAAATTTTAGTGTGTCTTTAAATTTTAGAGTGATCCAGTGTTATAATGTGAAGTATATAATCTTACTTAGATTAACTTTGTATATGCACATGAAACAGAGTAGGGAAGTTGTACTACCTTATCTTGGCATTCATGAGCTAACCAAATGGAACACACACACACAACCCCCGACCCCTCTCTTATTAGCCTCAGTAGACACTAAAAAGTCTTTATTTCTGAGGACAGACCTTTATTTGGCCAGTGTGGACATACTCCTTATTAGGTATGTTCAGGAGTCAAATGTTCTTAAAAGAAGGTTTATATTTACAATTAGCTGCTAAGAAAAATGTTTAATCTATATCCCAGATAACACGTAACAGCACAGTATCGAGGCAGTGGTGACTTGGTTTTGTAAAATAGGAGAGGATATCTTGAAAGAATTGAATTATCTTCCAAATGTGCTCAGTTTGTCCTGGAACTGAGTGACCTGGTTTTCAAAGTAAACTTACTACAGTGTTGTACTTATATTACTGTAGTATAGATTCTTGGCTTTCTTATTTCTAAGTGACAGCATTTATTTTATGAAAATTTTGTTAAAAAGAATTATTGAAACAAGCAATCAGAAGAGCTCAGTTTTTTTGTATGTAATGCTGAAGTTTCGCCATCTTAAGGAGTTTTAGGATCAAGAGAGCAACTCAGTGTTGGTATTGAGAACCTAATCATTCTGTCACCTCTCAACTGCTATTGATAGACATAGACTTTGATCTCAGGTATTCTAGATTTGGAGCCTATATCTTTAAAAAGAAAAGATTGTAAATCTGCCACAGGCCCACTGTAGACACTGCACTTATTACATTCCTTAACTCCTGATTGTTTTACATGTATTGTTTTATGCCACGAATGCTCAACTATCCTATAATGTTCTTATCTGAGCAGAGAATTAATATTCTGCTTGGTATTTTACATATGGCCTGTGCTTTTAAATCTGCCTTTATTAATTACTATTAAAGATTTACTTTGCTTCCTATTTCATGCATGTATTCTCTTTGTTTCTGTGTTGTAATAAAGAATTTAAAATATTATTTCTAGCCATTGAAATCAATTGATTGTCTAGTTTTTTAAGATAGGAGCATCAAACATAAATTCTGTTTATTTCAGTATAGCTCTTGACAATAGTTCTGTTTAAAATTTGTATTTTCCTTTTTCTATTCATATGGAATTTATTTTTGACAGTTTCTTTTATTACAGTCTATTGTTTCTTTGTATGGAAAGGACAATAAGAAATGAGAAACTGATTGGCAGAACGAAACAAGAACTTAAGCATGTGGGTCCATGGCAGTGTGCAGTTTTCTTGTTAATCTGCTGTCTTTTTAACAGAAACTTTTAGGGAGACTTCTGAGGTGGGCAGAGCCTCTCTATTCTGCTCACACAGAATAACACAGATTAGGTATGCATGCTGGGGGTGGAGAGCTGTAAAAGGAGAGTTGGTGGGGCTTGAGTGTGCCCACGCGTGTGTGCTTTCTCAGTCCTGCTAAGTTCAAAGAGAGTATCAGTTTCTGTATACATTAGTGTTTGCATGGCAGCCACAAGAGAAAACAAAGGAAAACCGCTTGAACTTTCTTCAGAGAATGAAATCAAATGCTATTTTTAAAGGTCTGGATAAGCTTTGAATGTCATCATACAGAGAGGTATATCAGAAAAAAACAAAAATGGATGTAAACCTTGCTTTAAAAGTCCTGGCTCTGCCATTTCCTGGCACTGTAGGATGTCAGTAGGCAACTTACCCCTGAACCTTGATACTAAATGTGACTATTCTATCAACTATTTATGATTTTACTGAGAATCAAATGATGTTTGATTCATGAATTGATTTGGATTCATACAGCATGTACTGAAAAATATAATTATAGCATAAATAATATATTATTAATATTATTTATGCTAATATTTGTAGACATAAGTTATAAACGTTTCAACCTGTCAGTATTTACTAAAAGTGCTCATATGCTTTATTAATTTAAGCTCTTAATTAAAGAAATCCTGGAGTAGCCACAGTACAGCCCGGGATTTCAGCACAGGTCTTTAATCCAGATGGATCTGCATACTGGCTCTTAGTAGTTGTGTGCTTTTAAGTCTTTAATGTGACTTCACAAAGTCCTGGTTTCCTCTTTTAATTAGAGTGGAGATAGTAGTAGTAACTACATTCATGGAATGAAATAGTCAAAGTTCTTGTCACAGATCCCACTGAATAGTGTGTTTTCACTGTATGCCTTGTCATCGTTGACATTTCTATTATTGTTATTTGTTGTTATTATCACCAGCTTATCATATGGCAAGGTCTGTCCTCAAAGAGCTTTCAGAGCCAATCTAAAGACGAGACTCTCACACACACACACAAAACCCCCAAGAAATTATGTAACAAGGATAAGTTAATTATCTAGAGCATGTGAAAATAAGTGTCACAAAGACTTGATGTTAAATGACATTCATGAATAAAGAATTTCCTTGACTCTTTTGAGTTAGATCAAATAGAATCCCTTAGAGATAATGATGAGGTCATACCAGATGGCCGTATGCATTATAATGCCTGATGCCCCTAGGTAATAAAATTGTAGTGTTCAAAGCATTTTCATATACTAAATTTTCTTTTGGTTATAAAAATACATGTATGTGAGCCCATACACCTGTATGTCTAATAAATATACCCCATATCTAAGATCAAGTGACATATATCCGTAACACTAACTTCTCTTTGAAGTAATTTATTCGTGCATGCAGTGTAAGTTTTTCAACCTTTGTGGGACAAAAGATCAAATTCCATCTAAATTTGGAAATAGCAGAGATGTAATGCTTATTGTTTTTGTTCTTCCATGGCATTTCCTTTCCCCTAATATATCTATGTACATTTTTGGGAGGTCCTATAGTTGTCTGAGGTTTAATGCTATATAGAAGGACTCAAAAGGCATAGTATTATTACAGTTTATTAAGGAAAGGTTCTCAGAAGTTACATAATCTGTTCATTTTGTACATGAGGATATAAGTCCACAGATGTTAATTGACCTGCTTCAAATCACCAACCAATAGCCTGTTCAATGCCCGGGGGGTGTGGGGGGAGGCGGGCTAGAGTCTTTTCTAAATTTCTAGTTTTCCTTTTTACTAGATCAGGGATTTCCAATCTTTGGCTCATGAATCCCTAGGAAAACACAGGAGTTCCTGAGGATGTTTGCTGTTGAGTGTTCTTTATGTATCATTATAAATGGTTGCTATATTTTTCCTTTACATATCAAATATTGATTTTTATTTTGCTTTTTCCTTCCCATCCCCTTACCCACCCTCCACCCCACCAATCTCATCTTTCTCTCCACAGTCTATGTTCCTACTTTTCCTCATCGCTTACATTTTTTATGGTTTGGTATTCTCATAGTAGAGAAATCATATGATACTTAACCTTCTATGTCTGATTCATTTCAATAAGCATAGTCGTCTCAGGGAGTACCCACTTTCCTACAAATGATTCAAATTTATCTTTGTTTATGGAAAAGTAGTGCTCCATTGTGTAAATGTACCACATCTTTATCCATTCATCTGTTGATGGACATAGTGTCTTCTTCTATGATTTGGCTGTTAGGAATTGTGCTGCTATAAACACGGGCATGCAAGTATCGGGGAGGTGGTCTGGCTCCTTTCTTTGCTTTTTGGTCCCCCCCCTCCCCCCGTGCCCTCTGCTTCCGGTGCCATCAGGAAGGGTCTTCTGCCATGATGCTTCTACCTTGGAGCCAGTTGACCAGAAACAAAAAAGTCTAAAACTGTGAACCAATATAAAGGTTTCTCCTTTCAGTTGTGTTTATCAGATATTTTGTTCCAACAGAGAGCTGACTAGCCTCTGATGATCATTCATTAAGTCTTGCAAAGAGTTAATATTCTAATTTGATACTTTCCTTTTCATTAATAGCTAGAATGCTTCTATAAAGAGAAATTTTCTCTTAGTAGCTACTTTGTTACATAAGGCAAAATCTCTGTATCTTTTTGTTTTCCAGTTGCAAAATAAAGAACACTATTGAAGTGTCGTTTGGTGGTTTCAGTGTGTGAGTCTTTACATCCCTGAATTATTATTTTTTTGAGATGGGATCTCTCTGTAGTCCAGGCTGGTCCTGAACTTACTATGTAGCCCAGGCTGGCCTTAAGCTAACAGCAATCCTCCTGCTTCAGCCTCCCAAGTGCTGGAATTTCAGGTTTGCACCACTATGCCCAGCTTAGTATACTTTTTTCTTTTTCTTTTTAAATTTACATATTGTATTCCTTTCCCTTTTCCACCTTTTTACGTGTCCCTCCCCCCTTTCCTTTTCTCTCTCCACAAAGTCCAGCATCTTACTTTTTTCTATGTCTCTTACATTTTTTATGGTTTGGTTTTCTCTTATTAGAGAAACTATATGATATTTAACTTTCTGGGTCGGATTGATTTCACTAAGCATAATGGACTAAATGTGTATCTATTCACCTACAAAATGACTCAAGTTTGATTCTTTAGTGCAGAGTAACACTCCATTGTGTGTGCATACCCACATTCTTTATCAAGTCATCTGTAGTGGGGCATATTGGCTTCTTCCAGGATTTGTCTATTATAATTTTTTTTATCACACTGTATCTTTATTGAGATTCTTTAACATGTCCACAAACCACATTTTTCTACATAAAATAAGAAAGAACTATAACAATGAATTTCATAAGGCTACAAAATGTAAGAAAGAAAAAAGGGAAGTTAAATTTCAAATTCCTTAGGTGAACACAAAAATGTAAATGTATGTACAAACAAGAGACATTCAAGTTATTATTATGTCAATAAGTTTTCTTAGGCTAAACTTATATCAAAGACAATAAATGAATCCCTAATTTAAATAAACTTAAGTTTATATCACAAAAGTATATTTCACATAAAGCAATAGATATAAGAACATACTTAATTATTGGAGAATTTTTGAAGAGTTCTTTACCAAAGAGGAGCAGGAAGAAATTAGTGAGGTCATTACTACAAATTTGGCTATAGAGCATGAAGTTAAAAAGTGAAATTCAAGAGTCACCAGTTGAACTAAGACTGAGTTCTTAGCTAATGCACTAAGGCTATATGATCTTTTATCTTTACCACTCAATGTCAGCTTCAGGGAAAAAGCCCCATGATCCACTTATTTACCAACTCTTACTGCTTTTAAAACTAAAAATATCCTGGATCAGAGTCACTGCCTTCTGCTTCTTCACTCCCAGCTACATATCTATACCATAAACTAAATATCTATACCATAAACATCAAAAAGTTTCATAGATTAAGATTTTATACCAATTCCTTATGTTGAATGTGGTTAGTGTGTTTTGCAAACTAATATAGTAATAAAAAAACAACCATGAGGGAAATCTCCCAGATTTTATGAGAAAGGTGGTACTATTTTATTGGAATACCAATTAAATGATTAATGTCTATTTTTGTTACACTTTCTCTTTAGATGTTTTCTTTCCTCCATGTTCTTTGGTGCTGCTTGTCTCTCTGCCTCTCTCAAAGATTCCTTCAGTTATTTTTTGCAGTGTTGGGCCAGTGGTCACAAATTTCTTCAGGGATTCTTGGTCATGAAAAATTTTACTTCTCCTTCCATTTTCAGAGATAATTTTGCTAGACAGCAACTTGGGTTGACATTTGCTGTCTTTGAAAGATTTTGCTTCAGTCCTGGTCTTTAAAGTTTCCATTAAGAGATATGTGGTAATTTGAATAGGTTTACCCTTTTAGACTAATCTCTTGATATTTTTCTTGCTACTTTTAATATTCTCTCTCTATGTTGTATTTCCAAGGTTTTGATTATGATATGCCTTGATGAATCTTGTTGCTGGTTGAGGTTGTTTAATTTCTTTTCCTAGGTTTGGGAAATTTTCTTGCATGGTGTCAGTGAATACGTTCTTTATACCTTTGGTGCTGTCTTCTGCTCTTTCTCCCACAACTATAATTCTGAGATTGATTCTCTGTGCGTACTCCATCACGTGATGTGTCCAGCTACTTTGCTCCTTTCTAATTTTGGTGTCATGCCTGACTATGGTATTGGTTTCCTCAGCCTTGTCTTCAAGGCCTGAGATCCTGTCCTCACTATGTTCAAGTCGACTTCCCATGCTTTCAAATGTATTTTTAATATTCTGAATTTCAGCTAGATTTCTTTTCAAAAATTTTACTTCTCTATCAAAATCTTCTTTCTTATCTTGCATTTTATTTACTTCAACAACTTTTTATTTGTGGCTTCTGTATGCTCAGTAAGCTTTGTATCCATTACAACCAGTATTTGATGGGTAAGTTTCTCTTTAAATCTGCTGATCAATACTTGCATTTTTGAGAGTATCTTGTTTGAATTGGCTGTTCGACTCATTTATTTGCTTTTTGACTTCCTTCCCTGAGTTCCAGTATTTCAGGGCACTTCTTAATTATAATAAGAAGTTTTTAAATGAAGTCCACGAGGAGACATTGTGCAGCTCTGTTACTCAGCCACCGTCTTGCCCAGAAGTCTCTGTAAATGATTATGTTTTTGCATGTAAATATACAAATATTTTTAGGAGCTATTGTAATTTCTCAAAGATAGTTTATTTAAAGATGTTGCTGCTTTTATTGAACTGTTTTCCTTTGCAACTTTCAACTGATACTAAAATATAATTATATTTTTATACTTTAAAAATGCTTGTAACTATAAGTTCCAACAAGTAAAGTATATTAAGTTTTAGAAGAGTAATAGTGAAAATGAAATAATATATGGTAAAGGATACCTAATCTTATTAAAGGGGACAAAAGAGAGTGGAGAGTATTTGTCAAACTGGAAATTCTCTTTTACTAGAGAACTGAAGTCTGATATTCTAATGTCTCAAGAAACTATGAATATGGCTTTGTTAAATACATATCTGAAATCTCCCAAGGAGTTGTCTTATATTCTAAAATACTACAGGAATTAAAGGGATCTGATTGGAGGACTGAATTTAGCATGTGGGCTTGACATTTGTAATCTTTGTAGTAAAACTTCTAACTCAGGAGGAGTGACTTTAAATGTCTAACAGAATCTCTAGCTTCAGTACTTGCTAGAAATTGTAAAGATCTCCAGATGGAAGAAATGCTGAGGTGTAGTTGTATCATAAAGCAGGAGAAGGGTACATGTGTGGCTGGGTATGTAATTCGGTGGTAGAGGGCTTACTGAGCATGTGCAAGGCCATGGAGTTCAAACAAACTGGAGAGTGAGAGAGAAAAGAAAGGAGAAGAGAAGAAAAGAAAGCAACAGAAAGAAACCTAGGGATCTTCTTTTACAATTTAACTAAAAGATGAAATTCATGTTTGTTTTAATTTCAGTTTGGCACAGTTTTGCTATGATTTTGCATGGACTTTTCCTTCCAAATGAATTCTGTAAAGATACAATCTAAGTGGAAATAAACTTTCATAGAACTCTTGTCTGTGACTGTTACATGCCAAGGGACAGTTTTGGGTTCAATGTAAGGTGAATATCTCTGGGAAATAATGCCAGGTAGAAAGTTTGACTCAATGGGAACAGCTTCCCAGCCACGAGGTCTGACAGTGGGACATATATGTTAATGGGAATTATACTCATTGAGTTCTAAGACTTTCGAGAAATCTGAGAATGGGACAGGTATGTTTTGTGGAAAATGGGTACGCTTTCCTCCAATTCTGGGAAAATGGTATTTTTAAATTAATCCTGTAGTTTTCACAAACTTTTATTTGCATAAAAGTATGTAAAATATCTTTATGATAGACTATGGTTTTTAAACCTTTAATTTTTTTAAAGTTTTGAGTTTACCATTTTAAAGGCCTTTTTCTTTATTCTTTCTCACTGTCAATTGCTCTGTTTAATAGCAGCTACATATAACAAACGAAGAAGGTAGGTCTAGCTTAAAAAGCACTGTTCTTCTAAACATTGCATTGTATTTTGGTAAGAACATTTAACATGACCCCTCCCCTGATAACTGAGTTTTATGGCTGGTATTGTCAACCACAGCCACAATCTTGTCCAGCGGCAGGTAGCTAGAGCTTATTCATCTGGCCTACTGGAAAGTTTATGCATTTGGATTAGCAGATTTTTATTTCTCTCTTTCCCCAACCCCAGGCAATCACCATCCCACTGTTGTTTTACTAATTGGCTTACTTTAGGTACTTCACATAAATGAAAGCATGCAGTATGTGAACTTCTTTGACTGGCTTATTTTACTTTGTGTAAATATTCTCAAATCTGCCCACATTTATCACATACAGTTTTTTTTTGTATTGTAATTATTGTATAATATTGTACAATTTCCTTTTTCTTAAAGGCTGCATAATAACCTGTTATCTCTAAGAGTCACTGGCACTGTGATGTTCACTGCAGCACTATACCGTTCACAACAACCACTATGTGGAAACAACCAAAATGTTCGTCTGAGGAGAAAGCCCTATTCCTAAGTGGGTGTCAAGAAGGACGTGATCCGGTGACCTGTCAGTTGGGTTCCTCTTGCCCCGCCATTAGAAATCTAAGAAAGGAAAGTCTGTTCATCAGCTATGAATGAGAAAGGAGCTAAGCATTTGATTTAATTTTGATTGTGGAAGGCACCTAATAGCGCTTTCATGATATTTTCCAGTGGAACACATATAAGCATATTTATATCCATAGTAAAAGAAAGCCACATTCTACAACCAACAGAAAAAATCTATTTGTAATGATTTATTAATGACAGTTTTCCTTTTTTGAAATATTCAGGTAATCAGAGACCCAATAAAACCATCATTCCTCTTTATAGATGCCACCCTATTGTAATAGTCCTCACTGTGGATAGTACAAGGCATCAAGGTTGGGTTTAATATGCAAGAGGAGGTACGTTTTCAAGCAAAGTGTTTTTCATATTGGGTCAGGTGCCTTTTCCCAGACTTGTAGAAAGTCTTCGTAAACTATAAAGTAGTTACAAGCACAGAAATGAAAAAAAAGAGAAGATATAATAAGAATTCCTCTTTTGGAAACTTCTGGTCAAGATGGCGGCCGAGTAACAGCACTGCACAATGTCTCCTCATTGACCCACTTAAAACGTGGAGAATTTAGTTAGAAAAAGTGTGTTCAGTGTAGCTAGGAAAGAGAGGAGCACCCCAACAACAGAAAGGAGGCCAGGGGGAGGTCAGAAATTCCAAAGGTTCATCGAAAGCAGACAAAAAAAAAAAAAAAATCCCAGGAGCCCTGAAAGCCACCACAGGCTGGCTGCAAACGGCTGGAGCCATGGACAGCTGTGGATGGAGGAAAGCCCACATGGGCCCGGGACATCTGACGGAGCTGGGAGAGGACGGAGCACCCCAACAACGGACAGGAGGCTGTGGGTGGGTCAGAAATCCTGAAATCACATAGGAAGAGGAGGAAAAAAGCAGCCGACTTGGTGCGACCCCTAGCTGCCGGCACCCACAGACCAGAGGTAGGAAAGTCCAGAGCCAGAACCTCAGCCTGAGGTCAGCGCGGATCCAGAGAAGTGGGAATTGTCGGCAGCTGGCGGCCCCGGCCTCTGAAACACCAACCCGCAGGTAGTGTGTACTACAAACGCAGTGTGCACTCCCCCTAGAAAAGGCTCTGGGATCCCAGATCAGAAACGGGGCTCGGCAGCCTTCACAGACAGTGATGTCAGCAGGAGCCATTTTAAAAAGAAGGAAAAGAAAGTCCAAGACTAAACCCTCTAGAGTAAAAGAAAGCTCAGAAGAGCACATCAGGGCTTTGGGGTTACCCTTAAACAGTGCCTAGGAGGAAACTGGCAGAAGCAGCAGAGAGGAGAAAAGAGGGGAAAAAGGCTGCTGATCCCCTGAACGGCTCAGGGGCACCTCTGCTCGAGGGTAGAGAGCCCCACTCTGGGGGAGAGAAGCCAGGACAGGTGGAGAGCTTTACTGAGTGGACCAGGGGAACAAGACACCTCAAAAGGGGGTTCATCGCCCCATTCCTCTGGCACACACCAGAGGCTTCCAGTTCACTGCTGCCCTGCACACCAGAGGTACCTAGAACCAAGAAGTCCACTGCCCGTCCATCCTGTGAGCCAGCGGCTTCCAGAGGCTGCCAGGGAGTTACATCACCCTGTCAATCCTGAGCCCCAGAGGCTTCCAGAGGCATCTAGGAACGGGAATTCCATCGCCCTGTCTGTCCCTTGGGCCAGAGGATTCCAGGGACATCTAGGACTGTGCCTTCACCAAACCCGTCTTTCCTGTGCACCGGAGACAGCCAGAGATAGCAGAACCATGGGGAAACGTGGTAACAAATCTCCTACAAAAAGACCTGACACCCCAGAATATGATACCAGGGATACTGAAATTGCAGAATCCAAAGGTGAAAATGGCAAAACTGATGGTAACTTCTGGGCCCAGATATTCATTGAATTAAAGCAGGAAATAAAACAGATAGCGCAGGAGCTATAACAACACATAGCTAAGCAAAAAGCAAGTCCTGAAAAGCTGAAAGAGGAAACCATAGAAGAAATATACCAGAAGATGATGAAGGCAATACAAGAAATTAGAGAAGAACACAACAGAGATAATAGAAAAATTGAATGCACATATTCAGGAAGTGAGAAACACACAGGAAGTAATAAACAACCACATTAAACATCTTCAGAACAGAATGTCAAACCTAGAATATAAAGTGACTGAGCTGCAACACACTGGCCATGAAGAACACAAAGTAAGAAAGAAAGCGAATCATTACAATGGCTGATGGATGATTCAAGGAGAAACAACCTCAGAATTATGGGAGTCCAGGAGAAGACAGAGGATAAAACAAAAGGCTTAAAGGACATGTTTAATGAAATAATGGAAGAAAATTTCCCAAATCTAAGAAAAGAAATGAAAATGGAACTACTGCAGGCATATAGAACACCAAACAACTTTGATCAGAAGAGATCCTCATCACGACACATCATAATTAAAATTCTAGAAACCCAACGCAAAGAGAAAATACTAAAAGTGGTAAGAGAAAAACAGAAGATGACCTACAAAGATAAGCCCATTAGGATAACTACAGACTTCTCAATATAGACTCTGAAAGCCAGGAGATCATGGAGCAGTGTCATCCAAGCAGTAAAAGAACATAAATGCCAACTAAGACTGCTATATCCAGCAAAATTATCTTTTAACTTAAAGGGAGAACTTAAAACTTTCCATGACAGAGACAGCTTAAAGGAATTTGCAGCCACTGAGCCAGTATTGCAGAGAATACTTAAAGGAAACTTAGAAAGTGAAAGGGAGGCCAGTGACACCAGAGAAAAACCGACAACAGCTAGAGGAGAATGAGCTGAGAAAAAAGTAAGGCTATGCATGAAATTAGGGATGAATTGATAGGTGAAAGGAAAAACCAAATAGGGCAAAATGTTAATTAGTGAAATATGAGTAATCAATGTATGAAAGTCAAAAAAATCTGAAATAACTGAGCATAGCTATTTATCTATTGCTTTAACTGTAGCATACTTATGTGATACTTACGTCCATTTAATGTAGCAAATTGATAAAGTCTTAAGCTTGTTGAATGAAGCAATTCACTTTTTTTGATGTTGAATGTGAGTTTATCCTCTGAGAGGCAGAAACATAAGCAGCACCAAAACAGTTTGGAGGAGAGGTAACTTCTAAAGAGAAAATATAATTAAAAAATAGATTGGTAATTAAATCATCTGATATACTTTTAAAACAGTTCCAGTTCTTCTATAAAATCTATGAAATCTCCCCACAACATTATTATTAGTAATAGTATAGTAGTGTGCAAAATAGAATATTTCTCATTAATAATGCAACATGGGGAATTGACATAAAATATCTTAAGGATACAAATGCACAAATATATGGATGGATAGACATAAAATTATAAACCAAATGTAGTAGAATGTTAGTAATCAGTGAAATATGAGTAAATAAGTTATGAAAGTTAAAAAATTCTGAAATAACTAAATTGGCCTTCATATCTGTTACTTTAAGTATATTTATGTGGTATAGATTGAAGTTCTTGTAATGTAGCAATGTGATACAGTTTTAACTTTGTTTTATTGTAGCAATTCGCTTATTAGGTCATTGATGAAAATCTATCCTAAGAAAACTGATTGTTGTAAAGATAACTCTGTGAAGGTACAAATATGTACCTTCCGGTATTCAGCTAAGGCATTTGAAATTTAATGTTTTTTTCTTTCCCAAATTTACTAGTCTTTTGAACTACATGCTTGTAGTTATTTTCTAATGTGAACTGGTTTGTAAGGCCAGGTTTAAGAATAGCAACAAAGACATAGCAAAATATAGAAAAAAAACCTTTAGGTAAATATCCCAATAAAGGGATTGTTTGGATTCAGAGAAGAGGCATCAAGATTTAACTACTGCGAACCCATTCAAGGAATAGGAAGCTGAGTTAGAGTGGTGACTTAAGTGAAATGATTTAGGTGCTGAAGATTAATATGTTAAGTATTGTATAGTTTCTCTAACTTAGAAAACCCAGAACACAGACATTCTATAGAACCACAGGAAGTGATAGCCGGAGTTGGGGGAAGAGATAGGGAGGGGGTGGGAGGGTAGAAAATGGGAAGGGATTGTAAAGTTGATATGATACATATGTGTGTGAAATACCGAAATTCATTTTAAACACTATGTATTACATATGTATATTAATAAAAATAGTGGGGGGAAAAAGAAGGGTTCCTATTTTTACTATTACCTCAGCATTCTTAAGTCTCACAGTTTTCCCATAATAATTCATCAGGTTTCAGAGTACACATTTTTGCATGTTTATGTCCCTTAATTGAAAAAGCATTTTCATGATTTTAAAAATCTTTTCTTGAAGAATTTTTTTAAAACTATGAGCGTGCCAATGGTAAGGAAGTTGTTCTGCTCACTGAAGAGTGATCATGATCCTGAAGCCTGCCGCCAGCCTGTACATTACACACACTTGAGTGAAAACTTTAGCGCGTTGCAGTAGTGACAGTGTTTGAAGATACAATGGTAGAACCCATGCACTCAGCTGAAGGGAAGTTTTGGAAAGTAGGGAAAAACACTCAGAAGGATTTTGCTTCTTCTCTTCATTCTAATTTGTTGACTTTTGTTCATTATGACATGCCAATGTTAAACTTTTCCATGAAGAAATGTGCCTTTATTTCCAGTGTTTCAGATTTCTTGTTTCAGACTTGCCAAAACAAAACAAAAGACAGCTCAGAAGATTGTTGTTTTTCATTATGGTTTGCAGCACTGTTTGGTATCATAGAGCCTATTTTTCTTCTTGATTTTCAAGATTTCTCCTGTAAACTCTGATGAAGACCATATGCCTGTCCTGAATCACTCCCCTGAGAAATGTTGGAACTGTTACATTTCGTTTTACTATCCAACATATTAAAATAGTTAACCACAGCACATATTACTAAACAGCTATATCAAGTGAAGGGTAAAATGTTTTGTGAATATTTGAAATATCTCACAGGCTGTGCAGAAAAAAATTATAGGCTGCTTTTTGAGGTAGCTAACTGGTACAGCAATTGTGCTAATTTATTAAGGGATACCTACAAATTATTTTCTTAAATGTTTAATTTTCCATCACCCTTAGCTAAGACACTAGAGCTGATCTTCTTGTGTTGTATCACAAAGGCTTGAGACGTACTGTTCACGTCAGTGATTTTTGTGGCTGCACGCTGTCCAACGCTTGCCAAGTCATGCACCACGTAACAGTCAAAGATGGATCAAATATTTGATGGTGAGCCCCTAAGATTACATCTCATGTTTACTGCAATCTCGTGATTGCATCAAATACTTTTGTTGAGTGATTGACCCATACACTGTCTAGATTTGGATAAACGTCCCCTTGATACTCGCATTACATTGGTATTGCCTGACTATGTATTTCTCAGAACATACCCCATTGTAAAGTGAGATGTATGGCTTTGTGTATGTGATTATATGATTTTTAAGAAATTGATCATCATTGATTTGTAATGACTATATATTAGACAGGGTATAAATTCCTCAGTCCCGAAAGAAAAAATGAAATGTATGGCACATACGGGTAGTTTCTCTAACATATGGCTCAAAAAGGAGAGATGGAGTGACGTGGCTGAAAAAGAGTACGGTGGGGAGGAAGAGGCCTATTCCTAAATACACTTTAGGTGCGTGACCTCGAAATCTTTTTAGGCGAATTTTAAGGTCTCCTTGTGTTTACCATTCCGTGGCTCCAGCTTCATATTCTTTTAAATTTTTACCTGAAAGAGTGTAGTCCTTTCCCCACTTCTGAAGCAGCTTCTCCGCAGTTCTCTTCCCTCTTGAGGAGGGAGGCAATGGCAGTGGAGTCCCTGGCTTAGCCCACCTGCTTAGGCTATCGGCCTCCCTCTGCAGCCTGGTGCTGTTTTATCCCCGATGCGTGTTGGCCCATGGCCTTCTCTCCGACATCCTGGTTCCACTCCTGCCTTTCTCCACCCTGCTCATTGTGCATACTGACACTAGATTAACATTTGTAAATTTTATATTTTAATGTCTTTAGGATTGTTTTCTTGGTTATTGCCGTCATACATTCTCATTGTCGAAAAATTTGGAAACATAAAGAACAACTTGGAGACTACCTATAAGATTTTTTACTGGTTCCTGTTGTAGTCTTTTTTTTCCCCCTATTGAATTCACTTTATGATCAGTGATTTACAATCAGAGCTTAAGATTATTAGCACTGTGTCATATATTTTGCTCATATATTTTTTCTGGTTGGTATTTGCCTTTTGAAAGTGCAGAGAGAAAGAGAGGAAGAAAGAGAGAGACAGAACAGGCGAGCTATATCTAAGAGAGCTAGGATGGAGCCTTTAACCATCTGGTCAAAATCCTGCATCTTTGAGACTTTCTCCCTCCATTCTTTCCCAGCACAACTGCCACTGTGTGACCTCTAACCCTTCCATGCTCCTTGTTTATGACATTGCGGAATAGCGGCCCATACAAAGGGATCAAGGGTTGTAGACCATTTCAAGAAAAGAGGCTCACTGACCTTCAGTCAGTGTTACAGGGTTGGGAGAAGCCTTTGGTCAATCCATACATCCCAACAGTATTAAAGTGAGAGCGGGAAGATGGGACAGGGATTGGGAGAAATGGGAAAGTGCTGTGTGAGGTTGCTGGTCCCCCTTTTGCTACATAGAATAAGAACTGAACTGATGCCACAGTGGAAGAAATGCTAATATAAAGCTTAACTATTTTTTTTCCTCCCTTGAATTTTATGTTTTTCCTGTGAATGGAGCAATCTACCACCGACACTTGAATAATTGCTTGAAAAACGGGTGTTTGAGTACCTAAAAATGATTGTCTAGAATTTTCTCTTTTCAAACAGCATCAAAGCAGCTATTAATTAAAGCAATTCTTAGAACAATTGCTGCTTTCACCACGTGATTCCTCTCAACACTCAAGCAATAATAACTGGGCCTATCATGTGTGGCTGTATAATGATAGATTTCTTTGAATATAAGCTGTAGAAGGATGGGGAGATTGTCATTTGAATAAAATTTAAAACTTCATGTTTATATATTTCTTAAAATATTCATGATTGGATTAGATTTTTTAATACAAAAGCTATACTTGTTCACTTTAATATGTGAATTTTTGTTCTTTAACCTGTGCTCAGTAAAAGTAAAGGCTGTTACTATGGTTACAATGGTTACTGTTGTGACTGTTAATGTTTTGGATGCAAAATCAATTGGTAAGTACATAGTCCAATCCCATATATACTTGCAAAGTAAAAATATCAGCGGGGTATTGTTTTGAGTGTATTTCACTGTTGATATGTAAGATCATAAAGAAGGCACATAAAGCTAATAAAGCTAACTTGGAAAAGAAGGTGTTAAGAATCTTGGTGCCCCAACATCTGTGTCCCAAGTTCTGGGAGACTTTATTTCTGAAAAGCAAAATTACCCTTAATTGGAGAAGAAGGAGATTCTCTCATCAAACAGGAGGGCCAGTAGGATCTTAGGGTGGGGGGGGGGGGAGCATTCAGGTACAAACATTTCAGCCTAAAATTACAGAAGAAAAAAACTAAAGAGAAACAATAGGCTCTTTGTTTACACTTATTTTATGGTGTAAAACTGGAACGTTAAATTTTTAGAATAAAAAGAGGATGTATATGTGCAACAATAGTGATGTTGGTTTCTATTTTGAAGTTAGTTTTGAGTGTAATTGAGAATGTAATCCCATGGAAGCCTTTATGTGTTGTCTGTTGGTTCTGTCCTTAGCACCTGGGCTGAATTGGTCCCAAACGGAATGGTAATTTTCAGTGAAGTGTTTATAAAATGAAGCCTCCTTCTTTTCCCCCTTTCATTTCTCTCTCTCTCTCTCTCTCTCTCTCTCTTTCTTTCTTTCTTTCTTTCTTTTTCTTTTTTATACAAAACATATATGCCTGCACCTCTTCTTCAGGCCCTTGACTTGTTGCCAACCTGACAGAGAGCGGCTGGAACAGGAAGCTGATATGGTGCTGTGTTCATTAACAATTTGCATTTTCTAAAAGCAAAATGGTTTAAGGCTTCAATTTTAGAAGCTGTGGTTTTACCTAAACTACACTTTAAAATGATTGGCGTCTTCATTTCTTTATTTTTGTTGTGGTGATTGAGAAAAATAGTTAAATCTCAACTGTTAGTTTCATATAGTGATCTAGGACTTGGGGTTCCTTTTCTTGTGCAGATCGTTGCCTTGGAAGAAATTCGATCTTCAGCCAAAAATGTTTTCATAGTAGTAAAAATGTGTTTTGATACTTTCTAAGTAAGACTGCACGCCCTCTCTACAGACATACAGAAATAGGGCACCAAGGAAATAGCAGCCCTGCAGCTAGAGGTTACTGGTATCTTGGCCATCTCTTCCAGGTACAAGACGTAAAGCTCATGTTTTTTGTATTAAAAAATACAGAATGCTTTAAATTTCATTTCTAGCGACTGATTTCAGTGCACCAATTTAGTCTGTAACTGTATCTTTATTGTTCTTTTTAAACTTTAATCTCTCGCCTGCCATTCTCCTGTTCTCTCCTCTGCTCCGAATCTCACACGTCTGAGAGGACTGAGAAACCATGCACGCTTTGTACCTTATTCCCAGACTTCAGGACTTTGCACACTATTCTTGATTATTTTAAGTTGCTCTCCTCGGGAGCACAGGAATGCAGACAAAATGACGTCATCTGAGATGAGTGCAAGCTTTTTATTTCAGAAATGGACCTTTTTAATGACTTTTGACTCTACGGTAATTATAGCACAGCGCAGCAGCCCTGCCAGATATTAGGATGGAAGTGTTGAAGCTGTTCTGTATCAAGGCAGTCATACCAGAGTGGGGATAAGAAAAAAAAAAAAGCCACGAGGGTATTTTTGCTAGAAGCTTTTGAGGGACACATACATAGAAAAATCAAAAATCACATCCTTACTTCCTTATTGTTTTTATCTTTTCAGCCATTTCTTAAGGCAAATAATTCTTGAACTTATTTTAAACTAAGACTCAATATGTTTAAAAAAGCAGAAAAAATTGAGAAAATACGTATATTGGTTTTTCTGCCCCTGGAAGTGTGGGAGATTGATTCATGGGCTTACTCACGCTAAGCGGTGTTCTCTACCAACGAGCCGTACCCTTAGCTCCACTTACTGGCTTTTTGATTGGCTTGGTTTAAGGACGTGGCTCTTGTTTTTCAGTTTGGCAGTGAAAAAAAAAAACCCCAGTATTTTGCTTAAAATAATTGAATAGTAAGAAGTGCACATTATCAGACTTAAAGAAGAAATCTGGATCCTTATTCCCTAAGGTAAGGAGGAGCCAGAAACAGTTACTGAACAGTGTGCTACATCCCCTGTGTCTTCTGTGTCTGGGCCTAAGCAGCACACTCCTCTGCATTGGACTTTTCACAGCAGTATGATGTCATTTTTTAGCTCAGCAGCTCCTCAATCCTTCTGTATGTTTGAGAGTAAACAGTTTATTATCCAATTGTGTGATAATTTAATGTCTGCCTTCCCTCCCAGAACATAACCTCTATGAGTTTTACTCACTGTTAGATCTCAAGCACCAATCATGTTTGGAGGCACATAGTAGGCTCTTAGTAAGTACTAATAAAGGAAAAGATAAGAGGGAAGTTCTGATTGAGTTTCAGGATTTCCTCTGACACCGGTAAATACATTGCAAGTCTGCCAAACAAGCTCACTTTGGAAACTAGTAAGGTTGAAGAAGAAAATGCAACACCGAATGAAGCCACGAGCTATAATTGAGAGTTTTAACCCCCCCCTGTTTGAAATATAGTTTGGAAAGTATTTCATTCTTTCCAGGTGTTAATGGGATTGTTGCTTTGTGATTTAATATTTTTATGCAACCACCTTTTTAAATTATAGAATTTAAAATTAGTTGCCTTCCCCTCCTTTTGTCTCCTATCTTCTTTTTTTCTGGTCAGTTACTGAACACTTCAGCTAACATATGTGATGCAAAACATTTTGAATCCATCTTTAGCCCTCTGGGTCTTCTGAAAATTCTCCTTCAGTTTGATCGTAGTGGGGGTGAGATAGGTCCAAGCACTTCCACGGAGGGAACTCAGAGAGGGGGAACGCCAGTCCTGCTTCTCACAGGTGTGGCTCGTCAGCAGGGCTCGGACTCTTGAGCTACGTGGGCAATTCCTTTGTCCCACATGTAAAGGGGCTTCAAGGCACCAGTTGTAAAGCAGGGTGCAGTTCACATACCTATGAGCAAAAATACAAGCCCGTGAGACAGAACCTAACGCAATGGGCTGGTGGGATGGGCGGTTTTTTGCTTTCTCTACCCTCTCTCTTCCTTTTATTTTTTTCAGCCAAATACTCTGGAGAAACATCTGTGCATTAAAGGTGGTGCTAGTTACTAGGATATAACAGGAAGGGGAAGGGGTAGGCAAGGTGGTGGAGTCATAAGGTTACTTTCAAGGACAGGGTGTCTCTCCTTGATGCCACCAGATATCCCTATTATTATTATTGTCATGGTTAGCACGTGATACTGGGAAACAAGCCCAGTCTATTTTTATTTTTGGTTTTGAGAGAGGGTCTTGCTAAGTTGCACAGGCTGGGATGAAACTTGTGATCCTCCTGCCTCAGCCTCCTAGAGTGTAGGGATTATTACAATCCTGCTCAGTGTGGCTTGGCTCACAGATATCTCTGTTAGATAGGCATCTCCAGTTTTCTTCTGCAGTTCCCCAGAATGACTTTTCCCTTTGTCCTTGAGGAATAATACCTGTTGGTAGTATCCAGCTGCAACCTCTTTTCAAATATTTCTTAAATCAATAATCCTAGGACGCTAGCGTCACCTTAGTGCAGACAAAGACTTAAGGAAGGAAGATTATAGACCCATCACCTTAACAAATACAGATACAAAAATTCTTAATAAAATTCTGGCAAATAGAATGCAGCAAGTAATCAGAAAGATCACATACGATGATAAAGGTGGGCTTCATTCTGGGTTGCAAGGCTGGTTCCACATTTGTAAACCAGCCATGTAATATCCCACATCAACAAAAGCAAGACAAACCCCACGTGTACATCTCAATTGATGCAGAAAGGGCCTTTGATAAAATTCAACATCCATTTATGATAAAAAAAAACCTGAGAAAAATAGATATAGAAGAGCCTTATCTCAAACTGATTGAGGCCATATATGCCAAACCGACTGCAAATATACTAGTAAGTAAGGAGAAGTTGAACGCATTCTCCCTTAAATCAGAACACGACTGGGCTTTCCACTTTCACCACTCCTGTTTAAGGTAGTCCTGCAAACTCTCACCATAGCAATCAGACAGTAGCCCAGCAAAAGATGAAAAACCTAGGAGTAAATTAACCAAGGAAGTGAAGGACCTATATGAAGAAAAATATATTACCCTGAAGAATGGAAAGACATGCCCTGTTCTTGGATAGGCAGAATTAATACAGTCAAAGTGACTATACTGCCAAAACTGATATACAGATCCAGTGCAATTCCTAATCAAAACACCAACAACTTTTTTTCACAGAACATGAAAAAGCAATCCTTAAATTTGTATGAAAACAAAGGAGACCTGGGATAGCCAAAGAAATCCTGAATAACGTGACAAAGGAAGGAGGCATTATGATTCCAGACATCAAGTTATACTAGCGGGCAATAGTTATAAGAAACTATATGGTACTGGCACAAAAACAGACAGAACAATGGAACAGAGCTGTCTTGGTTGGCGTTTATGTTCTTTTAGTGCTTGGATGACATTGCTCCGTGATCTCCTGGCTTTTAGAATCTGGGTTGAGAAGCCTGAAGTTATCCTGATGGGCTTATCTTTGTAGGTCACCTTCTGTTTTTCTCTTACCGCTTTTAGTATTTTCCCTTTGTGTTGGGTTTCTAGTACTTTAGAATGACCCCAGAGAAAAAGCAACAACAGCTAGAGGAGAAAGAGCTGAGAAAAAAGTAAGGCTATGCACGAAACTAGGGATGAATTGAAAGATAAAAGGAAAAACCAAATAGGGCAAACTGTTACTAATTAGTGAAATATGAGTAATCAATGTATGAAAGTCAAAAAAATCTGAATTAACTAAGCATAGCTATTTATCTATTGCTTTAACTGTAGTATACTTATGTGATACAGATTTAAGTCCATTTAATGTAGCAAATTGATAAAGTCTTAAGCTTGTTGAATGAAGCAATTCACTTTTTTGATGTTGAATGTGAGTTTATCCTCTGAGAGGCAGAAACATAAGCAGCACCAAAACAGCTTGGAGGAGAGGTAACATCTAAAGAGAAAGTATAATTTTAAAAAATAGATTGGTAATTAAATCATCTGATTTATATACTTGTAATATAGTACCAGTTCTTCTACAAAGTCTGTGAAATCTCACAACATTATTATTAGTAATAGTATAATAGTGTGCAAAATAGAATAATTTCTAATTAATAAGCAACATGGGGAATTGACATAAAATCTCTTAAGAATTCAGATGCACGAATATATGGATGGATAGACAGATAAAATGATAAACCAAATCTAGCAGAATCTTAGTAATCAGTGAAATATGAGTAAATAAGTTATGAAAGTTAAAAAATTCTGAAATAACTAAATTGGCCTTCATATCTGTTACTTTAACTATATTTATGTGGTATAGATTTAAGTTTATTTAATGTAGCAATGTAATATAGTTTTAATTTTGCTTTATTGTAACAATTCACTTATTAGGCCACTGATGAAAATTTATCCTAAGAAAACTGATTGATGTAAAGATAACTTTATGAATGTACAAATATGTACCTTCCAGTATTCAGCTAAGGCATTTGAAATTTAACCGTTTTTTTTTCTTTCCCAAATTTACTAGTCTTTTGAACTACATGCTTGTAGTTATTTTCTAATGTGAACTGGTGGGTAGGGCCAGGTTTAAGAATAGCAACCAAGATACAGCAAAATATAGAAAAAAAAACTTTTGGTAAATATCCCAGTAAAGGGATTGGTTGGATTCAGAGAAGAGGCATCAAGATTTAACTACTGTGACCCATTCGAGGAATAGGAAGCTGAGTTAGAGTGGTGACTTAAGTGAAATGACTTAGGTGTGGGAGATTAATATGTTAAACACTGTATGGTTTCTCTGACTTGGAAAACCCAGAACACAGACATTCTGTAGAACCACATGAAGTGATAGTGGAGATGGGGGAAGAGATAGGGAGGGGTCAAAAATGGGAAGGGATTGTAAAGTTGGTATGATACATATGTGCACAAAATACCCAAATTCATTGTAAACACTATATATTACATATGTATATTAATAAAAATAGTGGGGAACAAAAAGAAATGGTAGATCTCTCTCCAGGTGGCTTCTGTGCACCTTTGGGTAGGTGTCCCACAATCTTTCAAGATTATCTCTTCAGAAATATTTTCTAAAACAACTTCTGTTTGCACCACATCTGACCCACCCAATGATCAGGCCCTAAACCGTGTTGGTCAGTCATGAGACTAGCATTCCTAAATCAAAGCGTTCTTCAAGGTAATTCTTTATTTTCTAAGAGTGACCCCCAAATCTCTGATTTGTGGCTCATCTGTGACTTATTTTACCCTGAACAGTTTGGGCTATAGCTCTTTTCAAATGGCTCCTGCCTACATTACTGTTTAGTATGGCTGCTGAGTGCTGCTCTTCCCAAATAGACCTAAGCTCTGCGAGGCTGGGAAAGCTTGCAGTTCCTTTGTAATCTGCACTACCCACAGGCTTGTTTCTAAAGGCTGAGCCTCCAGCTGCTGTCAGTTCCTACATCTCGGGGATCTGGGCTTACCTAGGTCTGAGTATCCCTGCTTCACGTTTACTTCCATCTGCAGATGCTGGTAGCTTGCCACCCTTCCCAGGTAGCCTGGGGCAGTTTCCCAGGCATCCATTTTCTTTAGCCTTTGATGCGTCCATGGAGTTTATGGAGTTTCCAGGCTTCTCATGGTCTCTTTTAAATTCCTGGGGGCTCTCTTCTCTCTCCTAGCTAAGCTAAACAGGCAGGTTTAGACTATGTCTCAACTTTTTGAATGGGCCTTTGAAGAGCCATTGAGCAGGTGTGTTCCTTAACCACCATCTTGCCCATCTTAGCTTACTTTCTTACATTGCTTTTCTGTGAAGAATGAAGTTTTCTTTGGGTAGAGTGGTTTTCAAGCACTATTCTGCAAAGCACCTGTGTCAGCATCTTCTAAATGGTTGCTCAGAATACATATTTCTAAGTCTTTTGATCAGGCATGGAGAGAAGCTTTCTTTTAAAATATAATTCCCCGTGTGCTGAAAACCTTCTCCTTTCTTGTAAAGCACTTGAACAAGATCCTCAGCTTTGGTGAGGTGAAGCTGTCTTTTTGGAGGGGGTTTCGGAGAAGTTGTGAATGTGGTCTTGGGCATGAATGAGCATCACTTCTCATTAGAATTCCATTGGCAGTGGCCATGTCCATGGGTGTCCCTTGCTCCATGTTAGCAACAAGACAGCCACCAGGGCACTGGAGTGGTGTTTGCTCAGCCCTGGGCTGCCCTGGGCAACACCAAGCGTGGAAATGCTCTTGGTCTTGTGCTCATATTACATGTTTCTTTCTACTTCCTTGGCTCAACAAAAGACGTTTTTAAACTCCAGCTGGGAGGGAGGAAGATAGGTATCCAAGCGTGCACTCTAATCGTTTTTATCATTTGCTTAGATTAATATTGTTTAAATATAATGGGCAAGTATTTGTGAATTTTGTTTTCTGTTTCTGTAGAAGATGACTTCTTCATGTCTCTTACGGCAGGACAGGATAGAAATGGAGGTGCTTTTGAGAAGCACCTTGCCATAGAGGTAAGGGACATGAAAATGAAGAAACAGCTGACATCTAGACTATAAATATCTCATATGCTATTCCTCATTGAAAATGTGAATCTGTAATTTTTGACTGGAGGAAGGTTCAGCAAAGCAGTCCTTCTATAGCAGTTTAATAGGAGCAGAGAGGAACATTGAATGGGAATTATGAGTATATTGCAAATATCCTCACAACTTAAAAATGTCTTAATTTTTTATATAAACAAGCCATAAGTTTATTATTATACTTTAAAAGTACAGCTGCTATTTACTGAGTGAATATAAAAATGCCTCTCAGACTTACCTCACGTAATCCTCACTGCAATCCTTTGAAGTAAGTGTTATTATCCAGTTTTACGGAAGAGGAAAACGAGGCTCAGAGAAGTTCACTGACTTCTGTCACATCATGCAACTATAAAATGAGGGAGCTAGAATTCGGATGTCCCCCATCGAGGCCCAAAGCCAAGGTTGCTTGTTGTGCCCTGGGGTTTCCTACTAATTCTGGACTGAGTGGCTCTGGCGTTTCCCTCCCACCTATTTATTCTGGTTGACTCTCCTACAGCAGCTCCATTCAGTGTCTGATGTTCTTGTCAAATCAGGCTCTGTGCTGGGCAGTTTCCTTCCCTTTCATGAGAAGCACGCTGGAGCTCAGCAGCGTGTCAGGGCTCAGAGGTCAGAGGTCAGAGGTCAGGATTGCTGCCCCACCCCTTGCATCTTCTTATTTAATACCAAAGTAGATAAATCTTTGGTAATTATTTCTTAGGTGATTCCGCTAGGTCTTAGTCAGGTTAACCTGGGCAGGGTGATGTAATGATGGTGACTAAAGTATTCGCAGTGAGGACTCATTTTGGGAAAGAAAAGAAGAAAAGTAACTGCTCTCAGTAGGTGTTTAGATTATTATTCTTGGTTAACATATGCTTCTTAAAAATCACACTGGCGGTGCAGCTCTAACCAGTTAGTTTTGATTACGTCATGTGAGACTACACACAGAAGGCCAGCTGGAAGGTCATGTTCTCCCAGCACAAGAGTGAAGGTCACATGCCTGTTGCCTCTCTTCATATCTTGTCTTTGCAGCACACCCCGTCTTTGGTGGACTTGGGGGACACGCGAAGGAATGGTCTTCTATAGCGCTGTCCCAATTCTAACAACGTTTTCCTTTTGCACCTCAAAAGAAAACTGGATGTCATACTCCCAACTAGCAAGCCTTTTCTGCTCTGCACTCTTTTGTTTGGCTAGCTCGGTGTCTATGGTAACATCCAATGGGAAGCCATACTTGAATAATAGAGAGACTTTACATAAATAGTTCAATATTCCGGTTAGGTTATTCTTTGAAAATTTTAAGGAATGGCAAGAAAAATTGGATCTGACAGGTGGCTTCTCCTTAGAAGCGGCCAGTGCTCTCCAGACTTCCCAGAATCTGTCCTTGGCTTCATTCCCTGGAATTACCTTTCATCTCCTAGACGTGATGCAGTTCGTGGTGGATTTGCCGTCACTGCAGTCTGCACTCTCCACCTTCCTTTGGTGAAATTAAAGAATATGAAGAGCAGCAATTCTGGTGAGTTTGGAAATGGTTTGGTTATTCTGTCACTTTTTTGTAAATAGGAAGTTGAGACCCACACAGTCAGGAGTGTTCTAAAAGGCCCAGAAGGTCATTAAGCACTGGGTGTGGAATGTAGTAGCCAATTGGCAAACATCTGTTAAATAGGTGACTTATGCCTGGGATCTCTGAGAACCTGGGGACTCGGGGTCATTTGTTTGGCTAGAAGAGACATGATGGGACACTTTGGGAATATTAATGACACTTCTTAAATGCATGCGAAGTTTGATGACAAGTAACTATCTTCCATTTCCACAAAATATAGGATTTTATTTTTATTTTGTGATAAGATACCTTGGCCACTTATAGCAAAGCCCTTTTGGGGACTTTAAACTGTGATTACCTTATAAAATTTCAACTTTTTTTGTTTTTGTTTTTATCCAGGCAAATGTCTTTTTGGGTTTGGGAGAGTCTGACAGCTTCTCTAACTTGATAGTGTTTCTTTTGTCTGTTGTGGTCCACGAAGCCAGAACTTAAGTGCCTCTGGTTCCAAAAGAACTTTGGTGTTAACGGGAAACTTTTTTCTTTTTTTGATATTAGACGTATGTCCTACCCTACCAGGTAGTAAACAAGTTAGTAGTGCTCTTTCCATATTGATTTAGGACTGGCAATGAACAGATTGTCTGGTGTTGGATCCGGGTTCTGCTGTTAGCATTTATTTTGTCATGTAGCTCTGGAAAAGTTCTGGCGTATTTCTGTGTCTTAATTTTCTCCTCTGCAAATGAGTATCCTAGTGGTACATAGATTATAGCATTGTTAGAACAGTTCCAACAGTGCCTTGGATCCTCAGCAAACGGCAGCTACTGCGCTGGTGGGGGTAATGAGTGCAGTGATATTTGCCTTCAACTATAGAAATGTAGCAACTAACAACTTTGTTTCAACAACTTTATTTCCTCTCTCTTTTTTCAGTTTTATTAAGATATAACTAACAAATAAGACTTCATTTAATAGTTACATTATGGTAGTTTTTTCTTAAATGCATTTATTACTTTGAAAATTATGAAGTTCTTTTGTAACCACAATAAAACTATCGGATACTTATTCCCCCCTAACATGTGGTCAGATTTGATCTGGCAAAGCAGGAACTGTCTACACTCGAAGGACTCCTTGCTGTCCTTGCTGTGAAAGGCAGATGATATTGTTTCAGAGAAGGCGACTATCCTCCCGTTGTAATTGGTCTTTTCAAAAACAAAAAACAAAAAACTCTAACACCATCTTGCCCTTGATTGCTTATGGAAAAAGACTGTAGTTTCTTCCTGAGTGCCTTACAGAGGCCAGCCTTGGAATGTGAAGTGATGTCCTGGCTGATTGACAGCAGGGATTCTGGATTTCCGCTGTGTTATTGGAATACCTCAGCATACCTATTTTCCCTAGTCAGTTACATTGTCTTCAGGGGTTTTGTAAGTTCTGAAATGAGAATGTATGTCAGGGGGTAAGACATGACTATTCCAAACACCGGCAGGCCTACCAAGTCTAACAGTGTATGTGTGCTCACTTAAGGGGGATTTGGCTTTTTCTTAGTTATCAACCCTAAGTTTTTTTTTTTTTTTAGTGACTTTATTATACCCCTCTCTCTAATCCACACTCTTTCTTATTTGGGGCAGAAATTTAATTTCAGAGGCAACATTATAAAGAAAATGTTTATGTTGCGTCCTTTCTAATATCTCAGAGACTCCTTTCAGGTCTTAACTGAGAGACTCAATTAATCAGAGTTAGAGTTGGCTCCCCAGTGGCTTTTGTAGTGCATGTGATGTGTATATCACTGAAATAAAAGTTTTCATTAAAATAGTTTATACCTTTCACACTGTAAAAGGAAATGTTAGTTTGGGTGGTAAGAGGCAAGAGGGGCGTGTGAGAATAAGTCTTCTCAAGTCAGAATTCAGAGCATCTCTGCCAGTTCTTCCTGTGATCTTGGCAAAGTCTTATCTCTCAGCTTTCTTCTCCGTCAAATCAGGACTGTATGTTCCACCCTCACAGTGGAGCGGTAGCTGCACTCAGCCTGCTCACAGCAGCCTCTCGGTCAGCACTGGGCTACCTGTATTACTGCAGCTGTTACGATGCATTTCCCTGCTGAACCTGGGAGAATATTCTTATTCCAACTATGAAGCCACATGTTCTCAGGTCATTTCTAAGCACCTTTTTCTCTTGTTTCCAATTACATCGACCAAATAAGATGCAGATTTTCTCTTACTCCTGTTCTTCCTCCTCCTCCTCCATCTCCACCTCCACCGCTACTACTTCTACTACTATTGCTGCTGCTGCTGCTGCTTCTGCTTGTTGTTGTTCATCTTCCTCCTCCTCCTCCTCCTCCTCCTCCTGCTCCTGCTCCTCCTCCTCCTTCTCTTTTGTCTTTGTCTTCATCTTTATCTTCATCTTCATCTCTGTCTCTTCCTTCTCCTTCTTTATTCCTAGACAGGGTCTCCCTAGTCCTGAACTTGCTACGTATCCCAGGCAGGCTTCAAATTCATGGCAGTCCTCCTGCCTCAGCCTCCCGAGTGCTGAGATTATAGGTGTGAACCACCGTGCCCGGCTTAAGATGCAGGTATTTTATCTAGGAGCAATGACACCTATAGTTTTCCTTACTTAATTGCTTCTTCGATGTTTATTCCGTGCTGAATTCCAGTGTATCTGTTACAAGGTGCTAGCACCTAGAGGCTCTGTTGTTACTTGAAGACATCTTGGGGCTTCAAGAATCTGTTGATGTCCTTCTGCCTTTTCTATCTTCCGTAAAACCTCAAAATACTAGAGCAGTACTAGAGCTCTAGCTCTGTTATTCATTGGAAAATACGTGACTCACATTTTTCATTGGCATATGTGAGAGGAAGGCCAACTGAAATCAGAAGATGAAATTTATGAGCTCACATAACTGAACAGTCCGTGTCAGGCATAGCTGGATTTAGAAGCTCACACAGTGCAGTCAGGACCCCCTCTCTCCCAGCCTCTTGCCATAGTATTCCTCCATCTTGTCTTGTGCAATTAATTGTTATTTGGTTACCAAACACTTCCAGAATTCCGGTTTCTGAATACTCAGTAGGCTTATATTTCTCTGCATTTATTATTGGTAGAAGCCGTTATGAAATGCTTTTGCCAATAGAATGTGGACATGAGAATCATTTGTCACTTTGAGGACCCAGTGCATTATTCGTTCTGTCCTCCTTTCTCTTCCGTGATAGTCACTGAGAGTGTGTCAAGACGGAACCTCTATTAACTTTGGTCTCGAAGTGACTTCAGTGAATAGAACTCTGCTGCTTCTCTATGGTGGACAAGTAGTGTGAAGAAGAGCTTCTGTTATATTCAATCACTGACATTTAGACATTTTATTAACACATAATATCGCTTATTCTAACCAACACGTACATCTTTCACATTTGTATACAAGTGAAAATAAAAGGTATTTCTATCCAGGTTGTTTGAATAAGAATCCTACTGAAGAGAATTTTATGGGGTTTTTTGTTGTTGTTGCTGCTGTACTATACATAGATAATGTGAAGAAGAAAATTAAAATTTGTAAGCTCATAGCAGAAAGAAACTATCAGCCCCATATCCAATTTTCAGTCATAAAATGAAAGAAAAAGTGGTAATGCGATGGTCTTCCCTTTTTCTTGGATTTCTTCCGTAGTACCCCTGTGATTCTCCATGTGTTCAGCTTTGGGAGAGACGCCTTCAGTGAGAGGGTGCATCTGCCTTCGCTGTCTTGCTCCCTGCGGTGACTGATGATCTGTCGACCTCTGACTGATACTCATTCTGCTGTCCAGAATCAGGATGAAAGCAAATCTTGTCCCATTTCTAGGCGTATGGAAGCTCTTCTAGGATCAATCTGACATTTAGTAAAGGATAAGTTCTCACTGCATATATATATATATATATATATATATATATATATATATATATATATATATATATTGGGGGGGGGGTGATGACAGAGTCTCACTCTGTATTCCAGGCTGGTCCTGAACTCTCACTAGCGTATCCCAGCCTGGCCTTGGACTCAGGACAATCCACCTGTCTCAGCCTCCTGAGTGCTGGGATTGCAGGAATGTGCCACTACGCCCAGCTTTCTATGGTGCTGGAGACTCAAACTCAGGGACTTGCACTCACATTAACCACTGTACCATTCCTCCCCACTGCACTATTCCTCCAGATCCACATTTTTTTTTTTTTTTATAAATTAAGGATTCTGTGTCAGTCTTTTCATCTTTGGTTTAATTTTATCATGTTCTTTCAGTTTTTCCTTGAAAAGCATTAGTTTAAGTCTCTCTTGTGCCACATTTTTCTTATACTCCACTTCACCTATGCACCTAATTTATTTTACTTATTAAATGCAGTTTATAATCTTTTATCTTTTAATATTATGTCTATAGCCTATTCACATTTTTGTAATTATTGAAGTGTTGAGATTTAGGCCTAATATTTTATGATTTGTTTTTTAATTGTTCAATTTTTCTTTTCTATTTTCTGACCTATTTTGGGCTAGCTACACCTTTTTTAGTATCACATTTAAGTTTTTTGTATTGTATGTTTGATTTTATCTCTTGGTATAGTGTTTTTAGAGGTGCCTCTTGGCATTTCAATACAGGCAATTGATTGGGTATAGACAATATTTTGCTATTTTAAGTGAAATGTAAAAATACTATATATATATATATATATATATATACACACACACACAAGTTCTTTTATGTTGTAGTTCTATTACATATTATATATGATAAGTTTTCATTAATGCTATAATTTTTATTTTAATAACTGGACATATTTTAAAGATCTCACTAGAATAAACCATTATATTTTCTCAAATATTTACTATTTCTGTCAGGATAGGATAGATTATTTTGAAAAAGCAACTTCAAGACTTCGATGGCTTAAACAATGAAGATTTGTTTCTTGCTCATACTATATGCCCATCAGAGGTGGGCTGGGAGCACAGCTGTCCATTGTCATTTTTATCATCCGCACTCCAAGGCACACGCTCACAGAGCAGCCACTAACAAGAACATGGCCGTCACGATGTTTGTAGAAATAGACAAAAAGGAGTTGAAATAATTCTTTGTGTACTTTTAGTCATTGTAAACTAAAACTAGATATCAGTATCTAAAGAAACTAAAGAATCTAGACAAATAACACAATACTGGGGCTGGAGGAATAACACAGTGTTTAAAACACTTGCCTAGCAAGCATAAAGCCCTAGGTTTAATTCCCCAGCATTGTATAAGCTGGGTGTGGTAGTGCACACCTGTAATCCCAGGTCTTTGGAGGCTGAGGCAGGAGGAGTGCCTTAAGCGCAAGGCCAGTCTGGGCTACATAGTCAGCTCAGGATCAGCCTGAACTACAGAGTAAGAGCTTGCTTAAATAAATAAATAAATAAATAACATTATTGAGCAAAGAATGAGTCATAGGAGAAACCAGAGAATAAATAAAAAACTTCCTAAAATCAAGTGATATTGGAAATACATCATACCAGAATCTAGGGGACACAATGAAAGCAGCACCAAGGGGGAAGTCATAGCTATGAATGCATATATTAAAAATCAGAACCATCCCAAATAAATATTTTAATCATGCACCTCAAGGTCCTAGAGTAACAAGTACAATTTAAATCTAAAAGTATTAGTAGAAAAATGGAAATTAATGAAATTGAATCTAAAGTAAATACAGATCAATGGATCCAAAAGTTTGCTCTTTGAGAGGATTAGTAAGATGATAAACCTGTAGCCAAACTAACCAAAAGAAGAAAAGAAAGACCCCGTATCAAAGCAATTATAATGTAAAAGGTGAGGTCATAATGGATATTGCTGAAAGCCAGAGGATTGTAAGGAACTACTCTAAAAACATATACTCCAACAAATTGGAGAAACTGGCAGAAATGGATAAATTCCTAGCACATACAAGGTACTAAAATTGAGTCATGAAGATACAAAAATTTTATACCAATAACAAGTTATGAAATCGAGGCAGTAAAAAGTCCTTACACATAAAGAAAAGTACAGAACTAGATGGATTTACTGCAGAATGCTACCAGAATTTCAAAGAACTCATGCCAGTACTTCACAAACTCTTTCGTGAGGTTCAAACAGAATGGGCTGCCCCCAGTGACTTCCCTCTGAAGCATACACTGTGGGAGGGGGTGGAAGAGCAAGTGTTCTGGACAACACCTGAAAAACCGTATTCTAAGTAGAACATAAAGACCGACCTCGTATTGCAAGTGTTTTCCCCTGATACGATGGATTTAATGTAACTGTTGTGTGTGGCAGATCCATACTAATAAAAATAAGAACTTCTGGGAAGGGGAGGAAGGAACATGGCCGTTCTCAGGAGAGGAAAAGCCCCTTGCCAAGCAAGACAGCACACGGAGCTTCTGTTCGTGCGTCCTTGGCTAGCGTGTACCTTGCTCACTCCTGACTTAAAGGGCGAGGAGACGTGCAGTCCTCCCTTCCCTACTGGCAAGGGGAATTCAGAACTATCTGGGGGGCAGCACCAAGCTCTGTGAAGCTGGTCCTGAGCTCAGAAAGGTTTTATGAGGAAGCATGTTTGAGGTAAACCCCGAAGTAAAGAGGCAAAGGGAGTTGCCGCAGACTGAAGGGCGCACGTGGCCGAGGTGGAAGGAGGAAGGAAAAGGGCACAGGCCTGGCGCTGCGTACGGACTGAGTACTTCTCCTAAGGTCTCCGAGATCCAGTAAGAGGTTTTGAGCGGATTTGTGCTTTCTATCGGATCCGTGCCTGGTGTGGAAAGTCAGCACGATGGAGATCGGTTGCGGGTGGCTGAGGGTGGACCCGTGGGGAAGCTGTTGTCCTGGTGGAGCTACAGGAAGTGGAGACTTGGTTTGTGCAGTGACAGTGGGGAGAAAAGGGTAGGCTCAGGAAATAGAGCTTGGGAAGTGGAGGGTTAATCTTCCCAGGTCCACTGAGGAATCGGCTGTGACACGTATTTTTTCAGAGAGAAACTTAAGCTTGGAGAAGTTACAGAGCCTGGTTAAGTGAGCGGCAGACTAGAGGTTCAAATACGAGCCTGGTTCCTGCCCTCTCGTGTCATACCACTTCAGTAGAATAATCGACAAAGTTTGTATTGTGTCCTGGTAGTAGAGAAAGGGTAGACATTTTCAGGGCTCTGACTTGACGCAAATGGAGTTTGAAGTCTTTGATCGCAAATGTCACGATTCTTCCTGTTTGTTGCTCACCTTAGAGCCGCGCCACCTGCACGATAAATCCCAGTTGAGTTTATACCAAGGTGTACGCTTTGTATAGATTTGAGAGAGATCAAAGTTAATAAGCATTTAAATATTTCCACTTGAATTATGAGACTCCTGAGAATTGCTTGTAAGTACTTTAAAGATTTTACATAATCTTGGTTCTTTACTCACTGCGCCTCCCCTTCACTCTTTTCCCTTTTTACTTCTTCATCCATCCATTTGGTCATCAAGAACTTTTTGACTGACATTTATTTGAGGGCAGTGAAGCAAAGTGATTCAGACTGTGGACTTTAAAGTCCTGTAAAACCCCCTTCCATCCCTTCTGTGAACATCCAAATTCCAGGCCTCATTCAGTATTCGCCAGTCGGTGAAGCTTTTCTCTCTCCCTCTACCAGCCAGTCCTAAATGACATCCATTCATTGTGGCTCTTTGAAACAAGCTGTGTTAGACTCACCACTTTCTCTTCTGTTACTCTGCCCTTGACAATGGCATTTCATTCCTATGCTTCCTTCTCTTTCCCCAGATGCCTTGATTGTGGTGCTAAGCACAGTTACTTCCTAGTACACCCAACAATACAGGATGGCGTGTTTTGTTGTAATCGCTATATATCATTGATTCTTTGGCTTTCTTCTTTCTTTCCTTCCTTTTTTGGTTTTCTGTTCTGTTTCATTGGTCTCTGTGTCTCTGTGCTTCAGGACAGCATCATCTTAATTATGGAGACTTGGAGATAATTTTGGATCTCTGATGTAACAATTCCTCCCTCACAACCTTTACTTTTTATTGTTTTGTTAGAGATTTTTGCTTTGTGTTTTTCATGTGAAGTTTAGGATGTAGTAAAAAAAAAAGTCATTTTGTCTATTTCCAGGAGGAAAAAAAAATCCTTTTTAATAAAACTGGGATTTTTGCAATATTTATACATTACCTTGGTGAGAACAAATATTTTTTGATGTTGTCGAGACATCTTAACCAAGAACCAGGAATGGTTTTTCATTTGTTCAGGTTTGCATTTCGGTTTTACAGGAGGACGTTATTCATTTGGGTTAAAATTTTTAGAGTTTTTTTTCTAAGTATTATTGTTCTCTCTCTTTCCATTGTTACTACAAATGGGGTTTTATTTATCATTGCAAGTTTTTAAATTTTGTGCTTAAAAGCTCCACTTATTTGTATACTTACTGGTATACTTTTCGTCATTTCAGACAACTATCTCAGCAAAGCCAGACTCTGTGCTACCATCAAAGATGTTTCTTCCATGAGTAATTTCCTCTGTATCAGTAGATAAGTTTAAAGCTTCACACATGTTCTGTGGACTGGACACTACTGGTACCCTTTATTATCTAGAATTTAAAAGATCAACTGTAATCAAGTGAGAATATCATTCTGGAAACTCTGTGGGTTGCTCTGTGGAGTAGTGTGGTGGGAATGCTATAACAGGGGGCAAGAGGGGAATGGGACCAGAGAGAGGCCCCTGCCCCCACAGCAGTACATCAGTATCTGGAAGTACCACTCTGACAGCATAGAAGTGACCGGGGCAGCCCCATAGAGCAACACTGCTCCTGAGTTTCTATAAGCCAGTCCTTTTCATAAGCATCAGAGGTGAAACGTGCTAAGTATTTCACCATACAAAAAGTGTTGGTGGTGTCTTCCTGTCCGTGGGACCTGCAGTGCTTCAGTGTAATCTTTGTATTTGACGTTTTTTCTGTCTCCACTGAGCCATTTGAACTTGTGCCAGACGTGGAGATCTTTCTTTTCTATGCTTAATCTCACAGCTGTGGGTTTGCATGACTCATTGTAAAACACAGTTTAGGAGTAGTGATTATTTATGTAAAAATTATGGTAGTTGCATGGTTATGAGATTTTTTTATGAAAACCTGCAAACTATTGTTTTTGTATTTAACTTTCTACATTGGCATACCTTACACTTAGGTATGTATAAATGCAGATATTAATTTTTTAAAGTATGCTATGTGCATAAACAACATCTTCCCAAGTGAAACTCATTAATCTGTAAAACTATTATACTCTGTTAAAAAATATGGGTGGAAAGGCAAGATGGGGAGTAATACTAAAGTAAAAGCAGAAACTGACTCTGGATGTTGATTGCTGGGCTTAGAGTCGGGATTCGCAGGGATGCCCGTATGTGGACTCATTCACCCTGGTGTTCATTCCTCCTTCACATCCCGTTCTCACACAGTACTCTGTCAGAACATTTTCTTTAACAACGGCAATCTGTAATTTAGTGCTAAAGATTTCCAACACCTAATTTTAAAAGACAATTCAATTTTGCTAACTAACAAGAATAAAAAGTGACTATTTTGGCTGATTAGTCAAATTAAACCATTTTCTCTCACAATACACATACAAGTGTAGGTTTAGTGGTTTACTTGTATAATTTATTTAGTCTTTCTTAACTATGATGACTCTTAATGATCATGAGGCCACCCCTAGAAATGTTGATATTTTTAGAATTAATGAACAATACATAATATCTGTTGGATACGTCTATGAAGGCACTGTTTCATACCATGTATTTGTTCTTCCTGGAAGCCCTTACATGTCATTGCTGTTGTCTTACATTGAATAACGGGGGAAACTGAGGCAAGTTAAATAGCTAGGCTGAACCCATCTGGGTTACATAAGTGTTGGTGATTTGCTTCCACTTGAACCAGAAATGAAAGCTAACACTTCTGGATGCCGAAGCAGCACAAGTCAGGGTGTTGCTATTATTATTTTCTTTGTCTCCTTGATATTGCTTCTGGTTTTCTTTTAATTTGATTGTTCTGTCATTTCTTGATAGTTCTGATAATTTCAAACTTTTTTGTACTTTCTCTGTCACTGAAATAGAATGAGATTTAGTTTCATATCATCTCTAGTGCTTTACAAACATTGATTTATCTTTTACTCATAAATCTGTTTTTTTTAACTAAAGAAGAAAACTTCTCAAACATAGCATAACACCCATTATTGGTTATTTAAGAGGAAGGAGGCTAATAGTCGAGCCTGGTGAGTGCCAGGTAAGATGAATGCGATGATAAATTCTTCTTTTCTACTTCGTTTTTCTACTTCATGAAATTTTGTGACCTGATGTGGAAGAAAAAAGGTTGCAGAAATAGTCCTGTGGATTACTTAGTAATTTGGGAACTGGTGAAGACGTGTCGTTGTTTACTATTTGTGTATTCTAACATTAGTGGTAGTGGTACAAGTGATAAAACTAATTGCGGTACCTGTATTTATTCAGGTAAGACATAGGTTGTGAGTCCTTACTGACTGCCTTAGATGTATCAGTGAAGAAATCAGGCAATGATGCTTTCCCTTATAAAGTCTACAGTTCAGCTGGAAAAGTCATTTAAGAAACAGTACGCATAACACATGGAAGGTTGGGTGAGCACATAGTAGGGTATGTCAGCATGTGAGAGGAGCTGTGGACAAATGCAATAGGTTGATAGTTTCACGGAGCTGATGAGACTGTGGAAAAAGTAATCATGTAATAATTAAGGGATTGAGTTGTACATGCATGTGCATGCACGCACAAGTGGGCAGAATTAAGTGGGGACACCGGGAGTAGCTTATGGAGAGCATGAATTTTTTTTTTAAAGAGAAGATGAAATAAAAAAAATAGTTTCTATGTGTTGAACATGTTAACTGGTGGCTCTCGGGGGAAGAGCTTTCTAGGCAGAGATAGTAGTTAGGGCAACCCTGTGAGACAAGAGAGCCTGGAACATTTAAAGAACAGAATTAGCAAGATAGGGAGGTCACAGCAGCTTATCAACAGTCTGTAGGGCCTTTTTTAGTGCTGTGGTTTTAACTGTGAATGAAATATGGAGTAATTGAAGTGTTTTAAGCAGAAGAGTGACAGTATCTGACCTTATTTTTGAAGGATCATATTGTTTATTGTGTTGAAAGACCCTGAAGAGGGGAATAAGAGTTGAAGCCCAAGTTGCTGTAGCAGGCTTTTGTCATAGTGTGGGTGAGAGGTGACAGAAGCCTGGACCAGGGTGGTAGGGGTACAGGATGTTAGAAGAGATCAGTCTACGTGTGTTGTTGAGGTTGTGCCCTAGGGATTAGATGTGGATTGGAAGTGGGATATAAGGGAAAGAAAGCTGTCAAAAATGCCTGTAAGGTTTTTCATCTGAGCAACTGGCAACACTGGAGTTAGTCAGGTGGGTTAGAGAAAGATGTATGTGAGTGAGTTTTTGAGAGAGGAATGTTAGTTCCCCTTTGGCTATGCTGAATTTGACACATCTATTGGGCATCTGAGACAAAAATTCAAGAGCTGTTGAAATATAGATGTTCTTTAAGGCTATAAGACTGACTAATATCACTAACAGGATGTGTATAGGTGGAGAAAGATTCAAGATCAAGGCGTAACATTAAATGGAAGGGGAGATGAATAGAATGTAGTTTTTAAAGCTAAGAGAAGTATGTCAGTGATACTGCTGATAGGTCAAGTGGGAAGAAGACTGAGTTTTTGTCACTGTGCAACACAGAGCTCACTGCTGACATAGTCGATAGTAGATAATAGAGTAAAGGGACAAACCTTTGTGAGAATGAGTTTAAGAGGTAATGATAATAAGACAATAGGGATTTGAGTCAGTGACTATTGGCAATTCACACAGTTTAAGCTGTCAAGGAGATCCCCATCTGAGGTGGTTGCCAAAGAGGAGAGTAGGGTCTGGGGCATTTTTTTTAAAGATAGGGGAAATAAAGCCTGTGTGTCCATTGAAATATTGATAGAAATGTTCCATTCAAGTGTGTCAATTCTGGTTCATAAGCTGCTGCTGTCGTCATTGTCCTCCTCCTCACTCTTCCTCCTCCTCTTCTTCTTCCTCCACTTTTTCTTTCTGTTCTTCATAGTGTCAGGGGTTGAACCCAAAGCCTTCACACTGAGCTAAATACCATCCCTTTTAATTTTTTAAATATTTGAGTTTGAGCATGTCTTATTTAGTTGTCAAATGGTCCCGCGTAGTCTTGAACTTGGAATGCACCTGCCTCAGTCTTCTAGAGTACCGGGATTACAGGTATACACCACATGCCTGATCCTTTCTTAAATGCTGTAAAGTAAAAACTTAAAGAAGGAAATTTTGTTATTTATATCTTCTAAATATATTGCATGTTTTACATGTGTCCCAAGTCAGCTTCTCTTTACTCAGTGCAGCCCAAGCAAGCCAAAAGTTTGGTCACTCATACTAGGTAGTAATAAGTTGAAATGTTCTGACCCCAAGAATCTTAGACTTTATTTGAGCAATCAGATCTTACACAGTATGCAGGCCCTGTCGTCAATCTCCAGCACCCCCGTCCCATCCAAGACATTACTGTAGAGTAATAGAGTGTAGCCAGAAATCTTTTTTCATCCTTCTTTTATCCACTTTTCACATTTACTTATCCAGCACTGAGGCTCTAAGAATATGGTTGGACAGGGCACGGTTTCTACCCTCAAGGAGCTTCTTAGGATGAAAACAGACCAGTTGATTCCTAAGAGAAGCATTTTTTCCTGGTTACTTTTCATTCTTTGTTCTACTTCTAGCAGCATTTTCAGTTATTTTAACATGTGCATTTTCTAAAAAGCATTGTTATGTATATTTGAATCCAACAGAAAATCCAACTGTTTATGGGAAGATGTTTGTTTTGGGTTTCTTATTTTTTGTTTTGTTGCCAAAATAGTTTTCACTTGTCATCTTTTGGACTGGCTTCCAGAACAATTGCAGATACAGAGCAACAGATGGCTGGGAAGACAGTTTTGCAAATGTCCCTTGGGCCAAGTGAAATCCCGCTTACCACCCAGACGTTGCAGTTTCTGACAAATCCGCAAAGGTTTTCCTGCTTGTTTTCTATAGAAAAACTATATAGAACTTAGATGTCACCTTAACATTTTATTATTACAAAAATGAAGTTCAGGCTGTTGGAATTCTCTGTAGGAGAAGCAACTATATCATACATATTGGCACAAATAACTTTTTAAAATATGTGAACTAATTTCTTTAAAGTTATTATGTAGGAGTGTGTGTGTGTGTGTGCGTGCATGGAAAGTGTATGCATGTGGTGACAATGCCTTTCAAGTTAAAATTTAAAAAATAGTTGAGTATGTTTTGACAAGTCACAAAGGAATTATATTTGTATATCTATAACTTTAGAAGTGATAGTAAGGAAAAATGTTCTGTGGATTAGTATTAGCATTTAGTCTGGACATAGATTCCAAAATTAATTTAAAAAAGGGAACTTCTCCAAATAGATAGGCCAACTAGAGATGGCCCTGACTTTTCTCCATTGGCAAAGAAATTGGTTAGATTTATTTTGGTGACCTTCCAAGCAAATTTTTCTCTAACTTATGTAGAAAAGAATCATAGTAAGTGTCTTAACAAAAATGAATGTGTCTCCTCTATGACATTTTAAAGTTCCCTACTCTATAGATAGCTGTCTCTTTTATAACTGTAGAAATAGAGAATATTTGTGTTTTGTGCCAGCAGAGGAATTATAAGCTGCTTTCTTACTCAGTTATTTGTCAAATAAGTAAATATGAAAAGCTCTGCATTTTAATTTTTGTTTCCCATCTGATAATGACAAAATTCACAGAGAATATTATCGCTTAAATAATAAGCACAGTTTAATTTCATCCAAATTAAAAACTTGATTGCTTGAAATGACACTAGCAATAGAGAACTGGAGAAAATATTATAAATCATATATACTTAGAAATAGTCTTGCATTCAGGATAGAAAGAACTCTTATGACTCAACAATGAAAAAGCCTAATAGTACAGTTTGGAAAGAGCATAGTATTGCAACAGCTGTTGGTCTTTGTCTCTCTGAACTGCTATTACAAACTGTCGTAGACTTGTGACCTATAAATAATATATGTATTTTCTCACATCTTGGGAGATTGAGAAATCTCAAGGTGCCGGCAGAAGCTATGTCTGGTGAGGTTATGTGTCTTAGTTACTTTCTCATTGCTGGGGCAAAGTATCCAACATCTGCAACATCAGGGAGGAAAGGTTTATTTTAGCTCACAGTTTCAGAAGGTCGCAGTTCATTTATGGGTGGGCAGCTGGAAATTGTGGTAATGTCAGAGCTGGAGACAGAATTTCTCACAGCATGGCAAAACAGAGACAAGTCAGAGAGGAAGAATGGAACTGGTACACACCTCTGCAGGTCAAGCCCCATGCATCTGCCTCCTCCGGCCAGGATACCCCTCCCAATGGTATATGGCTCCATAGATATCTCACAGCACTCAAACAGATGAGGCTTTTGAGGGACACTCCAGACCTAAACTACAACAACCTGCTTTCAGGTTTATAGGTGGCCATCTTCTTGTCAAGTCCTCACATGGCAAAAGAAGTGAAGGACCTCTCCAGAGTTTCTTTATAAAGGTATTAATTCTTTTCAACTACCTTACCACCTACCAAAGGCCCTCGTGTCCTAGGGCCTTATTGAGTATTAGGCTCTTAACATATAAATTTTGAGAAGATACAGATATTATGTATGTAACATCTCACTGCTTACTCCCTGGAATTGGTGTCTTTCTAATATGCAGAGACATTCATTATTATTACTAATAGTCCCCAAATCATAGCTCATCCCAGAATCAGTTATAAAGTGTCAAATCCAATGTGTAATATGAATGTCACCTTAATCAGATATGAATAGCATTCAAGGTATGTTTCATCTTTCTAGCCCTGACTTTGTGAAACCAAATAAAGTATACACTTTCAAAGCATGATGATAGACGTGTATATGATGGACAGTTCCAGTGACTATTAGGGAGATTTTGTCAACTTGCGGCAATCAGGAACCATGCTTGAATTAGGGTTTGGAAACCATGCCTAGATTGTGCAATTAGGAACCAGCCTAGATTAGAGTATGAATGATTTGTGGGCCGGTGAGTGAAGGAAGAACACCCGTCTGGATGTGGGAGGCCCAACTGGAAGGAAGAGGAAAGATTGTTACAGCTTTCTCCTCTGGGAAAGCTCTCGGAGGAAACCTGCCTCCGCGATTGTCTGCGGACGCCAGCTTCCTAGACGTTGCAGGTCATCATCACATTTGCTCCAGTCTCGACTTGTGTCTGTCTGCCTGTTGCCAGTCTTCAGTTTCTGGTCTGCACCATTGTTCTTCAAACAATTGAGATCCACAACATAATGTCACCAGCTGTCCTGCAGTCCAGGATGGGTGTTCTACCTTGTGGTGGAGCAGCCATCGGACCCTCCAGCTCTCACATGTGCAGACTGCCATCTTGGGCTATCTCTGTCCTTAGACTTGTGAGCCTTCCACGTAGTTTCTGTAAATTCTGCCTTCAGTAAGAACCCAAACCAATACAGTTTCATTTCCAAAAGAGAAAAATAGGGAAATAAAAAGAAAAAAGGGATAATGGATTGCAAATAAGTGCAAACTAAAAGGCATACTTTGTGAGATCTTAAGGCAGGAGAATAATTTACTTTGGCTAGCAAAAATCCTGCGTTCTATGTATCTGGGGTGTAGGTCCTACCTTTGCAGCTTTGCCAAAATAGTATTGGATCTCCAAGACTTTAGGCGTTCTTGCTCCCATGATGTGAGTAGACATGCCTTTTTAACATCTTTTCTTTATTTCTCCTTCCTTTCTTCCCTTCTTTCTTACTTTCTTTTAGACAGGGTCTTGCTCTGTAGTCTAGGATGGTCCTTAACTCATTATGAAGCCCCGGCTGGCCTTGAACTGCCAGTTGTCGTGTCTCAGCCTCCCAAGTGCTGAGATTATAGGCATGTGTCATGATACCCAATTCACTTTTGTGTGGTGCTGGGGAATCTAACCCAAGGCCTGTACATGCTTGGCAATTGCTCAAACTACTAATCCAGTTCATATCCTCGGTTTTGAGTGGTGATCATTTAGCCTATTGAAAGTGAGGTGATAAGCTCCTCTTTTAAAATCAATTAATGATCTGTTCGTCTTCAGTGTCATTCTGTTGTCGTCTGGGAGAATTGACACTGTCTTCTGTTGAGGTAACTCATCAATGCCAGTCACGCTATCAGATGGTGCCTTGAACACACTCTTAGTTTTCTCCTTTTCTACAATATGGGGAGGCTGAAATTTTTGCAAATTTTAATATTCTACTTCAATTTTTGCTTAAAATTCTATCTTTAAGCCTGCTGTCTTCTTATTTACTATGAACAGTTGGAAGGAGGCAAGCCCCAATTTCAGCACGGCTTTGAAGTGGCTTCAGCTAATAAGGCATTCTCTGGCGATATAACAGGTTAAGGTCCAGAGCATCCACCTATGCTGAGTATTGCAATGGAGTGTGTCACAGGGCACGTGAAAGTTACTTAGTAAATTATCTGTAGTCTACTAAGTCTGTAATGACATTATATCTAGCATATATATCAACACCTCAATTAAAGAATAATTTGTTGCAAAAAATGCTGACAGTCATCTAAGCTGGTGGAGAGTCTCACCTCAGTGCTGATGGCACCAGACTGATCAAAGAAGTGGTTGCCAAAGGTTGGGGTGCCTGTGACAATTTCTTAAAATAAGACAAACTTGCTCCATAAAATAGTTTTTTCTTCCATGAAAAGATTTTTAAAATGAAACATGTTTGCTGCATAGAATGATTTTTTCCTTTTGTGAAAGATATTTCTGTAGCTGTGATACTCTTTGATAGCATTTACACACAGTCGAGCACTTTTCAGAGTTGAAATCAGGCCTCTCAAATCCTGCCACTCCTTTATGAGCTCAGTTTATGTATTGTTCTAAATCTTTTGTTGTTTCAGCAACATTTACATTATCTTTAGCAAGAGTAGATTTCATCTTATAAACCATTTCTTTGCTCATCCATAAGAAACAACTCCTTGCCCTTTAACATTTGATATGAGATTATAGTAATTCAGTCACATCTCAGGCTCTGTTTCTGATTCTCCATGTATTTCTACCATGTTTCAAGTTCACTTCTTCAACTAAAGTCTTAAATACTTAATTTTCTTCCAAGAGTTAAAAATAACTTCTTTCACACACCTGTCAATATTAGTATTTTGAAATCCCCCATGAATGCTCTGAATGACACCAAGAGTAGTGAATGTTTCCTAGAAGATCACCAATGTATTTTGGCCAGATCCATACAAAGTACCTGTGGTAGCCATAGCCTTATGGAGTGTATTTCTTAAATAATAAGACTTGAAAGTTGAAATTACTCCTTGTTCATGGGTTGCAGAATGGATGTTATTTGAGCAGGAATGGAAATGACATAAATCTAATTGTATGTCTCCATTAGCATTCTTGGCTGACCCAATACATTGTTTTTGAGCAGTGATACTTTGAAAACAATATATATTTTTTCTGAGCTGTGTGTCTTAGCTGTAAGCTTAAAATATCCAGCAAATCATGTTGTAAACAGATGTGCTTCCATCTAGGCTTGTTTTTATTTACACAGTACAAGCATAGTCAAGTGAACATAATTCTTAAAGACCTCAAGGTTTTCATAATAGTGAATGAGCAGTGGATTCAGGTTAAAGTCTTCAGCTGCGTTAGCCTCTAGTAAGGTAGCCAGCCTATCCTTTCAAAAAGTTTAAATCCAAGTGTTTAGATCTCTGTTTCAGCTATGAAAGTCCTAGATGGCCTTTTCTCTTTTCTAATACAACCTACTTGATTTAGTTTGAAAATCAGTTGGCCAGTGTAACTGTTATCAACTGTTATCTGTAACATATGATAAAGTCACATTGACATTAGTCCACCTGTGACTACTACCCCTTACTTCAAGCCTGCTTATCTTACCATTTTGGCCTCTATCTGAGGCTGTTCTGGAGGTCCTCTTTCATGAAGTGCCTTTGGTTATGCTTTTGTTGCTATCTTTATGTCCAGAATTGATTCAATATGTTTACCTTTTGTAGTTGTTTTGGTATGGGGAAAGATCCAGAAGTTGCGTGATACTAGCTTTGGTGAGTAAGGTGGATGAGGACATCCATAGTACCATTTTCATAATACTGTTTCTGAGCCTACCTTCTTGTGGGATGGCTCTTGGCAGCAACAGTCACAGTATTTTTGGTTACGCCTTGTAATGACATTCACAAAAGAGGACTTCCAGAACTGCTTCAGAAAGGGGGAAGAACAGTGGGTAACTATGTTAAAAGCAAGGGGGAGATTAGTGGCAATGTGTTTTATGCTATAATAAAATTTTTAAATTTATCATTCACTGTATATTTTGATTATACCTCAAGACTTGTTCACTGAAGTTCGGTAAAATCTCTCAATTTGGAAAAAAACCCAGAAATTCTGTAAAGTTCCATAAATAGAAGTGTAATAAGATGAAGTATAGCTGTCATGCATTACATCCTAAAGCACTGGAACATGAAACATGAACAGAATTTAGCCAAGTTCTCTGCCTTCTTTATAACAAGGATGAACTTTTCTACTGTTTTTATTAACTTCCTTATTTTGGTCTGAGACTTCATTAGAAGAGTTTTTCTCATCCACATTTCTACTATGGTTTCTTAGGTATTGTCAAAGGAAATTTAGGCTTTATCCATAGCTCTTGTTTTTCCTTTCTGAATTCTTACTAGTTTTGCTTTTAAAATTTTACCCATGGCCATTTAATCTTTTTTCTGGCATGTGCCTTAGATTTTCTCCAGCTTCTATACCTTACCTAGTTTCAAAGCTCTTCCATATTGTAGACATTTGTTATCTCAACGCTTCACTCCCAGTACAAGGTTCTGTAATGGGCTTCTCAGAGATATGAAAGTAGGTCATGTATATTGGAAGACACAAGTAGAAATCTATTATAATACATTGGCTCGTGCAATTGTAGAGGTTGAGTAATCCACAAACTATTGTCTTCAAGTTGAAGGTACAGGTAACTCCAAGGTATAGGTCCAGTCCATATCTGAGGGCCTGAGACCCGGGGGAGCTGATGGCTTAAATAAGTCCTAGTTCAGCTCATATAGAGAACAAACCTGTCCATCTTCTGCCTTTTGTTGTGTTCAGGTCCTTGGGATCATGACTATCCCCAATGGTGAAGGTGATCTTTTTACTCAATCTGCCAGTTCAAGTGCTAATATAGTCTGCAAAGGATGGTACAGACACACCCAGAAATAATACATTACCAGCTATCTGGGCTTCCTTTGTCCCAATGAAGCTGACACACAACATTAATTATTTTAAACAAGATGACCGATAAGCACATGGAAAGAATGCTCAACTTCATTAATCTCTAGGAAAATGTAAATCAAAACCATAACAATGAAAAATCGTCTCACATGCCCTCTGATAGCTATAGTTATGAGAATAAAGGATAATAACAAGTATTGACCCAGGAGAAATTGGAACCGTCCTACATTGCTAGTAGGAATGTAAAATAATATAGCCATTGTAGAAAATTGTTTGGCAGTAGTTCCTCTGAAAGTTGAGGTAAGAGTTACTGTATATAACATGTGAATTCTATTCGCAGGTGTTAACTCAGCAATTCCACTCTTACCTCCAAGAGCATTGAGAAGGTATGCTCATACGCATATTGTATGTGAATGTTCAATTATTATTACTCACAACAACCTCAAATAGAAATAACCCAAATGGAAGAATGGCTCAGCGGCTAAAGTGCTTGCCGATCAAATGCTTAGGTAAATGCTAAGTACCTGAGTTTTACTCCCCAGCACCATGTAAGCTGGGTGTGGTACCGCACACTTTTAATCCAAGCACTCAGGAGGCTGAGACAGGAGAATTGCTGTGAGTGTAAGGCCAGCCTGGGCTCCATAGTGAGTTAAGAACCAGCCCGGGCTACAGAGAAAGACCCTATCTCAAAAAAGAAAGAAAGAAAGAAAGAGAGGGGGGGAGAGAGAGAGAAAGAAAGAGAGAGAAAAGAAAAGAAAAGAAAACCAAATGTTCATCAACTGATTGGTGGTTTAAAGACTGTGTCATAGCCATCTAGTATCCAATCATGAAAATAGATCAGGTGCTGACGCAAGCGTGATACCAAAGGAAAGAAGCCAGGCACAGAAGACTACATGTCGGGTGATTTCATTTGTATTAAGCGTCCAGACTGGGCCGTTGTACAGAGACAGAAGGATTAGTAGTTGCTTGGGGCAGGCAGAGGAGTAGAGGAGGGGAGAGGGCGGGACATGAGGGATGGCTGCTAATGGGTCTGGATTTCTTTAAAGAGTGATTTAAATGTTCAGGAGAGATAGGGGTGACAGTTGTACAAACTTGTGAATAAGATAAAGTTCACTGACGTGCAGTTAAAGGAGGTAATTGTCTCAGTCTTTAAAATCAGCGCAGACCAAAGCCAAGCAAGACAAAAAGAAAAAGCAAAGAAGTAAAAATGGACAAGACATTAAAATATTAAAAAAGAAAAAGCAGCACAAGGCAACAAGCTATAAAAATCAACTAAGAGCTGAACTCATCTAGATATGTATAAGTTACCTAGAATTCTGATTTTCTCCCTAATTATTATTAAAAGGTTAACATGATATAAGGATATGAGTTGTGTAGGGCAAAAAAAAGTCATCTTTCTGGATATATAGGATAGATTATGCAGGATTACCTAGGCTTGTTAACCCACACTGGAAGATAATTGCCTACAGTTCTACTTCATGCGTTCTCAAGCATAGATTTAACCATGAGTTACATTTTCAGGATGTTAGGAAATACATGGTAGCTTGTAACAAGTAGTTGAAATAATGTATTAAATAGTTCAGGAAGTTGAAATTATCACATACATATTTTGCTTACTGTATGATGCACTTAAATTTTTTTAAACATCTTTGAGATATAATTTACAATTGATGGCATGTTGGATGTAATGAAATATGGCAGTTTTATATTGTGTGGGTTTGCTTTAAATGCCTTTGGAGAGTGGTTAGCTATACAAGATTAACTTTGCTATTCCCTAAGGGGCTATTTCTATTAAAATATCATTGCCAGTGCACCCCCAGTGGTAAGTTTATTTTGAGGTTTGGAAACCTGGTTGTTGACATATCTCCTAATTGCATAAAAAATTGTTCTCAGAGGCTAAATGAAGGCTTCCCACACCCCCTCCTTGTCTTTTTTATGTTATGAGTATCAAGAATGATTGCCTTCCTTTATTTCCTTGTGGGCCAGGGAGAGAAAGGCCTATCAACGTATCTTACTTGCATCTTCCCAGCCGTCACTTTGGGTTGTTTGAAAAATAAGTGAAACTTTAATCAGACATTTTAAAAATCCTCTTTCTATGTTTTTCTCTATTGAAAGTTGGAGTTTTTTTCAATGTTTATATTACAGAGCACAAATTGTTTTTATAGCTATAACATAATACTTATATTAAATAGTCTATAAGACAATGAAATTCAAGTTTTGCCAAGTGTCTTCTCTAAGGCCTTTTGGACCAGAAAGTCTTGAGTTCTCGAGTGACGACTGGAACATATTATTAATCCATAGTTTGCAAAATGTTTGTTTTACTGTTAAACACAGACTGAACCAGGTTATTACAAATGGCCATACTTCTTAAAAATCTAAACATGAGATGGGAACCGAGACTATTTAGGCTAAAGCAATTGTCAAAGGGGAGAGGGGCAGGAGACTTTTTCATTGTTAGTACACTTGCTGTGTAGGATGGCCTCCTTTTCCAAAGGCAGGGCTTCACTGGCATTACCTTTAAACAAATACGTTAATCCTTACCATCTGTGCATATGTGCTGTATGACAGAAATGCCTAATTATTCCCATGGGAAGAAAGGAATTAAAATGTATATTTATGCATATAAATCTTCTTATATGTGTTTTCTATGTAGCACAGGTATGTATCTGTGTATGCCATAGAGCCATCAGATATCCCCTAGGGTCTTCAGCCAGTGATGATTTCTTATGGAGAGTCTTTTTTCCTTTGATTGAGGACTTGAAATTGGATAATAATTGCAAGTGCCTAAGCATGATGTGAAGGGAGTATAAGCATTGGTAAGGGTCTCGTATCACTGTGCCAGGAACCATACGGTGTCATCATTTGGTGCTTTGAACGCTCTTACTTTTCAGTTTGATTTCTTGTTTAAAAAATTCCTTTTGGCACTGGGATGACCACATGCACTGAGCAAGTCCCCCCTCCACTTTCTTTCCCGCCCGGTTCAGATCTCTCCTGAGGAAGAGGAATGGCTTTTAGAGAGCTTTTCTGGCAGTGACAAGAGGTTAGTAGCCCTTCAGTGCTGCGTCTGTCTGCTGCCTTTGCCTAGGCATCACGGCCCTGATGGCATACGTAACCTAACTGCAGTATGACCCATGAAAGCCACTTCAGATCTGTGTAGTGCTTACTTGATTTGTACCTCATTCTGGATTCTGTCTTGACTCAGTGTGATGATGAATGTTATGTGTCAACTTGACTAGGCTAATATAACATTATTTCTGGATAAGTCTTGAGCTTATTTTCAGAAGGTATTTGAATTGGTAGACAGAGTAATGGCCACTCAGGGTTGGCTTCAGCCAGACCAGGAAGGAATGAGTAGACAGCATTATTCTCTGCTCAAGATGCATATTCCAGTTCCTAGTTCTTGAACTTTCACACTCAGACTCTTGCGTACAGTCAGCCTCCATCTTGCATGTTCCATCCCTCTTCTCCTGCCTTTAGATTCACACTGGATTACACTACTGGGTCCGCTGGGTCTGTAACTTGCAAATGGAAGATCATGGTTCTCAACTTCTCTAGTACCATCTCTGTGTATGTGTGTGTGTGTGATGTACACATAACATCCTAATGGTTCTGATTTTTTCAGAAAACTGTGTTATAGTTTGGATCTATGATGTTCCCTGAAAGCCTTAAGTATTTGTAAGGTGATTGCATTGGTGGGTTAATTGGGTCAAGTGGATTGAGCCTTGATTATATTCTGTTCTGTTAGGAGGTGGCCCTTTGGTGGATGGGTCGCTGGAGGCAGAACATTGAGGGGTATATATGCTTGCCCCCCATTCCTTCCTGGTCATTCCCTACATCCTGTCTTGGCATGCTATTAACAGCTTTTCTCTACCTTAGCCCTCTGTCCTGCCATTTCACCTTTGCCAGCTGACCATGAATGAACTGAGGCCTCTAAGTCATGAGCCAAACTAACCCTGTCATCCTTTAAGTGTGGCTGTTGATTATTGTGTCGCAGGGGCAAGAAAGTGTCTGTGGCACTGACTGATGTGCCAAGTGAGTGTGAGCAAAATAAGGACCATAGCCATTGGCTATTTTAAAAATTGTATTAGCCTACACAGCATTGTGGCTAAGACTATGGAGACTGATGAACGCATGGTTCCGTATCTGATTCCTGTGTATAGCACAGGCGATCCGGTCACCTCTTCAGGAGTCTCGTGTCAAATGGACAATTAAGCTTAATTCTTCACACACGTAACGTTCAGTAAACTAATAATAAAAGCTTATGTGACCTTATATAAGTTGCCTAATTATTACAGGCATAATTCTTAATATGGCAGGATTGGACAGTATGACAATTTATTATTTCTCAAACTTGGCTGTAAATATTACTGGAGTTTCCCATGATTTGTTGAAAAACCTTGTAGATATGAAAACAGAAGAAGTGAAAATTAGACCCTAAAATTGAAATAAGCCAAACCCAGTCAGGCACTTAAAGGAATCATGTTTATAAAGCTTTCAAAGTATTCATCCATTGTTGAAACAACTGCAGAGAGAAAACTGCTATTTTTATGTTGTGAGTTTTTCTGTTATAATGTGCAATCTTAAAATTAAATGTGGTCACACTTAAGCTGCTTACCTATGTAGGCACTCTCGAAAGCTAGACTCCCATAGTAGGACAAGGGAAGGGCCTTCCTTGTAGGAAGTTCTGTGATGCTTGGAATGATACACGCCCTTTGGCTTAACTGGCTTCCTAGAACTTTTCTTGGTATTCTTTGAACAATGCACAAGGTGACTTCTGTTGCATTAAAATTAGTACAATTGCTAAACATACTTTTTCTAGAGTCAGTCTGCGGCTGAATAAAGAAGTAAGCTGTCTAAAAGCCAAACTAAACAAAAAACCCCAGATAAATAGAAAACAAAAAGCACGTTGGATGAGCCCAAATGTGTGTGAGCAGTAGCCTCGGCCGGACCGGCCGAGACATGCTGCAGAGGAGCAGGACCCTTTGCTCATCAGCATTTAAACGTTCATTAAATGGGATGGCGAATCATATTTAAATGCTTAGAGCTGGCAGGTCCCATTTTCCTCACAGCTTTTTAAGTTCCTTCTTCTGCCACTGATTGGTCCATTTACCTCATTTTCCTCTTAATATTTCACTAGCACCTCTGTTCCTGACAGTTACGAGGACACAGGCCAGCCAGAAATCAGCACGCTTACTCAGCCCAGCAGTGGCTTGGGAATGAATCTGACAAGAGCCAGGGAGCAGAGCTTTTCATAAATAATGGTGTGCTCTTGTCAGTGGTTTTGGCGCTCGCTGGATGGTAACATGTTTCTGTACAGATGGGTCAGCTCTTGCCTGCCATTCTGTCTTTTGAACTTCCTGTTCAAGGGTATGGTTTTCATCAACCTTGATACAGTAGAGAGCACCTACTTTATAAGATTGGATTTTTTTTTCAGCCAAAGGAAAATAACTGAATGTTTTTGTATATTAAAAGCTTCTTTAGAAAGACTAAAAGGGGCGGAGTAACCCGCCCAGATGTCAGAGTGACATGTTGAAGCTGCACTGGATGTTTTCCATTGTAATGCGTGAAAATCAAGACAGAGGAGACGAATCTTTCTAGGCTCAGACTTCATTAAAGGTCATTAAAAAGTATAACTTTTACTATTAAACTTCTTATTTTTTTTGTAAATAATTCCGGCTCCTATATCTCCTTCTTTCCCCATTCATGTCTATAAATCCTTCGGCAGGAAAAAGAATGTCTTCCAACTTTCTTTTCAGCATCTTGATCTAATTATCAGAGGGACAATCCAAATGCAGTTCATGGGGTGAGCAGGGTTTGGAATGCTTGGTATGCTTGCCTCATTCAGATGGTATTTACTGCTGGGTGAAAAACGCAGTGTAAGTAAGTTATAGGGACCTGATTAACCTTGTTAGACCCATGAAATTAGCTTTATCCAGCAATACAAAATGAATAACACTCAAAGCTATGTTTATTTCCAGAGGGAAAAATAACATATTTGTATGTGTAATGGAAACACAGGGTATCTTACTTTCTAGCTTAAGATGTAAAAATAAAAACATGAAAAGCATATACAGTAGGTGGTGATTATGTACCCTTCTATATTTGCATTCAGTTTATTATTTGATAATGAGAATAACTGACCAGCTGTTAAGAAGCCAACAGAGATCATTTCATTTGTGGAAGTTTAAGAAATGACTCTCTGTTGTGCAGGAAGAATGCATGGTACCATCAGAAAGAGAATCTGAGACTTGAAGACTGAGCAAATATAAAGGAAAATGCAACTCTGCTAATTAAAATATGATTCACATGTAGTTTCTGCAGCAAAAGCGTATCCCTGCTCACTGGAGCTCTGAAGACCAGTAGGAAGTCCAGCCATGTCTAATTAGAAGCAGTCCCAGTGGGACAGATTTAACCATGAAACGATGGAAGAAGGCAGTGGTAGTCATCTCAGGCATGAATTTTGCTTCTGTCTTCAAAATATTTAGTTGTAGAGGAAAAGAATCCCTCTTTTAGAACATAATTCTTACATTTAAGTTTTATATATTTGCTTATATGTTTTTGAAAATTTTTTTACAAAGCAGGACACCATTTACTGAAGTTGTTAAAAGTGATAAAACATCAAATTTGAATCATTTGTCTTAATTTTAGTTTTTACTCTCCATTTTTCATTATGGCAAGAGATATATTTTAGGAATTAGGGTTGAAAATTTTTTAAAATCAATAAACAGATGGGATTAAAAACAATATTTACTTAGATTGTGGAGATTGAAATGATAATGGATGTGAAAAATTAATTACAGAGTATTATCATTAAGTGATTATCATTATATCCTATATATGCATTTCTTAAATGATATTGTAATTTTGGGGTCAATAGATATACAGTGTCCGGAAGTTATTTGCAGACTTATTGTGCTCACATCTCTAATGTGAATTAGGTTCAGCTATGAGTGACAGAATATTTAGACGTAATAATGGCTTAACAAAATGCATGTTTATTTCCCTCTCAAATATGCGAACTCTAGAAATAAGTGATCCAAAACACGTGTCGCAGTTCCACAAGAGACCTCGTCTCCTGTCCTGTTTCGCATTTTTAAGTCATGGCTTCCTTCTCATACTCCACAATAGCGCAGGCTCCAAGTTATCTACAATGAAGGGGCAGGAAAGGGGAGGGTGGGAGAAGGCCACGTTGCCGATTTTTCAGGACACATCCTGGAAGTTAACAGGGCACTCATGCTTGTATCTGATTGGCCAGAAGTTCACTCTGTGGCTCATCTAGCAAGAAGGGAGGGTGCCTAATGGGACAATTCTATATGTCTCAATAATATAGATATATATTTGATGCAGGAAAAGAATGTGTACACCTGAGCAAACTCTTAAAGAGATATGTTATAATTTATAAACCTTAAAAACCACTATTCCAAAGTGGAGTCATTTTATTATGGAAAATCTTCTAGGTCATCTTCTAGGCCTCTTCTAGGCCATCTTCCTTCTAGCCATCTTCTACCTGTGCTCTGAGCAGAAAGATGAGAAATAATATTGTCAGTCAATAAACACAGCCTTAGTGCTGTTGTGCAAGCAGCTTGTGTATCATTTGGTAACGACTGCTTATGTCTTTAGCTTACTCTCTTAAATCAGTCACTTTGCACATCATGAACCAAAGGCTTCTTTTTTCATACACCCTGATATGATCAGTTACTCAAACAGTTTAGCAATTATCTACACTCTTCCCTTCTTTCATCATGTTGGATTCTAGTCAAGATTCCTTTGAAGAATTAATTGACTTTTGCTTTTCATGGTAATTTAATTTCAAATCATTAGAGGCTAGTGAGCATTTTAGTGTAATTGAACTTTTACTTTTAATGCTTTTGCTTTGTACAAATCATCTGATATTTTTATTTTCACATTTTAAGTGACACATGTTGAACAACACATAAAATGTCAAAAATTCTAATTTAATTCTTTTAGAAAGTAAACAACTGATAAAACCAATTCTAAGAAACTAATTTGATTTTTAGACATTTTAATGGTGCTATTTTTGTTTTTATTGGGCATAGTCTTCTTTATTTATGTAGAAGTTTGTTGCTATAAATGGCTGGGTTATTTATTGTAATTAATGTTTGCTAAGAAGTTTCCCCTCTTTGGGGAAAAAAGCCACATGGAAACATTGAAAAATGTGATACCCCTCTAAGTTTTACCAATTGAATTGTCATGACTTTTAAAAGTATTGAAAATAATCAATCATGCATCTGTAAAAATCAGTATTGATTGACACTTAAGGTTGTGTAAGTGTATTGTAAATTAGAAAATTACAAAGCAAGTGTGTCTAATACATGTTTTCAAATATTTAATCATGACGGAGAAAACTTCAGTTGCTCCACATTTCCACAGTAGCTATCTTTGGATGATAGGATTAAAGGAGATTAAGGTGTTTTTTCATATTCTATGAATTTTTTACAGTATTACGTTGCATTATATTTATTACCGGAGGCTTCATTAGTGAGCTTTTTCCGTTTTGGAGAGAAGACATAAGAAAGTCAGTGTAAAAGGGAGCACTGTTTTCCCATCACATTGCTCTATCCTTTAAAAATAAAACAGCCACTTAGGTAAAATTGTATGGTTCATGAGCGACTACTGTAATTTTGAAGCATAGCACTGGGAAACGTGAGGTAGGGCTGCTTTTGGTACTGAAGCTTCTTTGCTTGGCCTGTTGTGGGCTGCATTGCAAGAGCTACTTTGAATTGCAATAAGATGTGAAAGTATGGTAATTCAGTGTGAATTAGCAATTCAGTCTCTTGAACATCCTTCCCTTCTGAGTCAAGGACTCAGTGTTAATGAGGATGTGCGCGCATTGCTTATCTTAAGGTGTGAGATGAGCAGATGACGGTTGGACAACTCAGTAAAGCTTTTGTGCACTGTGAAAGCTAGAGAATAAGCCATCTATTTTAAGTCAAGCGCAGGCATTCCCTTCTCTGGATTCCATTGCAGGCCCTTCAGCTGAATCTGAGCCTTAAAAATAAAGCCACTTTCTATGCTTCTCTGTGCCTACTGAGAATCTTGCCAAAGCCTTCTATGAGGTATCTGTGAATCTACCCTGGGAGAACACCACACAGTGTTCCCGGTTTCCTGTTCTAAATGACCCTCTCCAATGACACACTGTAATACTACTCAAGGTAGGGAGAATGAGCTGCCAAAACCTATTTATCACTTTGCTGGCCCTGAACTGTGCACATCCGTCGAAAGTTAAACAAGGGTCATAGGCAGAGCTGTTTCTCTGCCTTGCCAATATTAGGATCCTGTATGAAGACTGAACTAAATTATCTAGTGTTTCACTGCATTCGTTTTCCCACCCTACAAAATGCCATTCTTTAAAAAGTGTGTAAAAGATTCAGTGGGAAAAACATATATATTAGCAGTTTTGTAAAATAGGTTATGGTTACATAGAATATGATGTTGCCTTTAAAAATAGTATTAAAGAATGTTAAATACAGTACTAAGGTTAGCAGAGTAATCTGTTATATGAATAATTATCATCTGTTCAACCAAAATAATATGTAGAACTTACCATAGTTTTTTTTAAAGAACTTATGTATAAGAAAATTTACTGAAAATATAATCCAGTGAAATTTTTGTACTTGTCTTTCAGTGGAAAAATAGAGTATTTTTTCTCTTTTGCTTGCTTTTTTTCTGTCTCTATGGTATTTGTTAAATTTTTCTACTTTCAAAATTAAGACAAAAGTCATTTAATGTAAGTTAATACTGATCCTTATCTAAAATGGAAAAAAATGCTAATGCAAACAAAAGGAACAGATTTCGAGCGTTTTATTTCTGGTGATTACATTAATATCTTTTAAGAGAATACTTTAGAAATTGTGGGGAGAAACAGGACAGTCTACCGGACCTCTCTGTACTTTCTGCCGAATTTTTCTGTAAGCTGAAATTTTCCTGAAAATAATGTCTATTAATGAAAAATGTTAAAGCTCTTTTATATCCATCCCCATTGGCCATCTGTTGTTTTCTTCCAATCACGGGTTATTTCGGGAGACGCATAGAAACACCCGAGCTTTAACAAGCTGTAGAGATGCTGCTTAAGAGCAAGGTGATTCTGCTGACTTCCGGAGAGAAGCCAGGCTCTCAGAGTTTTTAAAGACGGTTCCGACCTGGTATTGCTCCCTCTGCTTGGCGCCTCCTGGCTTCTGGAACCCCGGACTCTACCAGGCGTTGTCTTTCTCCCAGTCGTAGAGAGGAGTATCTACTCCCTGTCGGTGAGGACCCCTGTCCTCCCTGCAGCACCCATTCTGAAAGGCTCCCACAGTGCCACTGGGCCCACTCCTGTGTTGTGTCCCCTGGAGCTGTTATTGACACAGAAGTATAGAAACCAGAAGCAACGTGTGAGGGCCAGAATGAGCCTTTGAAAGCAGCAGCACAAGCGCTAGTAGAGCAGGAGGCGCAAGAGTGGGGTTTCCATGCCTGCCTGCCTTGTGTCAGGAAGCAGGGCGTGGGGTGCAGGATGGACTGAAAGCCGCCCGGGAGGTGGAGAGCCAAGAGGTGCAGGACTAGGATCTTCATGCCATCTTGTTACCTGGCGCCGTCCGTGTTCCCTGCAGCAAGACGCCGCGGGGAAAGGGAGGAGGGGGGAGGGTAGAAGGCAGCTGTGTGTGATTGGTGGACAGCATAGCACTCCGTGCGCCGGCCTGGGTGCAGCTCTAACCCTCACTGTTGCTTGGCCAATCGGCAATAGCCAGCTAGCGAGTCACACTCAGTTGCCGTTCCCCACTTTTTCCCTTCTCTTTCCTTCCGCGAGCATGCATTGTGTGCCTCGCTCTGCCCTAGGTCCTGGGACTACAGTAGTGGAACCAACATCTGTGACTCCTTTTTCTCTGGACACTTGTGGTATCATGGGAAAGAACTGATCAAATAACCACACATGACAACATGAAGGCCTGGCTGCAACAAGTTCTATGAAGGAAAGAGAAGGTTTGAATCTAGCAAGTCAGGAAGGAAGTGCCCAAGGAAATAACACTTCAGCTGAGACTTGTGTAAAAGTTGGAGTCAACTAAGCAGGAAGGGCAAAAGGTGTTTTAGGGAGAAGGAACAGAATGATAAAGCTTTAATATGGTTGGTTGGACAAGGGCTCCCAGATCACTGAGAGAAACCTTCAGTTTTTGACATTCCCACTCCCAGACACCTCATAGGAGCAATCCAGGTGAAAGCTGGTGTTCATCTGAATCTGTTAAATGTATTATTTTGTGTTTTGTATTAGCTATAAAAATGTGTTCTTACAGCCTTTGGAAGTAGAATTTGAACATGTAAATAATAAGGCCTGAATCATAACAGAAGAGCACGCATAACGACCTTTCTGATTTTGCTGACCATTGCTTACAGTCACCCAGCAGTTACTTTCCTTGATAGCTGTAAAATAAGAACGAAAAGTCAGGCTCTCAAATTTAGGCTTTCTCATAATATGATTTTTGAAAACTTTTAATTTTACTTAAGTTACATCTTTGATTTTAGATATAAGTAAAAAAAGACTGGGTCTTGCCCACAAGTTGTTTTCTCTGTAACTTTTTGATAAGGTAAAGTTTTGTCAAACACTATTTTAAATGCTTGAACTTAGAGAGCCTCAAAGACAAATGGTGCTACTCAGAGCATTCATCTGTGATTATTTTCATGGCGGAATGGTAGTATTATATCTAATGACGTTAAGGGAATGATTGTACGTCAAAGCATAGTTCCAGAGTATTCTGTCTAATCCTGCCAATCTTGCCTCAAGTTCATGTTTCTTAAAGTTATTCTTGTAAGGAGTGTTCAAGGAATACAGTAGCAAGAAAATGGATGAAAATCATACGGCCTTCTTATTCAGGCCTTACTTCATCATTTTCTTTTCTGAAACTTCAGTCTGAGATTGTCTGCATTTCTCCAAAAGACAATGTTGTCTATGTGTTAAAAAGGTTGAAAATGACAGAGTATAATAGCAGAATGTCAACAGTTAGCATTATGTTTATTTAGTTTTTTAAGTTAGGAAGCAAACTGATTTTAATAAGATACGGTAACAGAAACTAAATAGGAAATTATTGTAATTTTTTCTTTTAAGATTAAACCGAAGTGTTATTGATGGATGATTTGTTGTGATGGTTTCCCAGCAGATTGCAGAGATTTTCCATGCTTTCTCCTATCTGACTTATTATTTGTATTCTGAGTGTTCTTATATCAGAAGTACTTATTTTCTTTCCAGATGTTCTTTCAAATTTAGAGCAAAGTTTGTCTCTGTCATCCTTTTTTACACCACAGTTTATATCTTTGAAATAATTTATATAAGGTGTAAATATTTTTAATTCATAAGACTTATATGAACTTTATTGTGGTAACTTACATAAGTGATCTGTAACCACTACTAGTTGCATACCTTTCATCTGAGTAGTAATTATTCTACTGAGAAGAGTTTCTGCTGAAAGTTTTCATGCTTTTCTAAGATACTTTCTTTATTTTTCTGACTTAAATCTTTCCTTTTATAACTATTGGAAAAACTGACTCCTTTTAAAAAAAAAGAAACATGCTTTTCATAAATAAACTTCTAGAAACATACATTCAACTGGAAAATTATGGATGTCTTGAAAGAAAAAGTTTAAGAATGTTGTTCACTATAAATCATGATTGAATTCCTTCTGTGTGGCAGTTACTGAACTAATGCTTTCCGTGGATATTTCCTGGAGCCCAGTGAAACCAGTGCCTTTCTTATGCTTGTGTTTTCAGATGAGGAAATAGAGGCTCACATAAGTTAAGAAACTTGTCTTAGATTACATAAATAGTAACTGGTAGAACTATAATTCAAACTTCATAAGGAAATATATTAATATTGTGATCATTTCTTTTTCTTGATAATGCTGCATTTCATTTTGTTAGAGTATCTCCTGAAAGGAGCTTATCAATAATATAGTCTTCTGCACTTCACTATGGCTTGATTTTCAAAGAATTTCAGAGATCTAAGACTGTCACTTGAGTTGTCCTTGAAGTTTTCAAAGATGGTTTTAGCAAGTGACATTGCTTGTAGTTCTCAACATGAGGCATCAGTGGTGTATTATGGCTTTTGGATATCTATCCAAGTAGTAAATTACCCGCCCCGTTCCAATTTTCCAAAGATCATCTGCAATACAAGGATATTGTTAAAAGTTTCTTTAAATAGCAGCTTTCCTATTTCATTCAAGTGTTTGATCAAAACCAGATGTGTTGGGAACTATTACCAAAACCAGAAGTTTAACCTGAGATAATACTTATATTTTGTACAATGAATGCATTTCTGTAGGAAGACAGGGAAGAAGAAAAAAGGAAAGGATAGAGGGCGAGAGAGACAGGAAAAAGAGGGAAGAGAGGCTTGAAGCTGTATGTCTTTGTTACTTTTTTATCACTGTGACTCAATACCCGACATCCACAATTTTTAGGGGAGGAGAAGTTTATTTTAGCTTATCATTTCAGAAGGTCACATGGGCTGCCAGCAACAGTGAAAGCACATGGGAAAGGTGGAGGTGGAGACAGCTCCTCACGACCTTGTAAACAGGAAGCCAAGTCAAGTACCCAACAGAAAGAAGTAAAATGTATCCTTCCAGGTCGTCTCCTGGTGATCTGCCCCCTTCTGTGTCCAGCCTTGGTGTTCCAGGTTTAAGCTCCCACCACACACCTGTAATCCAATCCATGTGATTGCAATCTACCACATGCCTGACTTCCACCACACAACCATAATCAACCCCTCCGTATCAGGCCCCCATTGCCTATCAGCTCAAGGCTCCATAGATAATCCGTAACATCCACATATATGAGACGTTGGGGTACATTGTAGATCCAAACCACAATACTGTAGTTTGCCTCAAAAATAGCAACAAACAATAGTAAATCCAGGCATGCCATCAGATACCTTGAGTTTACCTAGAAAAAAATACTGACAAGTACAGAATCTGCCAGAAATGTCCTTTTCCGAAAGTTGGCGTCCATTGGAGTAGCTTGGATGGTTACTTTAATTAAGTAAATCTACTTTTAATGGCAAAGTCATAATTTTTTGCCCTAGGATTTTGCCCCACCATTTTTATTAATACATATGTGCGTTAGATACTGTTTACAACGAACTTGTGTGTTTTGTGCACATATACATCACATCAGCTTTACAATCCCTCCCCATTTTTGGCCCCCCCGCACCCTGCCCATCTCCCCTAACTCACATGTGGTTGTATAGAACACCTGTTGTTCTGGGGTTTACATCATTTAACCACGGGATATTTAACATATTTAATTTTATGCCTCTGACTCACTTTACCACTCAAGTCACCACTCTTTATTTCATCTTCCTACCCCTAGAATGGGCTGCAGTGGCCGTTTCTTGATGCTTCTCTGGGTCCAGCAGAGCCCTTGATTTGAATGATTTGGCAGAGTTGTTTGTAAAGAAGTACACCTGGGTAAATTCTCGGCACCTTCACAGTGACTCGTATTCCAATTACGCAGTATTTTTCACTTTTCTCGTTCAGTGAGAGATTATCATTATTGTTCTAGAGATCAGGCTTGGAAGTGAGTCCTAACTTCCTGCATATTAGGTTTGAGACTTTGACCAAGTAATGCCATGGCTCTATTACTCCTTATCTGTTAAAGGGATTAATAGTATTTGAACTTACAAAAGTGAAACGAGGCCCTTCTTCTTTCTTCCTCTTTTGTCTCTTTCTAAAATGTGAATTATTATTTTTAATGTTTTTGTACCTTTTCTCTAAGGCTGGGATCCCCAGCCCCATGCCATGGACGGGTACAGTCTGTGGCCTTGGAACAACCCCGCCGATGGAACAGATGAGCCGCAGCCAAAGCCCAGCCTCCAGCCAGCTCCTGTGAGGTTCCAATGCGCCTGTCCTCCCTGCCCCCTACTGTGGCTGCTTACTGTTTCAAAGCTACTTTCCAACAACCTTCTGCATAACCAGTGCCCATACCTTCCTTGGGAACAAGATCTTCCAACTGAACCCTCCCTGGTGTTGAACAAGTTGGGGATCACCACTCTAAGGAAACACTCTCTGTTGCCTTTGGAGAATTGTTATATTTAAGGATAAACTATATGCAAAATAATTGTTCTAGGTGTTTTTAAATTTTCATTTTTATTTATTTCTAACATAAGAATTGATTATATAGTCTTTCATATTCAAAGTTCAAAGTTTAATTTAGTATTTATGAATAAATTAGGAATGATCCTTAAGAAGACATTACTCTGAATATTATTTTTAACTGTGAAGAACCAGAAATTGCTAAATTAATTTCTATCTTGATATTAACAAAATACATTAGACTATTTATTGTATATAGGAACTTCAGTATTTTAAATATGTGCATATATTTTTTAATGAAAGTTTCCATTTGACATCTCAATATGAAAAGAGCTCAGGAAATTACTAGATGGAATGATTTGCTTTTTGGTAGCCCATGATCATTCCACATTTGTAGTAGTGTTTTCAAATCATTGTATACCTATTAAATTATATGATCCTGTAAAATGACACTAGCCTTATTACTCAAGAGACTAAATCCAGAGAAGGTACTTAGAAAGCAAGCTTTTAAAATGTGAATCACAGATGTGATTCACATCTCCTCTCATTCAAAGTGAAAATACTTGCTTTTGCAGTGTCACAGTTGTCATAATTTTATCTTTACATTACATTTCTACCATGATGAGATAAAAGTTGCAAGATTTGAGCAGATTTTTAAAAATTTACACAGGAAGGACTCCTAATTTCAATTATCAATGCAAGTACCAATTTTCATACTCTGTTTTCTCTTTATGTCGTATGAATCTTTTGCATTTTACAAAGTATCAATTTCTTTACTCCTAAATTTCCAAACGGATTGGAAATACCCTTTCTGGTCAGCAGGTATTTGTGTCAAGGTATGCAAAAAATGCTGTAGTTCTCTGTTTTCCCCTCTAATAACTAGAATTTATACTTGAATGATGACACAAAGGAAAAGTTCCAAATCAGCTGATGTGTACAGGGGGCCTGCTGTAAACAGATACATCTCTTCCACGGGAAGTACCTACTACCACCATTATAACTGACATTATTATGTTATCTATTCTGTTATGTAATTACATTAGTAATTCTCTGGACTAAAACCTCGTACCACATCTGGATGCAGTGGCATCAGACCAACTCACTCTTTCACTCCTCAGTCCAGCTGCGGCTTTGAGAAAAATGACTTGTCCTTCTTGTGCTGATCTCTCTACTGGTATCACTTTGTGTGTGCATGTATGTGTGAGTGTGTGTATATGTGTGTGTGCATGCATGCATGTGCATGGTACTAAATGACGCCTGAGTAAGGCAATCAGATTTACATAATGAAAACAGAGGGACATATTGCTTCTGAGACTTTCTTATGAGATCCTTCCCCAGGGAAAAAGTCCCTTAAAGCTACCATCTGACCTCCCAGCCCCAAAGCGTTTCACACAGAGGGTGTTATTTTCCAAATGAATTAATAAAACAACTGTGGTGAGCAGAGCTCTGCCCTGAAGGGACCTGCGATTTAAAGACAACAGAAGGCAGAATCGTGGACCCCATCTACATCACAGGCCCCTCATGCTTGTGAAAACCTTTCTGTTTTGTATTTTCCCTCTTCTCACTAAAAATTATAAGCTCATTACATGTTCACATGTTAATATATTAATGTGTCTTTTAAGAAAAACTGTATTTCAAAAATCTATGGGGCTGCCATTGTATACATGGCCTGTTATTGACTGATACACCATTACGTGGCACATGCCATATTGAATTAAGCTAAATAACACTGGACTTTTTGAATTTCCGTATGCAGAAAAGGTGGCCTACAGATTACCCGTTTTCAGATGCAGTCAGAAGAGAGAGAGAGAGACAGAGAGAGAGAGAGAGAGAGAGAGAGGATTGTTTCATACCCAAAGGTGTTTACAGTGTGAAGAGTAGTAAACTAGACTGTTTTGAACTCAGATACCACCAGCGTCCATACCCCAACTCTACAAACTGTTACATACATACAGTTACTTAATCTCCTGCATGTGGCTAAAAACATTCCTTCATGTGGCTGCTCTGAAGGTGCCCAGTTGTGGGAGGATTTAACCAGCACAAGCCTTTGCTGTTTCTGGTGCCCCTGCTTTTGGGGACTTTGTTTCACTTTACCCAGGATCAACTTTCTTTATAGATGAGAAAAAAAAATCACTTACCTGGCTGGAATGGAGTGGGGAAGGAACCTATATTCGAAATTGACCTTCAGCCACCACTCCTGCTTCGTTCTGCCTTTTGCCCTGGCCTACAGCAGTCCCTGGTACTCCCATTTCTAGGTGTTTCAGAGATGCTGTAGCATTGTACAATGTGCCACGTGGTGATTTCTAGACCTTCGAGTCACTACTTGTCTATGTATTTTACATCTTCCTGAGTTCTGTTTCTCTAGTCAAGTTCACCTTTGATTCTTTTGTCTTTGAACTCATGTGCTTGTACAGTTTTTTATTGCTTTAATGTTGGTTTTAGAGTTTGGCGCATAAGCACATATGCATTCCTGTACTCAGTCTCCCATGCCCAATTGAAAGTTTTCACCATTGTTCCTTAAGCAGCTGATGCAGGATCCAAACTCAAAGAGCTACCGCTGAAGTTTCACTAAGGGCAGATATCAGGGTGGTTTTGCTTTCCTTACTGGCAATTGTTTTGAACTTTAGACTGAAAATTGCAATCATTTGAGGAGCTTCAAAGCACTTGGTGAACTCAGCATGGCTTGGCACAGGGCATAATCCAGCACTCTGCAAAGCTGAGTAGGAGGATCTCTAATAGAGCCTAGCCCAAGCAATTTACTGACATTGAGACCCTGTCTCAAACCATAAAAAAAAAAAGATTGGGAATATATGTAGTTCGGTGTGAAGGCTCTGGACTCAATGCCTAGTACCAAATAAATAAACCAACAAAATTAAAAAACCATCCCCCACACAAGAAGCAAACAAAATGTGGTGCTTAGTCTCACTTCTGGAGACTCTGATGTTATTTGATGTCACTGGCCAGAAATGTAGCCTAGAAATTGGTGATTTTTGAGTCTCTCAGGCTGCACCCAGTGACACAGGCCTATGATTGCAGCACTTTGGAAGACTGAGGCAGGAAAGATTGCAAGTTCGAGTCCTACTTGGGCAACTTACAACTTAATGAAACCCTCAAATAAAAAGTAAAAAGGGGATAGGGATGTATCTCAGAGCAAAGGCCCTGTGTTCAATCCCTAGTACTGCAAAATAACAATAGAAAGCTTTTCAGTTGACCTCAATATGCAGCCTTGTCTATGGGCTTTAGTCATGAATTTCTGCATAGATTTAAAACATGACTTTGTGTGTATTTGAGCTGACACAATCAACTAAATTGTGTGATTGAGACATTAAAATATAACGTTAAAGAAGATCTTTTCTAAACCTAAGTGAATCTCTTGCTGTGCCCACCACAATTATATGGACAATACTCTAGTATGAAATAGAATTCTTATTTAAATATTCATTATTATTTCAATAATCTCCACACATACTATGAAGTACTGAAATTACCATCTCTACCATAGCATTTTTAGCTAGGCAGAATGCTAAAATCATCACACATGTACTTATATTTGAAGTTAGATAAGGCAGTAATAAGCATGACTGCCTGTTGGATGGCCAGGCTTCATCTGATAGCATTATGTATACTGAGGAACTCTGTGCTGTGGAGAAACGGGAGAGTAGCTCTTGCCAAATTTCTGAAATGGCTTTACGGAGAGAGTGCTGAGTACTTTTCTGCCTTTTGAGGAATCTCCACTCTGTGTTCCGACAGTTAGTTCTGCTTCTCTGCTTCATCCTGTAGCTTCGCTGTGTTGGCAGCCTTACTTTTGGGCTGCTAACATTGCATGAGGTGTATATATGGCAGTATTTTTATACTCAGCACATTTGGAAAACTCATGAGCGATCTCTCGTGACCTTCTTTCCAGACTTTGAACAGCATGTCTTACACCCTGTTTTAATGAGCAGGTACCCATCTCTGCGACTGTTGGTTAGGGTACTTGCTGTTTCTTCTTTTCCCAATGCTTTCTTCCACGTCCTGTGACTCTTTCTTTTCCATTCATTAATGAACATCTCCAGCCTGAGGATCACAGGTGGTTTTGTCTTCATTTTTCTTTCATGATGTAATAAAAAATTTAAGGAAGCTTGATTACTTATATATTGATCATAGTATATATATTTGTAAAAAGAGCCAAAACCTGGCGTGCTGCAGGAAGGACATACTTTGCTTTATACTCTCCACACTCGAAGTCCCATCGTCTTTTCCTTTTATTACTCTGTCTCTCTCTCTCTCAGACTATACGTGAATCTAAAATGGAGGGAGGTGAGGGAAGTGTGAACACATAAATTATCCATGGCTACTGTGGTTCTTTCCTGTATGAGTGAGGCTTAACAATGAGAAGAAACTTAGTGTATTCAGAAAATCTGATCTTTGTGTCGGTGTCAGGACAATTGGGACTACTTGTTATTGTCTAAGATATATATCACGTAGAATTCTGAAGTCTGATTGAATAATATTTAGAAAATATATTAGACAGAAATCCTTTTTATTCTGGATAAAACAAAATTAGCGTTTTTCTATAAAATCTTTTCTTTCTTTAAGTCCAGGAACTGTCCCTTTTGAGAGGCAAAATGTATACATTTCACATTAACGTTTTAGAAACATTGATGAGTCCCAGTGCTAAACTGTGGCTGAGTCTGAACGGTTGGGATTTGCTTTAAGAATGGACATCCCGTAGGTCCTCACCTGAGGTCATTAAATTGATTTAGTTTAGGTCCACTAGCTATATTTTCATGCAACTTAGCTGTAAAAATATAAGGCCCCATTGTATAATACAGTCAGTGCATTGTTATTTTTTTAGGCCTGTCAATGTAAAAAATGTGTCTGTTTGCTTTCCCCTATGTCCTGAAAAAAGAAAACTTAGCTGTATTACAGAGTAGCAGGACACCCTGGAAATGTTAGCTTTGGAAGGTACCTTGAGGAATAACGTATTAAAAAACTCTGGCAAACTTATTTGGCAGAAGTGCCAGAGGTGCACATGTTCATTCAGGGCACTTCATTCTCCATGCTTTCGAGTTCAGTGGCAGGGCTGGGTGAGCCACACGAAGAGCCACTGCGAGCCCTGTGGTTCTGCCGATGGTGGTCTGCTGCGGCCAGTTGGGATAGAAGCCAAGCTGTGGGCACATGCTCCCATAGCCAGGACCCGAGGAAGCCACACTAAAAACATTGTGCCCAAGATTTGCTCAGAATAAACCAGATGGCATTTGGCTTCCCAGGGCGTTTACTAGAATGTCAGTTGTGGGTTTCTGTGGGACTCTGTGTCTGTCATAAGACTTTGAGTACTGGTATTCCCCCCCAACTTTTTTTTTTTTTTTTTTTTGGCATGTAGGCTTTAGTTAGCTCTGTCTTTATATCAGCCACCCCATGGGACGCCCCGGGGTGGTTCTCTTTTATCCTTGTAGGTACTGGGGTATGTTACAGGAAATCACCATACAGCACCATGTGTGGTTCTGTAATGAGCCTATTTTGAGGCTACTTTCCAAACCCCTTGGTCTCCCACGCACTCGTTCCCAATGGTGGCTCTCCAGCAGCTATAAGTAGACACAGGGAAGAGAGGCTGTGTCACTCTTCTGCCTGTCACCCACTATGGTGTGGGCTTCCACCAGGCTCATTTGAGAGTGTCACTAGTCACTGTTCCAGTGCATAAGACTCCGTAGTCTCACAGGCCAGCTTAGAATTGTACTCAGTTTTGTCCTGTGTGACCTGAATCCTGGTTTCCTCTTGGGATATCTGTTTCCGGATATGTAAAATGAAGAGGAACAAAACATTCATTGACATACTGTGAAGACTGAATCAGATACTGAGTGCAAATTGCCTAGTGAATAATAAACAATAAATGTTAGATGTCACTGTTATTGCTGCTATTGCTGTGAATATCCTAACAGTAGGCATAGCCATAAACACAGATTCCTAGTTATTGTCGCTGATTCTTTCTCTCCCCTGAACCTGTTGAAACTATCTTTTTGAAATCGACTAGGTCTCCCCAGTTCAAGTGAGGGAAGATTTTTAAGGAGAAATCAATTATTATTCAGCTCTAATTGGAAGGCTTTTTTATTTTTTATTTTTAAAAATGACACTGAACTGAGAACTGAAGTCTGGCCAGAAGTAAGTAGGAGCAACAGCACAGCAGCGATTGCAGGGAGAGGGAGTTGGTGAAGTTCCAGAGACTGAGATTTTGTGTATCTAGAATGAAGAGGAAGAGAGAGAGCTGAAGACATAGGCGGTGGCCTGATCACGAGAAGGTGTAGGATTTTGTTTTAAGGGCAATGGAAAGTGTAAGAAAGGTTTTAAGAAGCGGAGTTATAGGGCATATTTAGTATTCCTTAACTAGCTAGTTCTCTGTTTTGTTTTGATTAAAAGAAGAGGACCTGGCACTGGATAGCTGACCCAAGAGTCCGGATAGTGCGCTCTGGTCAGGAAATGGTCTTTCTTCTCCTCACGGTCTTGTTGCATGTTAAGATCTTCTCTTTATATTGTACTATCCTCATATCTTAGACTTTCAGAGCTGTCTTCCCTCTGACTAACATGTGAGGGGAAGAACTCAGCTGAATTAATTGAAAACCCCTCACTTTCTTCTTCGGTCAGTGTTCTTTCATTGGTGATAAATTTTCAGGATTTTAACTTCAGACAGGTAGATACTGATGTTTCATGAGTCTCCTCCGTGACCTTGGCTTTATTTTATACTCCTGGGGAGAAACATGTTAGTGATCTAAGCAGTTGTATTAATCAGAGAAATTAACCCTAGCCACTGTCATAAAACCCCAAATTAAGGCAGCTAAAGCCAATAAAAGTTCCGACTCTAGCCAAGCATGGTATGTTCAGTTGATGATCTTCCAAGTATTAACTTGGGAGCTTCGACTTTTCCCCTCAGCTTTGTCCAAATTGAGGTCTGCCTTTGTTTTTATTTAAAAAGAAAAGTTTGTTACTTACATACATTAACCATATTAAATCTTTTATACGGGACCCAAGATAATTCTTATACGCTCAATAAATAAAGGGCAAAAGTGAAGATTGGATAAGTTCGCTAGGTGTTTTCACCAACTTGGAATCTTCGCCTTCCAGTACGCTGTTGGGCATCAGAGCAGTAGAGAGGACTGGATGGGGTCACTGTGTGGAGGGGCGAGAAGGAACTCACATCACGTGTGCAGGCGTGTGGTCATCCAGAGCACAGCTGTGTGCCCCAAAAGCCTGCCGGAAGGAAGCTGACAAATTGGTTTCCTAAGTACCATGCAGGAAGAACAAATTAAGGTTTCAGCATCAAACTAGTATGCCACGGTGCTAAAATTGTACTTATTATAAATTACATTTATTCATTCTGTTACTGAGTTAGTACCTACCCTTTCCCAGGTGTTAGTGTGCTATCAGGGAGCAACGTAGATAAGATATCTGCCTCTGTGAAGCATATAGTTTGGCCAGGAAATAAGGATAAAATGATTGCAGAACCAAATATTTAACTATAAAATTGGAATAAAGGCTGTGCAGGCTCCGATGATCTGAGAAAGCAAAAATCGGGAGACCTGACCTGGTCAGGAAGTGTCCAGAGAAGGGCCATGAATGGAAAAGGCAGGTAAGCTACCACTTGACAGGTGCAGGAAGTCCGAAGATAGAAGTGGGCAGCTTTCCAAGGGAGCGATCAGGGGTACCCGGGGCCAGGAACTGAGGGAAGCATGATCGACTCTCAAAGAGAAAGGAGGCAGGAACCAGGTTACTCAGGGCCTGGTCAGCCAGGAAGATAAAAGACTTGGGGTAATAAAGCAGCGAGAAGCCATTGGAGGTCTCAGCTGAGACGTACGTGATCGTATCTGTGCTTTTTAAAACACTGACCTCAGTGTGGAGAATGGGTTGGAGTAAGGCCAGCGATGGCGCCCGCCGTCAGGTGCTTTATCTGTGTGGCTTTTTCCTGGTTTTCATTCTTCTCTCATGGTCTCCTCCCACTGTGTGTAACTCTCAGACTCCAGTGGATGGCCTGCAATTTTCAGTTCCAGACATGGAGATGTTATCTGTGTTATTGAAGTAGAATAATCTAATCCAATTCTTAGCTCTTTGTCATCTTGAAATAGTCCTCATGGCCTCTCTACTATCTATCTTGATTCAATAAATCACGTCAGCTATTTGGCCAGACATGGTTGGTGAGGTTTGCTGCAGCTAGTGTAACACAGTGCCTCTGATTGCCTCTTACACCATTTTGAAAGTACCTCCTTGGCACCCAATCTGTTTATTATTATTGCAGAGCATCAAGTATCTCCCATAAGATCTTATTTTTCTTAAAGATTCAAGAGTGTTTTTAAGGCTAAAATTTTTGAGAAAGGGAAAAATGGTCCAAAAGGATACGTAAGGGCACAAATCCCCAGGCTGTCTGTTAGTACAGTGCTATTGAATCTGTAGTTCGTGCATATTCAAATCAAAAAGTGAAAGAGACAAAAACTTTTCTGTTTTAAAATGTGGCCCTACATACAGTATACGATTTTAGAGAAAATTGCTTACCTCCATTACAGAACTATTTTTGCATATCATATTAGAGTATTTGAGGACTTACATACTTGTATTAGAATGTTTTCTATTGTTTTTTTAACCTCTATACCTTTCAGAAGCATTAATAAACACTTACGAGTGAATGAGCGCATGAATGAATACAACAACTGAAGAAAATTTTGAAAATATAGAGAAAACAAAGAAAAGTTTAGCGGCCTTAAAGAAAACAACAAAACAACGCATAATCCCTCCACCAAGAGATAGTGTTTCACTTGTACATTCTTGAATAGACCATTTGGATACTACGTTTATAATGAACCATATTAATGATCATTTCCCTAAAAGATTTTGTGTAATGATCCGACATGAGATATTTAGAACACATTTATTGTCAGAAATTTAAAGAAGACAAACTCAGACTCGGGTGAGGCAGTGTGGTGTGAGGAGAAGCCAGGTGCGACATTAAGACCCACGGTTACAGCTGATGTCTTTCTTCTATCCACCGTGGCCTGGGCCTCGTGGCCCACTCTAGTGTGCCATTCCATCCCCTAGAGGAACGGCCTGAGGAGGGTGTGGCAGCAAAGGGTCACCATCACGGCTTAGGACTCCAGGCTGCCTGGGTTGAGTCCGGGTCTGCTTTGTGAGCTTGCACAAGTTATTTGGCATCCGTAGATCTAGCCGTGGGACTGGTGGGAGGATGGGATAAGTTTGTTCAGGGTGTGAAAAATACAGGGCACAGTCCATAGCACACTGTTTGTACTGTGCAAATATTTTATTGTCATTGCTGTTGTTACTGTCACTATCAATAAATTACACTCAGGTCACTGTGCTCTTCTCCTCCTCTTCCACCCACAGTAAGATTCTGAGTGTGCCAGAGACCCAGGTACACACTCTTAAGGACACATCTGGACAGACCTTGTGGGCATCGTGTGTACTATGCTTTGCCTTTCATGATAAAATCCAGACTCTTGAAGGCGTAAGTGTGTTTCCAGGAAAGTGCCTTTCCATACAGAAATAAGCCTGGGATATCTTTTGTATGAAACAGACTCACCTGAATCGAAAGCAGGTGCATAATTCTGTCGCTGTTAGTCTTTGGGACATGTACTTTTTTTCCCCCTCACTCACTCACTGCTCATCTAATCTACCCTATCAACTAAATAGTCACTTCACAATTAATGTTTTGATGGTATTTTTAAAAAATTTTTGGGTGTTAGGCCATGGCAATTCTATAAAAGGAGAAAGTGAGACAATACGTTTTCATTAGAGTATTTAAAATATTTTCAAGTTCCCTTGCCACAGGTGCTCCTGGCTCTTCTGTGTAGGCTAACTGAATGGCAAGCCCACATCCAGTGATCACCAGTCGGAATGCACTCTCCCTCCCCTGTGGCCACGTGAGGCAGGGGGCCTGCCAGGCTTGGGAGCTGTCATAGTTTCAGAAGAATTAGCCACCTTTGCAAAATATTATCAGTTTAAACCCAAGGAGTTTATCCACTTGGAAATTCTCATTTCAAAGACATTTCCAACATAATTTCTCCAAGAAAAGCAAAATATCAAAAAAAAAAAAGAGCTTCAGGGTTTTGGGGAAGTAATCTATGTATCTTTCATAGAAGGGCATAGAAGCAATACTCAGGGAGGCTGAGGCAAGAGTATGACAACATTTGAACCCAGTTTGAGAAAGTTAATGATGTTACCGACCCTGTGTCAAAATCAAAATTAGAAGTTGGCTGGGGATGTAGCTCAGTGTGAATTCCCTGGGCCTGCTCTCCAGTATAATGGGGGGGGGGGGGGGAGACAGATAGATAGATAGAGACAGAGACAGAGATAGAGAGAGAGACAGAGACAGAGATAGAGACAGAGAGAGAGACGAAGGAAGGAAGGAAGGAAGGAATCAAGGAAGGAATCAAGGAAGGAATCAAGGAAGGAATCTAAGTGGAACTACAAAACCAAAACTGGGAAAAGTTTTAGCGAGTCTAAATTTAAGAACTGTGGAGGTGATACATGGTGGCACTGTGGTAGGACTCTGTGTCCATGAGCTGTGTGCTGTGGATATGCGTAGCTGGAGGAGGACATGATGGTGAGCAGCCAAGGGCAGAGGGAACAACCTATGAGGGAAAGTGGAAGAGAATTGGATTTTTTAGCTTTCGAGAATATCAGGGGAGCAAGAAACGTCATTTTTTAATCTTCTATCTTAAAGTTATAGACAGTTCTTGAAATAGGATAGTTATTTAATAAGCATTATTGAATAAAATATGAGAAACAAAATCGGAGAGATAATTACTATGTGCATCAATCATTGTGTATATACTACTAATACATAACATTGCTGAAGTGGGAATATTAGGTCCATTAAAGCCAGAACTGTATAGTCATTTTTGAAAGATGATTTTGCAGAACTTGTTTGTATTTGGTGATTTTTGTTGAATATCACAAGAGAAATCTGTAATGTTTTAAAAATGATCTGTTTTTAAAGATTCTGTATGCCATGGCTTACTCTATCCTTAAAAGTACTGAAGATTTGTTCCAAAAAAGTTTTTAATTATGTATTTTTCAACTTCGCAGTAGAAGAGAAATAAACTAAACTGAAAAATCCAGAGAGCTGGCTTCAGATCTAGTTGCTGCACCTTCGTGGCTGTCTCTGTTGGACAGATTCACAACCTTTCTGATCTGTGCTTTCCTTATCCTTAAAATGAAGTGGTCAGCTAAGTGATTTCCAAGAGATGTTCCGGCACAGTAACATTATGGATATTTTGATGCTGTTGATGGCTAGTAAACCCCTGCATTTTAAGAAGTTGCATTTACACTTTTGGAAAGACTCCCAGTCGAGGTATTGTTGGATACAATGGAGTATTTATTCTCAGCCTTTTGAGGAATTGTCATGCTACCCTCTATAATGGTTTACCAGTATACAATCTCACTAGCAATGCAAAAGCGTTCCTTTTTCCCCACGAGCTTGCCAGCACTGATTGCTGTTCGAGTTCTTGATACATGGCATTCTCTCTGGGGTCATCAGATGATGCGTATAACAGAATATATTTATAACTGTGTTCGCTGCAGTGCAACTAACAATAGCTGAAATGTGGAAGACACCAAAATACTCATCAACAGGCCAAAGGATACAAAAATTGTGGTATATGTACACAATGGAGTTCTACTCTTCCATAAAGATAGATAGATTTGAGGCTTTTTAAGGTAAATGGATGCAGCTTGAGACCATCATGCTCAATGAAGTGAGTCAGATGCATAAGAAAAGACATTGGTTTTTCTTATATGAGAAATGTAACATGCCCAGAATACAGGCATTTTATAGAAGCAAATGGGGTGATAGTGGAAATTAGGGGGAGGGAGAGGGTGTGGGAGGGCTGAAAAGAGGGAGGGAAAGGAGTTATAATTTTGATGGGATAAATGCAAAAATATTCATACATTACGAACATTATATATCATATATGTGTATTAATAAAAATGGAAAAAAGTTGCATAACTATGAGAAAGTAAGTCTGTGGAGGGTGTTCTAGAGAATATTACAATGCTTTATAGTTGTGAATGAGAGGGCTACACACTAGTTTTGATTTTCTAAAATATGTAAATATCTGGTAGATAAATTCATTCATCCAAAAGTATTTTGTATACTCACTTAACATTACTTAACATTATATATGTATATATGTATATATATATATATATATATATATATATATATGTATAAACATCTACATAGTCATGCTTATGTATAATATGCATGCATGTCAAGAATTGTGTACATATGCATGCACAAAAATACTTTATTTGACAGAGTATAAAATCTGTATGTTTATAAGAAGCAATTTAATTTTTTATAAAGAAATGTTGGGGAAAATAAAATTTTATGTATATTTCATTATACAGAGGAAAAGATATTTCTATGTATAAACTGTATTTGTATAGTGTATGAAGAACCAAATTCTGGATATATAGTCATGTGTTACAAATCCTGAAACTCCTATATTTAAAGGTGAATTCCATATCTAAGAAGAAAGGTGTCAGGCAGGCACATGAAAGGCAATAGAGCACAGATTGTATTGGTAAACGGAATGACCTTACCAGTGTCCCTTTGGGCATAGAAAAACAATTGCCAGTATTGTATTTCATTGAATACTAATAACTAAAAGACCACACTATAAAGGAAGTTAGCGATTGCCAGTAGAGCGCACACAGTCAGAGCAACAGTATTAGTAAAGCTTAGTACAAAAGAAGAAGCGAAATGCTATAAATGTGACTGGAATTTTCTCCCAGTGGCCATGTGAAGCTCACCTTTTGCTGTGATGTCTGGGTACCTACCACACGGTCATCAGGAGCAGCATGGCTATTCACTTGTAATTGTCAACTGAATGTAGGTGGCAGATTTACTAATTGAATTTTAATTGCAGTTACCTTGTTTATTTTTGGCAAAATGGTTTTGTGCTAAGCAGCTGTAAGTTAGCTCACCCCAGGCCCAAGGCAGTTTTTCTTTCAGAGCCAGAAGAGGAGTTGGGGATGAGGAGGCAGATCAATTTTGATGCAACTTATGAATAGGCAAAAATAAGCAAATCACAAATATTGTTGCCTCCGAATGGACTCATCATGTAAAAGCAGAGACAGAACTGTAGCTTATTTTCTAGCGCGTTGTCATTTTCATCCTGGCAGCATCAGAATTGAAGGAGGTTTCCATTTTTTTAAAAAGGTGGATAAAGAGGAAGAGGAGGAAGAAAGAAATGTGAGACCTCCTGCATCAAAACTCCTGTGATAAGGGCATTGTGAACAGTAACTTTTCCACTGAAACTGAGCAGCAGACACATAAGACCGGGTAATGAGTTTCAACTCCGGAGGGCTAGGCCAGAGCTACTTCCTGTGGGCTTTGCTTGTCTTGACAGCAGAATAGACTTCATTTTTTTTAAGTGGTAGGGAGCCGTAGAAGCCGGAGAGTGATGAGGTCTCATTGGGTCTCAAAACAGCTGCTGTTAGAAGGATGCTGTTGTGCCCATGCCAGCGATAATGACAACAGGTGATAATGTAACAGGTGTGGGGGGGTCCCTCTTCCAAGGGATGCTTAAAGGAGGAAGTGAGTGGGATGTGCCGTGTCCGTGTCTGTGGTGAAAGGAGCTCTCCACTTCACACAATTAGGTGGCAAGTGGTCCTGTTTTTGAAGTTGGAAAGAATAGATAAGAAGCCATTCTGAGCAGAGCATGGTGGGCTCAGCTTTGGCTAGATGGCTTAGGGATGACTATGGAACATCTGTCTAACAGGCTTAATTAATTATATTATCTGCAAGCCAGTATCTCTCTCTGACCCTGTTTTTTCTCTCTTTTCTTATCAGAGCAGCCAAAATTGTCCTTATAAAACATATTTCAGACCATGATGTATTTTTATTTAAAAAAAAGCCTTCAGTAGCTTACCCCCTCACTCAAGGTAAAAGCCAGTGTCTCTGCGCAGTGGCCTGTGGGCCCCTCTAATTCCCAGCCTTTCTGATCTCCCTTCCTGCTGCTCCTGCTTTGCCAGTTCCGCTTGATCTGCAAACGCACTTGTGATTTTGTGGAGCCCCTCAAGCTGCCCCTTGCTTAGAGTACTGGCTCTGCTGGTTTTCTCTGCGCCCCCCCACCCCACCCCCCCATCGGAGTCATGCAGGTGGTATTTGGTCTTGCCTATATTCAAGCCCAGAGCAAGATCCAGGGACCTTAGTGAGTGAAAGGATGGCTCCTTCTCTTACATGTCAAGTCTTTGCTGGATTGCCATGTCCTGTGTACGCGACATAGAGTTGATGGGGAGAATGTATTACAGGTTACAGCAGTGGTTAGGACAGCTTGGGTCATGTGCCTGTTTCCTAAATAGCCAGTGATGTCAGGTTAGCGTCATATGATTAAAAAAAAGCAAATAAAAATAAAAACGAGTCTTGGGAAAGGATTTCAGGGTGGAGGTGGAAAGAGAAGTTCTGAAAAAGGGGAAAGAGGAAGAAGGCTGAGATGTTTGCAGAACTCCAGCAAGCATTTGAGTCCTCCAGGCTGTAGGGGCTGGGACAGAGCAGAAGAGCAAAAGTTCGTGAGGCCTTCCTGGCAGGGGCTGAGAAGGCAGGAGCAGCCCAGGAGGGACTGAGCAGGGGCAGTCACCTAGCAGAGGAGACTCACCTTCAGTCCCTGGAGGACTGTGGTCGGGGCGCCTGGGGGCTAACGACTAGAGAATATGGCTCAAGGCAATTTCTTAAGGAGTGTCAACAGAGAACGTCAGTGCTGCCCCGGTGTCTAACATTAGTAGTAAAATATAATTTACCAGTATAGTTAAAGTGTCAATGTATAAAAATAAAAAAGTTAATATTTTGCAAATGTATTTTGAACTATTTATTACAATGTTTTTATTTAACATTTTATTTTCCCATCATATATATACATGATACATAATGTTTACAATGAACTATTGAACTATTGACTATTGTGTGCACATATATATCGTATCAATGTTACAATCCCTTCCCCTCCCCATTTTTGGCCCTCCCGCACCCTCCCTTTCCCCAGTAACTCCCACTGTCACACCAGTTCCCACTGTCACACCAGTTTGGTTCTATAGAATGCCTGTGTTCTGGGTTTCTCAAGTCAGAGAACCATGTAATATTTATATATTTAATCTTATGCGCGTGACTCACTTCACCACTCAAGTCACTACCTTAGCTCAGTTTTCTACTACTACAGTGGGCTGCAGTGGCCGCATCTTGATGCCTTTTCTCTGGGCCCAGCAGAGACGTTTATTAGGACGATTTGCGGAACGTTCTTTTTTTCTGTAGCTTACTATATCTTTGTTGAGATTGTTTAACATGCTCTCACCTGCCAGTCCACATAAGAAAAGAACTAAGCAATGAAATTCAAAAGGCTAGAAAATGTGAGAAAGAAAGAGACGTTAAATTTCATATTCCTTAGCTGAGTACTGAAAGGTAAATGTTTGTACATTCAAAACACATTCAGGTTATCATTACATCCATCAGGTTACATAAGATAAACTTATATCCAACACTGATTAGATGAATTTCTACATTAAACAAACTTAAATTCTACATCAAATTACTACATTAAATGAACTTAAGTCTTTATCACATATTAAAATATATTACACTTAAAGCAGTATAGTGGCATGCTTAATTATTTCAGATTTTTAAATTTTTTCATAAACTATTTACTTACACTTAACTGATTACTAACATTTTGCCAGATTTGGTTTATGATTTTATCTACCTATCCATCTGTGACTTCTGGCATACATATTTTAAAAAGATTTTCTACCAATTACCCAGATTGAATGTAATTATTATGTTTTACAAACTAAAATACTATAAAAATAATAATTATGGGGGAAGTTTCACAGATTTTATGAGACATCTGGTACTGTTTTAGAAGGATACCAATCAGATGATTAAAATGCCTTTTTTTGTTACACTTTCTGTTTAGATGTTTTATTTCCTCCATGTTTTTTGGTGCTGCTTGACTCTGCCTCTCTCAAAGATTCTTTCTATTTTCTGCAATGCTGGGCTCATGGTCACAAATTTCTTTAGGCATTCTTGATCATAAAAAATTTTAGTTCCTCAATTTTCAGGGATAATTTTGCTGGATAAAAAATATCCTGGCTTGACATTGGATTAAAGCTTGAAAGATCTTGCTCCAGGCTCTTCTGGCCTTTAAGGTTTCCCTTAAGAAATCTGCAGTAATTCAAGTTCTGTCCTCACAATGTCTGAGTGGAATTCCCTGCTTTCAAATGTATTTTCCATATTCTGAATTTCAGCTACATTACTTTTCAAAATACCTACTTCTCTATTAAAATATTCCTTCATATCTTGCACTTACTTATTTTCTTTAGCCAGCTTTTTATTTGTGGCTTCTGTATGCTCAGTAAGCTTTGTCTTCATTAGAACCAATATTTGATTAGTAAGTTCTTCTTTAAGTCTGATCCATACTTGCTTTTCTTTGAGAATATCTTGTTTGAACTGGTCGTTTGACTCTTTTGTTTTCTTGCTTTCTTCCCTATGAATTCCACTAGTTCAGGGCCCATAATGTTAGTTCCTGGGGTCTCAGGCATCTCTGTGAATGTCCTGTTTCCTTGTCTTCTCCCCACATTTCTGTTGTTGAAGGACTTCACTTTAAAGGCCTATCCGAGAAGTTTCTTGGAATGAGTGTGAGTGTGTGCAGGGGGACTAGGCAGTGAGGGAGGACCAAACAGCTCATGGCCTCTGAGGTGTCCTATTCACCCCATGCCCTCTAATTAAAGCTCTCCTGCCCGTCCTGGCTTCCCTCCACCTATGGTGGGGCTCTCCACCCTCGGAGGTGCAGCCACTACACCCAGGCCGTTCAGGAGGTCGGCGGCCTTTCTTTTCTTTCTACAACTGTCTTCTGTGCCAGTTTTTTCCTCGGCACTATTTAAGAGTGGCCCCCCAAATCCTGATGCTCTTTTCTGAGCTTTCTTTTGCTTTAAATTTTCTGTCTTGCACTCTTTTTTTTTTTTAATGGCTCTTGCTTATGTCATTGCCTGTGATGGTGTCGAGAACTGCTTCTGATCTAGGCACTGGGAAGCGCTTTTTCTAGGGGGAACTCACATTGCGGTTGTAGTATGCACTACACATAGGCTTGTTTCCAGAGGCTGGGACTCCCAGCTGCTGTCATTTTCCACTTATCCTGGATGATGTTTACCTCTGTCTGAGGTCACAGCCTCTGGGCTTTCCTCCATCTGAGGATGCCAGCAGCTCTGGGCTGCTCTCAGTGGCTGCTGTTTTCCTCTACTTTCAGTGTCTTTGGGAATTCTAGCCTTCCCATGTCACTTTCACTTGTTGGGGTGCTCCTCGCTTTCCTATCTCAGTCAGAGGTGCTGGGCTGTGAGTTGGCTTTTCTTCATCTGTGAATGCCAGTGGTTCCCAGCAGTTCACAGTCAGCCTGGGGCTGCTTCTTGGAATGCTGTTTATCTCTGCTTCCAATATGTTTTGGGCATTTCTGGCCTTTCTGTGGCCTCAAAATTATTGGGGCACTCCTCCCTGTCCTAGCTATATTAAACAGGAAGGTTTTGACTATATTCTCAACTTTTTAAGTGGGTCCACGAGGAGACATTGGATAGCTGTTACTTGGCTACCATCTTGACTGAAAGTCTAGCTTTGATAATATTTTACAAGAGGGTTTATGTTTTTAATTTTTGGAGAGCTCAGGGCATAATTCAGTGGTAAAAGTGCTTTCCCAGCATGCACAAGGCTTTGAGTTCAAGTACCTAGCACCACATAAGCCAGATGTGGTAGTACATTTGTAATCCCAGCACATAGGAAGCTGAGATGGAAAGATTACTGTGAGTTGAAGGCCAATCTGGGCTACATAGTGAGTTTAGAACTAGCCTAGAGTGCAGAGTGGGACTTTGTCTCAATAAGCAAATAAAAATAAATGAATAAAATAAAAAAATTTAAACTGAGACTTGGGGCATATCTCAGTAATGAAAGTGCTTGCCTTGTATGCACAAGGCCCTAGGTTTGTTTTACCAGGATGACACAAAAATTAGCTGGATGTGGTTGTGCATGTCTTTAATCTCAGCACTCAAGAGGCCGAGGCAGGAGGACTGCCATGAACTCAAAGCCAGTCTGAGCTACATAGTGAGTTTAGGACCAGATTGGGATACAGAGCAAGACCCTGCTTCAAAAAAAATATTTTTAATTGTGTAGTATTTTACCTCTTCTCCATTACTACTTGAAAAACCTAAAGTATATTCTAACGAGATCTCTTATGTACAAATGTGTGTCTATATATATATATATATATATATATATATATATATATATATATAATAACGTGTATATGCATACATATATACAATTATGGAACAATATTAAAAAGAGTACCAGTTGCTGTTGTTGTTTATATTTCACATTCCACATAGTGAGACATTTAGCACTGTAACATCTTTCCCCTGCTCTAACCCCCATGCATGTTTTGTTATTTCATTCCAGGGAGTTGTATTTTTTTTACTTTAAATTTCTTCAATTTACTTTTTATTTACAACTGCACAAAATTTCATAGTCACGCGGTCAGCAGTCATTCAGAATTATGCAAGGCTTGCTCCTTTATCAGCACTGTCCCTGGTATGTCAGGTCGCCCTAACTCATTTGTATTTGTTAGTTGACAGCCACCTAAGATCTCCAGCCTAATCATGACACTTTAATTTTGCTGCCATCTGTTTCCTGCCTCTTTTGGCCAAAAGCCACCACTTTTACTTCCCTCCACAATGATGTGAGTTTCATCTGATTCCCCACAGTGCCCTTCCTGGTTCCATCTGATCTTCTGTTGCCTTCAGTCCTTTGAAGCAGAGCTTTATTGTGATGTTTTCCTTGCTTCCTTCCCTCTCACCTCTGCTTTAATAAGAAACCACTTTTTAAAATGTATAATATAATTGTATTTTATTAGTAGCCAACTCCCCTGCCATGGTCAGATATGGTGAAGTAATATTTATTTTTAGAAATAGTGCCTGTGCCCCATTATTATCCTAGCTTATAAAGTCTAAGTGCTACATAGTTTCTCTGACCCAGCATATAGTGTTCTGAAGTGTCCAGTAGTGAAGACTGAACACACCATTGCTCCAACACAAACTAGAGGTTGTATTTGGATGACAGCCATAAAGTCCCAAAAGAAACCAGAAGCTGCTCCTATAAAGTTTCTGGGGTTTCATCGTGCTGCTACTTTTGGTGGTCTAAGTAAATAAAGAATGTAGGATAAAATGGTAACCTGAAGCTGGAAAAAATGAGAGAAAAGTAAAGAGGAAACCAGTTGAATGTGATACCAGAAGTTTTCCATGACACATTATTTTATTTACTGATATATTTAAATCCTGCCTTTGGGAAATCCCAATTTCCAGGAAGTCCACTTCACATTTTGCTTTCTTTTTCTACTGGACGGAGAAAGGCAAAGTTGAACTTAGCTGAGTCATACACAAGGAGCATCATTCTCTCAGCTCTAGCTGATGGCGTCCCTGGCGGAGCAGGGAACCAATATTGTAAGGGCTTTTGATTTTTTGAAGGAGGAGAAATAAAAAGTCTTTCCATCAGGTTGTTGAGACCTATGTGGTTTTCCTGATCTGGTTTGCGAAGTCGGCATTTCCATAACTGTGGGTAATAGAGAAGGAGAGAAAATTGTGTGGCATTGCCCCTGAGACCAGTTTTTCAAGCCCCTTAAAAGTTTTGAATCACTACAGGACCCAGAAGGCACCCCTTGGGAGCAGTACTTGGAGGGAAGTGTGTCAATGCTTAATTAGACCAAGAAGATCAGGTCTTGGCTTTAGTGTATTTGAGACATGTTTATCCTTTTGTCTCTTGGCTTGTCTTGATATGAGGAATATTTATGCACATTGTTGGTATCCTTAAAAGTGTACAAATAGGAAAAATAAGGAAATTCATAGGGTCGACAGATAATAAACTAAAGAGCTGGGTAGGCCTTCAGACATAGGACTGTCCCATGGGATGGTTAGCAAAACTAAACTAAGTATTTTTGTACTAACAATTACAAGTGACTTTATTACCATTGAAATAGTGAAGATTTTTTGGAGCATTGATTTATGTATTGTGTAAAAGCTACATCCGTGTAGGATGTGACCTACCCATTATCAGAGGCAAAGGCAGTGTGGCTTCTTTTCTTTGATGCTGTGATCCTCACCCAACACTTACTCTTGGAAAACTAAGTAAGAATTTAGTTTCTCAAACATGGAGACTGAGATTGATGAATTTTCTCCTTCATTATGTACACCAGACACCTCATCTTCTGATTTAAATGCTTGTTATATTGTTTACAGGGAAGGTAAATAGAGGTGGTGTATTCTTCACAGTGTTGTTAGAGCCACTTAATCATAAAGCTTTTAAAGAAAAACAAGTCATGCACCATGAGTAAGGCCTTATCTAGTGTAAAAACACGTTACAGGCCCACTAGGTTCACCAGTACCTATGTCACCATCGCTGTCAATGAGAAGGGCTCAGGCAACCATAAAGCTGCAGGAGGCAGTATAAGAGGAAGGATGGAAAACTAAGTCTTTGCCATTGGGGATCCCACAGATGGCTGTGGAAGCCCTTTTAATTAGCATATTACCGACCCAGTAATAGCTTCTTCTGAGAGACATGTCTCATATTCTAGTCCACCCATCTGGCATGGGTGTGCTGCTTAAGGACCACATAATAAAACTCTTTATGAAAATACGCACAGCATATGTCTAGTAGCAGATTTATAGACTGAATAGTCTCTGTGGTTTTCTTTCTTTCTTTTTTCCCTTCACCAAGTAAGAAAAATGAGTAAACATCCAATTCATAGGCCATTATTAAGTTCAGCAAGACTTTTATCCCAATCACAGACATTTTCGTATCAACACATTTAAACCTTTTAACCTACATTTTCAAAATGAGTTATCATTTTCACTTGTAATAAAGATAACCTTACAAAATCCCCCCGAAAATCTTCACCATTAAAAAAGTACAATGTTATGGCAACATTCAAAGTGTTTGAGACGCAACGAGGAAGAAGATGCAGGGCAAAAGTTTGCCAAGAAAATAGGAATCCAGGGGATGGGGATTATTTGTCATTGTACAGTTTGGAGGATTTTAAAGAAATTGTTAGCCGAAGTAGTTCTGGGAAAGCAAAGGACGTTATTTGTGTCAAATACATTAGCATCCTTCCCACTTTGTGTACTAGCAAGATTTCATAATGCAACTTACAGAAGCTCATATTATTTCATATTTTATTGTACTGTAGGAAATTAAATTTCGACTTGAATAGATATCACCATGTAAAACTGAGGTTTAAGTAAGGGGAAAAAGTCAAATTCCAACCAAACTATCATCTTGAGAGAATCTATAAAATGATTTTTGTCAATATTAAAATATTGCCTGTGTGTGTTCATAGAAATTCATTTGTTTATAATACATTCTCTATCTCTGTCACTGTCTCTCTCTATATATACAGTATGTATATATATATATATAAAATATAAACATATATAATATATATCTAGATAGATAGATAGATCTCTGTTTTTTCCCCGTTTCTTCCTGTCACCTGTTGTACTGAGAGTGAACTCCTAATGGATAAGGCTCATTGGCTTCAGACAGATGGCATGACTTCTACATAAAATTGTTCTTACATACCTATTTTTTGTCAAAACCAGACTGCTCACACAAAGAGCAATTTAAAACAAGCTCTTCTGTGAACATTTTTGCATCTACAAGGAAACATTCAGGAGCTCAATTATCAGTCTGAAAAATTGTACCCAAGAAAATCCAGACTCCTTTTCAACTTGAGTTTCCAGTTGCCTTTACAGTTGAGGCTCAGTCAGGAAGAGATGATATCCCTTTGCAGAGGCTCTCTGGCCAGTGGAACCCTCTTCAGACTCCTGAAAGGTTTTGCCAGCTGCAGGGAGGCAAAATTCTCCGACGGGATCCTAGTGAGTACCAGCAAATAGCCTAGTAAATGAGAAAATGTGACTTTTTCTTTTCAGAAGTAGGTCTTCAACATGCTGTTCTTATTAGGGAAATTCTAGGAACCATGTGGCTCCTATAGAGTCAATTTGTGTTTCCAATTAATTTTCAAAAAAGTATCGCATTTATGGCCTAAGATTGGCCAGCACTCTTAAAAAGATACATAGCACCCCTATTTTATTTTCACTGAATACGACCTTAATAAAAACTTCCATATTCTGGCTTACAATAGGATGTAGTATTCCAAGAAAATAGCCAGGATCTAAATTTCCCAGGGTTTGGTTGGACGGTTACATTCTGTTCACTGTTGAATTGATACCGTGTTTGTCATGGCTCGTTTTCCTCAGCCTTGCTTGGCCAGGATGAGTTCTCTGTCGTGTAATGGATACATGTGTTTTTAAAGCAAGTGGACATTTTTCTGTGAAAAGACAACTTTAGATCCAATAGAACCTAAGTGTCCAAAAAGACGAAAGGATTGGAGGCCGTGAAAAGCTGCTCTTTCATGTGCACCTGTGCTCATGGTGTGTGACTCATACTGGTTTGCATTTTTCACTGGTTACATAAAATACTCTTTTAACTTTGCAGGAAGCTGCTGATTGGCAACTGAAATGCCTCTGTAATGTGCGCTTGGGTTGGGTTTCAGTAGGTGGCATGCAAATGCAAACTCAAAGGTAAATTGCCAGTCTTACTCTCAAACCTAATTCTCAACTCACAATCAAGCTTCCATTTTGAATTACTGCTGAAAACTATTTTTAAGTGCTAGCAAGAAATCAACTACACATACATGTAGTGTATTCCTTAAGACATGGAATCACCTTATGCCTAAACTTCCACAACTCACCTTTTTCTTAGACATCTTTTCTTGCAGTTATATACAAACCACTTTATTGGTTTTCAACAGGATTATTTTGTTCCTTTTTCCCATAATATATTTGGATGATCCTCTGTTGATAGACTTTTGTATAGGAAGTATTTATTTTTATCTACTCTTTAACTTCTATAAAGCAAACTTAACTAGTTGATGTGAAGTTCTGTAAGTTTAGATGAACGAACACAGTTTATAGCTACCAGAATTCACTACCCAAGTTTTCCCTATACCGATTCTTAGTAGTCATCCTTTCCCGCCACTAGCCCACAATCATCGCTATTCTGTTTTCTGTTCTTATAGTCTTGCCTTGTCTAGAATACTGTAAAAGCAAACCATGCAAGATAAAGCCTTTGAAATGGGCTTCTTTCACTTAGCCCACTGCATCTGAGGTCTGCCAATGTTCCATGTATCAGGCAGTCTTTTTATTTTGGAGCCATCTTTCATTGTGTAGAAATACCAGTTTATCCATTATGAATTGAGGGATGTTTGTGTTGCTTCTAGCTTTTGAAATTATGAATATAGCCATTATGAATATGGGTGTGTGGACATAAGCTTTAATCTCACTTGTACATGACCAGGATTGGGATTACTGGGCCATATAGTAAGTATACACTTAACTTCAGAAAGCAACCATATTTTTGCCAAAGTGTTTACACCATTTACGTTACCACTAGCAGTATGTAAGGGTTTCGGTTCTGTGTATTTTATCAGAACTTAATATTGGTGAAGATTTTTGTACTTTGCTTTTTGTATTTTATCTTCTAATAGATGTGTAATAGTACCTCATTGTGGTACTTATCATTTTAAGGCGGATTATGATTTTGGCATTATAGCTAGAAAATCTTTGCCTAAACTGAAGCCTCATTTTTCCTTATATTTTCTCCTTAAGTTTTTATAGTTTTAGCTTTTGCATTCAGATACGAATTTCTGTTAACTCTAAAGCAGAAGTTATTATTAAGATGCAGGATTTTTTTTTCTTTTTGCTTACAAGCTTCCAGTAACATCAGAATCATTTGTTGAAAAAATTATCCTCTCTCCATTGAAGTGCCTTTGGGTGTTATCAAAATTAGTTCAGCTCATACTTATAGCTATTATTGTAAACATTCCATTTTATTCCAGAATTATGAATTTCAAAGATCTATTGTATTGCTACTAAATTTATTCCAAGAAATAAAGCTATCAAATCTCATTTACATCATGTTCATTTATACATTAATGAATTCAAAGTGAACACATCTTGTAATCAGACTCAAGGCATAAAAATTTGAACTGTTTAAGTCACAGATCTCTAAAGTGGAATGTATACACACCATGTGTTAAAGGGATATGTAAAAACATTAAAGTTTCTATCCTGTTCTCTAGGTCTTTGACTGCTCATTTACTATAAGAGGATAAGAAGTCTTCCCTGGACCCCTTTTGCCTCTTGCTGCAATTGAATAGCATGTAGTACTCTTGAGAGTTGGACGAGGCCAAAAGAGCGGTTAATGAAAAGCAGTGTGTGCACACTTGCATTTAATTATTTTTGGTAAGATTTTTCCAAAGATGAAGATTGGTACTAAATTTTTCTAGATTCTTCTTAATAGAAAAAGTGTGAAATTACAGAAATTTCCCTGTGTGTGCACAGGCAGGCATACAACACACACATGCACACACACACACACACACACACAGCACCCCAGATTACAAAAAACCCTTTATACCTCAAAACACTGGATATTTGTTTAAGCTCAAAATAAAAAAAAATACTTTTTTTGTTAATAAGCACCTGCCTTTCTTCAGAACAGAGTACTAGAAGTTGCTGTCTTTTGGAGTTTAAACAGCAGGATCTAAATGCAAGCCATAATAATATATAACGTGTGTTTATCAATGACAGCATTCAGAAAATAACCCACTCGTTGCCTGTCTCTCCTCTCCAGTCTGCTGACTGCTACACACTTGTGAGGGCTAGGGCATTTCATCCAGTAGCTGAACTGACTCTGTGGTAGACAATTCAGAGAAAATTTGCTTCGGCAGCCCTGGAAAGAACCCGGCAGTCACTCCTCTTTTATATTTAACTCATAAAATGCTTGCCCAGGAAAACTTACAACCTTGGGGAAGAGTTTCCTTCCTTTTGCCTTTTCTCCTTTTCTCTCTCACTTAATCCCTTCCCCTCTTCCCGTCTTTCATTCATATTCAATAAGCTGAACAACACTGAGCGGTCTTATCAAGGAACCTCAGAAAGACTATGACTCAGTCCCTGATGACACAGTCCTTGTCTGATTGCGCTTGGGCAGAGACTATATCCACAGGAAAGATAACTAATACTAGAGTATGATTAACAAACAGCTGGTCTACAAAACTTAGCTCTACACTACTTTTTTTTTTTCAAGATCTTGCATTTTGCTCTGTAGTTCAAGCTGAACTCACTAAGTAACCCAGGCTGGCCTGGAACTCGCAACAGTCCTGCCTCAGCCTCCCAAGTGCTGGGATTACAGACTTATACCACACACTCATTTTTTTTAAATCAATAAAAATAACAGTCTTTTGTCTAATTTGTCAAAAAAGTGAATTGATAAAACTTTTAGTGTTTCTTTCATATGTTTTTCTTAAAACTTTGATACTTGCTACCACTAGTCTATCCTTGAAAAAAATGTAACCTAAATTAACACAAAAATATACGTACCTTTTATTAAATGTATGTGTATCACATGTTCATACTCCTCTACAAAGCATTCCCTGGGACTTGTAAGTGAGGAATTTAAAGGATTACTGATGAATAAATGCTAAGAGTGCACGGATTTGGATAAGCCGGGCTGGCAGTAGGGGACTTCTTTAATCATTTTACCTGTGTCTGAGGAAAGATTGGCCCACTTTACCCAAGCTGTTGCCTGGGACAGTTCGTTCCTGTGATGAGCATCTTTCAGAAGAGTGACGATGGAAAACACTTGTGAGGCGAGCCACGAAGCAACTGTATGCAGGAGGCAGACAGGCCAGGCCCGGAAGGGTGGAAGGACGGGGTAGGCTAAGGCAGTTGTTTTCAGACCCTTGAGTTTAAAACACCTCAGGAGACAAGTCCGTGTTTCTAGACCAGGCTGGCTCTCTCACTTACAGTGTAGTCTGGAACTCAAGGGGATCTGTGTGTTGTTCTCTCAGACTATTTGGGTGATAGTTAATTCCTTACTGCTTCAAAATAGTGAAATGTGGATGTTTCATTTGGAAGAATCTATTTGTCATTTTCTACTTTGGATTTTGTCATTCTCCATTCCTTGCTTTTTCCTTCTTTTCCAATGGTTTAAGTTTGGAAGTTTGGAAGTTGTATCTCATGAAATTTCTCCTGTTTGCCTCGTACCGTGTCCTTTTTCAGAGACCTTCAAATAACAGTGCTAATGACTACTCTCGTTGCCTGTAGAAGGATCTGGCTGTAGGTGTGGTTGCCTAAAAACTCGAGGTTAGGAAACAGTAACACGAGGATAAGCTGGTCCGGGCTTCTTAGGCTCTCACTATCACTTTATTCTGGTATCCACAACTGACAGGAGATTGACTCAGCACTCGTTGTGGGCTCTGATGTCTCTCTTTCCTGTTTGGTACATTATTGCAAAACTGGCCTAGTGTCTTGGCCGTGGTGCTGTGGAAGGCCTGATTCAGAAACCCAGAGGTAGCATTTTTTGCTCATGTTAAATCATCTGTTTACCCAACAGCTGTCTATTGAAAGTGTGCTATGTGCCAGACATTGAAGTAGTTATGAAAATGCAATGATCTCTCTCGTTTTAGAACAGCTTCATGCATCTGAATTAGAATGAAGTCTGAGCAAGTTTTACTTTTCTATAAGTAAAGAGCTTGAACTATGTGTTCTTAAAAGGTTCTTATAACTGGCATATTCTATTCCTGAAAACAGAGAGCTTCTTTAAGGAGAACTGAAGGTAAATTTAAGAAGTATTTTTAAAATCCATTGTAACAACAGCCGCTCCCACCTCTCTCTCATCCTCTTTGATGGTGATAATTGACTTTCTTGGAAAATTTTATGGAATTTTTTCTGAGAAGTGGGAAGAAGAAAATGAAAAACTTTCATCAGTTATCCATGTTAATTGAAGTAGATATTAAGAACATAATTCAAGCTAAGCAAAAATACTTTTGACAATACTAATATAAGAAATTGTCTGTGCAAATCAAGTGTCATACATTTATACACATATTATTTAAAGTTAGATTTTTTGGACAAACTTATTTACAAATTCACTTCCTAGGATCAGTCACACATTTTCATTTAAAATATCTTGTTTCTGCTGAGGAGCCAGCAACAGGTCATTTGAGCCATCAGAAATGACTGAAATGTAGTCCTTAATCTTCAAGGAGGTGAGAGTGTGGTTGTTTTTCTTGTATAAATTGAGGAGCTTCATATTTCTTTTGTAAACTTGAGTCTTTCTCACTTATAATGGAGGCATTCTGCAGTTGGACATGGGCGGTATCATGGTAGAACGTGCCGAGAGCGCACAGGAGTGGAAAAGTCGACTTCGGCAGTGCAAACTTATGTCTTAACTAAAATGATGGAAATTGTGAGAGAGCTTTCTGCCTGCTGTAAGAGTGATCTCGAAATTGTACTTACTAGGCATTCTCTATTAGCAGCATAGGGAACATTCAGTTTTCTTTGGTGTGTTTCTTGGTTTGGAAATGTCGATGGTATTTGGTATCAATTAAACTAAAAATGTTTCTTATGGATTAGCAGGAATGTTTGCTTTAGTGTTGATTTTCTCATTTTGTTAAAATGGATATCCCCATCTGTGCTTCATCCACAACTTGGAAATAAAGATATTTTAAGTATATAAACATAATTTGAGAATTTGACAAACTGAGTGTGGTATTTATATGAGAGCAAGTATAGATTTCTATTTAAGAGGAGGCCACCCAGAAGGGCTAAGCCACCTTCCTCTCTCTTCTACCTCCCTTCTTTTCACTGCATTCCTTCTGTTCTGAGCTATAATAATAGAAGCTTTCAGCAGGACTGTGGAGATGCAAACAGGCTGGCCCAATCAGTGTGTCCTACTCAGCCACATCCAGCAAAGAGGCGGTGTAACTTATGGGCAGAACGCAGTGTGTATGTGCAGTCTAAGCTGATATTCTAAAAGTAGAGAGAACAATTTAGAAGCCATATCAGTGTCTCCACATTACCACAGGCTGCCCTTTTCAAACTGCTTGGGCTGTAGGATAATCTGGGCAAATATGAGATTGTTGAGGTGGTGACAGGACCAAGTTAAAAGGACAATGGAACTCTTTCATAGGAACATCCCATGGGTCAGCTAAAAACCTTATTTGGAATGCCTGAAGCCAATTAAAATGACTGGAGGCATTAAAAAAGAACCTTTTAATAAAAATACTACCAATGATTGCTGGAAAAGACCAAAGACTATTTTAATTTTTTAAAATTTCAGCAGATGGTAATGGTCTCAATTTGGTATTGCATAGCCAGTGTTTAAAACAGGTCAAACCCGTTATCTGTGAAGAATGATAGTGTCTTATTCATTTAGCCATTCATTATTTAACATCTAGTGATGCCTCCTCTGTGTCACCTCCCCGCAGCGTTATTCCCCTACCGTCAATTTTCTTTCAGAATCTTCTTCCAAGTCAGTCATTCTTTTTTAAAAATAGGGCTTTAACCAAACATAAAAAGACAAGTATTGCATGTTTTTTCTCATAGGTAGAAACCAAGAAAATGATAATTAAAAATAAAAAACCAACTGAATGTAGAAGAGGGGTTGTTAAGGAGTGGGAAGAGGGAGGAAGAAGTGGGCAAGAAGAGAGTGGGAGAGAAGGTATCTAATCAGTGTACAATACGTGACCAGAGGGAAATAGCACAGTGACACCCATTCGTTTGCACATTTGCTATGTATTAATGATGAATAATAATAAAGCTTTAAATCCTGTTTGCTTACATGGAACATGTTAAATGAAAAGCTTTCAGTTAGCCAGTGTGTGCTAAGTAAGAAAAAATCAAGCCAGCCATCACCTCTTTGAGGGCTTTTCTGGGGCCAAATTTTGGCCTAGAATTTTCCTTACTGGATGGAGTGGTGATCAAATCTTCAAGCCTACAGACTTACTTGTCATGGCTGAACTTGCCATTAGGGTTTTAGACATAGTTCAGGTGTGTGGTGAAAGCAGACACACTAAGGACAGTATGCCTTCTCTGGCTGGCTGGTTCCAGACACCTAAGAAGACCAAAGCTGACTGTGAAGTTGGCATTTCAAGCCAGCTTCAAACGTATTTGAAATGCAGCGTCTCGAAAGCTCTGAATTTTCAACAACAGGGATTCCCCTTCATTCCCAGCCTTCCACACCTAAAGAACGCTATCAATGTCAGGACGAAGTTGTTCGTCAAATAATTAACGTCAAATAATTATTCGTCAAATAATCAGATGGTAAGAGTATGCCGTAGCCAGTGGAGATAGGGTTCAGGCTCCTGGGGGCCAGCCACTTTCAACTCACTAAGGAAACTTCCAAGACTGGCTCTTGGCATTGCGTTTGTAAATGTCATGTCTAATTCCAAAAGAGATCCAGAGTAGTTTACGTAAAAATATACCATAAAACTAGTGGTAATATCAAGGCAAAAGGAAAATAAAAATAGAAAATACATTGAAGCTAACAGCATTAGAAAAGCACTCAGTGTAATTATAACATATAAAATGAATACTGTAAGGTTTTATATGGTTGACATTGATCTACATTCAGCGCAGACTTTTCTAGTAGCAAAAAAAAAAAAAAAAAAGAGGAGAGAAACTTAGATAAATTAGAATTTGGAATAATTGAAAGGATAAGGGAATTAATGTCAGAGTATCCTGCCTACCTGGACCATACCATAAAGGTAGGGTCTAAACATCCTTGATTACCAGTAATGAGTGCTATTTCATTTCAAATTTAGTCTCTAAATTATCTATGAGATAGCTGTGCAGGAATGAATCCCCTCTCTGTAGAAGAGGGAGACGTTTAAACTTGCCAAGCTCATACAGAGTTAAGGCTCAAACCAGGTCTTCGAGCTCCCGTGACTAACCTTTCCTCTACTAGACCGTTCTCCCAATTTATATATTTTATTTTCTGACCTCCAGTTTACAAGATGGAAAATGATTTTTCAAAAAAATCAAGAAAATTGGCAGGAATAATTAGAACATAGTTATTATTAAGCCTGCTGCTTCCCTTGGCCTTAGAAGCCCTGAATTTGTGGGTTTGGGCATATTTTCAGGGCTGATTTTTAGGTAGGGAAAAGTAGAAAGATACTGTGTTCTTATCTCTTATCACTATCAACTTTTCCTCCCTCAGTACTAGATGGAACCCAGACTTTCACACTGAGCTCCAGCCCCAATTTCCTCCCCCGACAAGGTCTTACTACCCAGGCTGGTCTCAAGCTTGCAGTCCTCCTGCCTAAGCCTCCCACGGTGATGAGATTGCAGGTGGCTGTTGCTTGCTGTCAGCTTTTTAAAAATTCAGTCCACCAGTAAGAAAAAAAAAATAATGCTTGTCAATTTTTCTTCCTTTTTCCATACATATCTCCATAATTAACTTGTACTTGATATCCTTCTGTATTCCAACTTCCTTTCCAACCTACTGGAGATATTTTTCCTACTCCCAAAGTTTAAATAACAAGGAACTATTGAAGGAGAAGGGTTTCTGACAACCACACAAATCACTTGACCACATCCCCAATGGCATTAAGCATCATGCTCTGAGATAACGAACCTATGACCTCCTCCCCGCTTCTCACAAGGGGATGCTGGCATCCAGTTGCTAGGGGCTGAGCTGGCCCCATAATGTTTTCCATCTGCTGGCTTGGGACTAGTCAGCGTGGAGTGTCACCTGGATTCTGTCTTGTGGCCTCTAGGGCCACGACTTAAGGCACTTCAGAAGGACAACTATCATATTCATCTGTCAGCACTGTTTATGTGAACAAAATAGAATCTAGCTGAAGTATATAAAAGAAATCTACTAGAAAAAAATACGGTCAAAAAGTCCAGGAAGGTTTTCGGTACCATTTCCCTTCCTTTCCTCTCCCCTGCATTCTCAAATCCTGACAGATCTCAAGTGTCACCTTCTCTGAGGACCTTTCCCAACACCCTCACCCTCACGTTCCCCTGGAGGACTGACTCATACCTCTTCGTGTTGCTATTATTTATTTGTATTTCCCTCTCTCCCACTGGACTATAAAATCTTCAAAGGAGAGCAGGCATTGCATCTTTTAAAGTTCATACCATACAGTATGTTTCCGTTCAGGAAGTGATTTTCAAGTGTAGAGAAAATTAGTGATCTCTGTTACTTTAAATTAAACCTATAGGAGTAAGATATCCCAAAATCTGCTATTATAAAAAACATAGTAGTTAAAATGTTTTTGCCTTTATAAAAAGTTAGGATTAAGAAGTTAAAGTTTTGAATTTCAGGTTGTCTTGTTAAGAGAGAAAAAATTTAAAGACCAATTGAAATTTTTTATTGTTGAAAACTGATGGGATATTTGAAGCTATTTAACATCATTTAAAATTACCCTCAGACGCTAAACTGCTGACTGTAATCAACTAAATGGCCGAAGTCAGTGCTTCTCACTCGGAAGTGGGCTTCTGGTCTAATTGAAAAGTTCACATTATCAGTGTATTATTCTAAAAGCTATACATGCTTAGCACTGGTAGAAATTATTTCTCAAAGAACATAGAAATTTTAAAAAAAGTCATTTTGGGCTGGCTTGGAGAGCTTAGGGAGAAACAGTTCTGGAAAGATGAATATTTGGGTCAGAGTTCTGATTTGATCAAACCAGTGCCTACCCTGATGTTAAGACCCTCTATGACATATTTTTAACAATGAGCAGGAAAAGATATTGGCTCTCGTCTAAGCGTCAGCTCATAACCTAGACACCCACCATCCCTCCTCTTCAGTGCGTGGTTCCTCCCACTGCACACGTAAGATTTGTACAGGCCAGGTGTGACCATGCTCATGCCATTTGTGCCCACAGCCAGCCACATTGCCCTTGCTGTTTGCACGGGAGTCTGAGAATCATGGGCCACCTGTGTGTCCAGGAGGGAAAGAAAGTATCCTAAGGGACAGCTGTTTAGTGTTGAGATCTGGAGCCATCTCTCAGGAAACCCTGTTCTAGGGATGACTCTGTAGAAGTGCACTAGAGCTTTTGTTTATGTATTTATTTATTTATCCAGTACTGGGAATTAAACCCAGGACCTTATATATGCTGTGCAATCGCTCTACTGCTGAACTCCACCCACAGCCCCCCAGAGATGTTTGAATCCTTGTGACTTAGTGACTGATTAGGTGGGGAAATGAAAAGGCAGAGGACAGCGCTGACAATTTCCTAACCTTTCTTTGTATTTGTCCCTTATAGAAAACTGTTTCTATAAATCCACTGAGTGAAGCTCTGCATAGTTCGTCTGTTGCCAAGTTATTCTGAAATAGTGACCCATTAAGTCACCAGATGTGTATAAACTGGCTTTCGCATCCCCTCTAAACCGTATGACTTTCAGAGGGATCACAGTGTGATTTGAAAGAGAATATCATCTAATTAATGTAAATGAGCCCTAGCAAGTACAGTACTGTACTCATACATGAAAGACCTTTGCAGTGAAGGAAAATTATGAAATGACATGCTAATTTGGTGTGTGGGCACCGGAAGAGCTATTACTCATTCAAAAATAGTTATAAAAGCATCAACTGAGACAAGCTGGTTGCTAATGGTTTTAGTGTGGGAGGAAAAACTACATTGCAATTTTTGGCTCCAAGGTGGGGTCAGAAAGATCTGCAGCCCAGTGTTGACCCTTGTGTTTGGAGTCTTTCCTACTTACTCACCAGATTCTTATAGTTTGGTGAGCCAAATAGCAGAAATATGGACAGAGCTCTGTGTGCCTGAGCCTTGAGCCTCCTGAGTCGCCTGTTCTTTATGATAGTAATTAGCTTTGTTTGGGATCCAAAGTAGAGCACCCACCTAGGACCTACCATATTAATCTAAATTAAACCAGTGAGTGACTGCCAGAAACGCCCTGGGAAGATGGAGTGAGCAGCTGACAAGCAGAGCTATGTAACTTTATGTATTGTTTGTTTGGAAGTGACTTTCTTTTTCAAAAGTTGTATGCCTAATAAGTGAGTGAGAGCATTTTAGCAACGCTAATATATATTAATAAAGTGCCAAGGTTGTACAATCTCTTTGAATCCAAGTAGAGTTTTTATTCTTTATTTTTCTCCTTTTATTTGAGTTCTTTCCTTGATGATGAAGTAATATATCCTTTTATAATCATGTCAGTAGGATTATTTTTAACTTAGGCAATATTGAGCTGGAGGGATAGCACAGGAGTTAAAGTGCTTGACTGTCAAGCTCAAGGCCCTGGGTTCAATTGTCCAGCACCACATAAGGTGAGTTTGGTGGTGCATGCCTGTAATCCCAGCACTCCAGAGCCTAAGGCAGGCGGATTGCTCTGAGTGCAAGGCCAGCCTGGGTACATAGTGAGTTCAGGACCAGCCTGAACTACAGAGTGAGACCCTCTCTCTCTCAAAAAAAAAATTAGGCAGTATCTATTTCTGAAGAACATTAGGAAGATACAAATCTTAAGCCAACTTTTGCCACTTTACCTACACATAATCATTGCATTTTGGTAGTTTCCTGAAAATATGCATATACATGTATAAATAAGGCTTTCAAAGCAAATTAACCTTTATTTCACGGATATATCTCAACTTGTTTTTTAAAATTTATTTTAATAGCTGCATTATGTCCTAAGATTTGCTATTATGTGTTTAGGCATGTTTCTATTTTTGCACATCTCATTTGTTTCCAGGTTTTGAACATCCTGTGCATAAATCTTTGTCCTTATCTTTGATTACTTCCTTAGGATAGAGCTCTAGAAGTGGAGCTCCTGGGTCACAGGTTATAATCCTTCTTAAGATGCCTAATGATTGTGGGTCACACGATACCCCAGGAAATTTACAGCGATCTGCTCCCATCCTCTGAATTGAAGAGGACCTTTCTTGTCAAAATATTTCAGCATCAGGATCACTTTACTCACTGGAGGAAATGGATGTGTGTTGGCCTCAGTGGCTCTGTGGGCTGCTGTCCTTCACACCTGGTCACCTTGAGTACATACGGCATGAGAAGCTATTACGACAGACCTTATTGTGGCGACCCTTAGGCTAACCACAGCAGACACTGCCACTTAAGATACATCCTGCATGAGCACATGCTTTTTACATTATTATTGTTCTTAATGAGACAAGTCAGGCTAGTGTGAGTTTTGTTCCATTAACAAGTCCTAAGAATCCTTTGGAAGGGGTTGAGCTTGGTTTCCAGGGTTGAGCTTAGTTCTCTTTCCCAGAAATGTCTGACAATAAAAAGAACTCCAAGCGTAAAAACTGCATTTCATGGACCCAGTGGAGTTTTCCTGCGGACAGAAAAGTTGATTGACTGATTATAAATCACTCTGACTTAAGTGATTCTGTCCACTCAGGATGAATTGGGAAGAAGTCACCAGAAGTAAATTGGCCTCTGAAGTGTGAGAGCACTGGATTATTGCCGTCATGATCAGTGCTTGTCAGGGGCATTGCATTTTTGCCTTATTTTGGGGCTGCACTTTCTTTGGAACAATACTGAGTTGCTCTAAGATAGATCTTTCTCTAGGTGTGCATATGCTACCAATTTCTTTTTCCATGTAAGTAATCTACAAACAACAAATTTACAGTAATTGTTTATTCTGTAACAGTATCAAATCTTCACCAACTTATTCTGAGGTGCAGAAAAAAGTTACAAAAATTAATCAGATTATTCAATAAGTATGTGTCAAGCACAGGACTGGAACGCCAAAGGAGACCAGCAAAGTTCTAGCGTTGTGGTGGAGCTTAGGCTCTGATGGGAGAAGACAATAAGCAGCCAAATGGTACTTCACGTGCTGGTAGGCATGTTGGATAAGAGAACAGGGGTAGAAGAAGGGGGCGAGATATGCTGTTTTATATAGCATGGCTGGGAGGGGGCTCCTTGAGTCTTTTGAATAGATGTGAGAACAGGACCATGTGGTTCCTGTATGCCAGGAGAATGACCTTTCGGGTAAGGGAAATAGCAAACGTCCAGGTCTGCAGTGGGTTCTTGATGAATCTTATCCAGCAACAATAGCCAGGAGTGGGAGTGAGCAAAAAGGAGTTGGGGGAAAGGGTACAGCTCCAGGTAGTTGGCCTTACTTGGGACTGTGGCTTTGGCTGTACGTAAGAAATGGGTCACAGGGTTTTGAGCAGAGAAGAGATGTGATTTAACTTTGAGTTCCGTCAGCAGCAAAGGCAGTTTAGCCACAGAAGCAGGAGAAAACGAAGAGTGTGTGGCACAGGTGCAGAGCTGGAGAGGTGGGAGATATGGGAACCTAGAAAGCCTCATCTGATGGTTTTGCTTCTTGGGGAAACAGAAAAGCAGACCACCAGGTGGGCGTGAGGGGCCTGAAATGGTGACAGAGAGGCCTGGGAAGGGAGGTGTGATCACTGCTCCAGGAGAGAAGGAGCCTGAGTGTACCCAGGAGGTATGGCAGAATCTGAATTGGAATGAATGCCATAATTATCAGTGACTTTAAAGGACCACTGGAAGAACATTTATTCTTGAAATCATTTCCAGATTTTTCTTTAGCCAGCTGCTTCCCTAGCCTTCACCTTGTAGCCCCTGGCTGATACTCTTTCCAATGTCGGTACATTATGAGCACAACCCTTAAGAGTTCCGTTGTGACCGAAATCCTAGGCTATTGGAGCAAGAAAGGGCCTTAGAAATCATCTGGTTCTGTTTCTTCATTTTGCAGATAAGAGTTAGACACCCACTACGAAGATAAGGTGACCACCCCGAGGCACATAACTCATGGCTGTGGTGCCGATCTCAAATCCAGTCTCCTGATTCCCAGCCCAGTGGTCTTTGTACTGCAATAGCTCATTTTCCCCCAAATTAATTTTAAAATAATGTAATCTTACCAGTATTGGATAATTTTAAGTCCCATATTCTGGTGTCTGAAGAGTTTTAACTTAAGAGATTGGTCAATATTTATAAAAATTTGATTTGTTAAACCACCATTTAATACTTTATATTAATTGTAGATCTAAAACAGATCACATCATCAGCATCATCACTGGGAACTTGGGTGAGCTACCTCCCTCTTCCACACAGCATGTTTTTATTTAAGTTGTTTTCTCTCTGTCCTTGTTTTTCATCTGTGATTTAAATGTTTTCCACGTTCTAGTGGGTAAAGTGTGGTCCATGTGGTACCATTGCATAACCACACCCCTGGATAATTGGCCTCCTTATTTTTAGGAAATAGAAAATAGCCTATTGTGTTATAATTAGTCAATAATGCCCACCCAAATATAATTATTATGGTAAGAACTTTTGCTTTTCCTCTTTTAGGGGTAGGAATGAGGATGAAAGCAGAAGGGAGGGCAAGATTTTGATCATTTTTTTAATGTCCTGAAAATCTTGGGAAATCATAAGAAAGATTTCTATTTTTTTCAAGATTTCTAAAAGAATTTTTTTAAAACTCCATGCAAAACCACATTTAAAACTAAATATTCTAAACAGAAGTGTAAGTTTTCTTTCACCTATGTTCTAGTAACTCCTTACTCACCTCTAGCACCCCTCAGCTATTTTGTCTAGTGAAAAGGAGATTTAGAATATTCACTCATGGCTAAAGACTGCTGGAATTGTAGCTACATAGAAGTCCTGAAGCACTGGAGTTTGGAAAATCCGCAAAGGATTTGGAAGACTTTTTAAAAATTCATGTTATAACAGTACACAGTTTCCTAGTTTTTCAGGGTCTTCCTTAGCACCTTCCCCCAAAAGAAAATGTTAGCACAGGAGAAATACGATTTTCTTGTTGTTCGTTATGATCTGGGAATAGTAATCAAAAAGCTGAATTAGCGACAGCAGATTTATTTCCATGGAGACTGACTGTAATGTTACAAACAAGAGATTATTGGCTAGTTTAGCATAAAAGTTAGGGAAGGTTTCTATTTGAATAGGATCACAAAGCCAATACCAAAGGGATACTACCACAGCTGGTTCACTCAGGGTTCTCGATAATGGTCCCATTATTCCCAGAGCTTTAACTTGTGAGACTTGTTGTTGTTTGATATTTTAGTTTTGTTTCTTCGCTTGCTTTATTTATTTCCCCACCCCCAGGTGACCGAGTAAGAAAATGGTTATTTTTAGCATTGGAAACCCCTCTGGTAAGAGGCAGTCTTTGCTTTTATGTAATTCTTCCTTCATACATAAGATTTATTTTGGAACTTTCGTCAAAAACATCTGTGCTTTGTGCTGGACAAACATCTGCCTTCCTACAGGGGCTGCTGGTCTTCTGATGTTAGATAAATTCATTTTGTTCTTTGAAAGACCCTCACAAAATACAGAGAAAAAGAAAAACACACTGATTCGTTAGTCCAGAGTGCCTCTTTGTGGCCCGAACAAGTTACTACAGAGGGAAGCTGAGGCTTCCAAACTGCTTACCAACTTGTTCTCCAGTGCTCCTCAATCTTAATAAATTTTCAAATCTCTGTTTTAATATATGTACTACCTGACAATGTAGTCTGAGCATCCAGTGGCCGAGCACGGAGATCTGGGATGCCATCGTGAAAGACGGCAGGCTTGGAGGATGTCCTGCTCCGTCTTTTCCTTATTTGAGCCACTTGATGATCCACAGCACAGCTCAGGAGATCTGGCTTCTTCCAGGAAGCTTGTCCTGGCCCTTAGGCTGCTTCCTTCAATGGTTGGATTGCAAATTTTTTAAAAATTCGCTTATTTTTTAAGCCTTTCCTATAAATTCTTTCAGAACAGAACTGTTTTCCTCTTTATTTCTGTCTTCCCAGTACACAACCTCGTGTTCAGCACATAATAGGTCCTGAGCAAATGATGGATGAATAACAGATTTTGAAAGACAGCTGTAGTGACTCAGAGACATAAAATCCATAATCGTGGTCTGTGGCCTGACTATCCAAGGTTAGGATTAGTTTTTATACTGTGTTTTCTGTATTTGCTCTTCTCAAATTGCCTTAAATATAGTGAGTTTTGCTTAATGAGAAACTTAGGTAGCAAATAGCGGACGCTGTCAAAAACCTGGACATTTTAACTTAGCTCCTCTCCCTTCTGACTTGCTGACTTTTGGGTTGTTTTGCTAAATTATTAGCTTGTAATCTCTGCTTTCTATTCAAAACATCTGCTGCCAGGTACTATACCAGCAAAATTTCCTGCTGAATATTTTTAGTTAGAGCAAAACTAGCCTCATCTGTACTCTAATAGCAGAGAATGCTGTGTTAGGCTAGTTTTCACAGAATTGGGGTCCCTGGCTGTTTTTGGTTGTCCCCTTACCACTACATCAAAACGTCCAATGTAAGATGCTTTTTGACGGGGTGCGTTTCAGTCTTTTTTGAGAACTGAGCTATGTCCCACTGCTTCAGTTACTTTTTCATTACTGGGACACATTACCTGGGACCTACGAGTTGAGAAAGCAAAGGTCTGCTTTGGCTCAGTTTCAGAAGGTCTCAGTCTGTTCATGGGGGCTGGCAATGGCACGGAGGGTCTGGAGGAGAGCAGCTGCTCAGCATAGCACACCAGGAAGGATCGGGGCTTCCAGACGAAGTCGACATGAGAGTTTATATCCTTCTATGTCACACACCTGTAATCCACCACACAGCTGTGACTTATCTGCACACCTTACTCCACCCATCTTGACTAGGTCCCAACTCCCAACAGCACTTGAGATCCAAAACATCCAAACATGAGGTTTGGGAACCTTTACAGATCCAAACCATAACACCCACTAAACTCCTGTGTTCATTCATCAATCATTTACTCATCTCCTACTGTGTGTTTGGCATTGTACTAGGGTTATGGAAGTAGACTGCTCCATCCTTCCTGGCCTCCTGGGGAGCCCAAAGGAACCCTAATGCCATGTGACCTGAACTGCCCTGGTGGCGTATATTGCAGTGCCGTGGCGAGTTGGCCTGTGCGGTACTTGACGGAGCCCACATGGGTTGAATCCAGAGGCTCCCCAAAGTCGGCCGGTCCCCGTGGAATGGTGTAAAGCTAAACGGAGAATAGTTTCTGGGATGGCAGGGAAGAATGGCGGCACACAGTGTCACGTATCATGCTTCATAACTTTAAGAAATGCTGGGATTTTAGGAGTAGTAAGAAAAAGAAGACTCTAACCATAATTCTTTTGTTACCATCCCTCAGTGTGGGTTACTGACGTTGCCTTTACAAAAACTCTGAATCTTTCTTCTCCTTCATACAAGGTATTACTGCTGCCTGAACATCACTGCCACTATCTCCAGACCTTTTCCTCCTGTTTTCCCTGCAAGAAACCTTTTGTCTTGTTGCAGCCTGTAACTCTGTGTCATGGCTCCTATCAGACACATACCACCGTGTGTTCCTGGATCCATACATGTAGAAAAGGTGTGTGTGTGTGTGTGTCTCCAGGGTCTACCCCTGACTTGGACCTTCAGGATCTGCATAAAGATGGGTTAATCAAGCTAGGTAATTATTTAACTCCCAGTGATTTCTGGAGTAGTATCTCTGTCTGTGACTTTAGAACACCAGTCATTTATTGGTTGACCCTTTTTATTTTATGGTGAAGAAAGAAAAGAGCCTTTCTCATGTCAATGAGGAGAATGGAAAGGTTACACTTCCAGGTACAGAATTCAAGCAATAAGATCCTTTCTTCAGTGGTTAACAAAGGAGTTTTCTTGAGGTATAAAGAAGTGTATTCTGATAAAGAAAAAGAAAGTCATGCATTCCAGCATCTTCCCAGAGCCTGTTTCCTAGTTTGAAAGTGGGATCCAGGTCTGATAATGGTTGGAGTTTTCTAGAGCAAACATCCTTCTTGGGAGTAGCATTGTAAGTACCACAAAGACATCTTATTATTGCCAAGATTTTAAGTAATACTCATTAGGATTTTGTGGCATTCTCATGAGTAGTCTGGAAGAAACAGTGAGGAGACTTTAGCCCTGAAGAGCTGCATGATTTTTATCAACTAATTAGAACAATTAAAAAACAAGATTTAATTAGTAAAAAGGGAAATAAACTTACTGCTGTTGGAGTTTCAAAGAAGGAAAAGTAGAATTGTCTACCAGGGCACAAGTGGACATTTCTGATGATAAGGAGATAGTCAAGGAATTCCATTACTTATTTATATAGGAAAAAGGTTTCATGAATTTATAGTGAAATCCTCCTCCAATAAGAAAATTAAGGCCATGATAGTAGTATAGCTTTGTTTATAGGCTAGTACTTGATAAGTAGCATGGAGGAATGATTTGATGTGATATCTTTTTGAAATTTAATAACAAGGAGTGCCAGGAGGGTGCGGGAAGGTTTGCAGGAAGAATGCTCCATTCCAAGCAAGTTTTCTTTCTTTGTCTCTATGAATTGGCCATTTCTCTGGAGCGCCCAGTGGTTTCCAGGCACGGAATTGTAGTGTGTTTGTTGTCCGCAAGGCCGCCATTTGGAGTTGGTGCAGGAGTCTGCAGTTTCTTTCCTCTGTAACTGGGCTCAGTGTGGCGCAGCTCAGTCTAGTGAGGGCCCCTTCCTGTCATAAATAAGATTACTTTCATTTCACTTGTGCAGTGTGCTATTCCTTAGAGTAATGAATTTCCTCTGTGCCTTTGAGCACATAAACATGGTTTTCATTAGCTTTCTCTCGAAAAAAAAGGCGGGGGGAGAAGAAGGGAGAAGGGAATCTGAGCAAAATTAATAAGTAAGATGTCAATTAACTCCATAAATGCAGATATATTTTTGCATACTGGCTGGAATATGCTTGTGAACAGTACCAGAAATGAACAAGTTCATCTCTTCTGAAAAGCTAAGAAAGTGAAAAGGGGCAAAAAGGGACAGATTTTATTCTACATGAACAAAAAAAATGAAAGATTAAAAAAAGAAAGGTTATGGTTTCTCAAATCTTATTTTAAGGAGAAATATATCCAAAAGTCAGTTAGAGTAGCTTCACACCAGACAGCCTCGTTTTGCTGGTAGTAGGAGCACACTCCCAGAAAGCAAGCCTGCTTGGCCAGCATGACAGGGGCCTCTGCACCCGCCTTTCTGCCCAGCTTTGTGTGTGTGTGGGTGTGTGCGCGTGTGCGCGCGCACGCCAATAATACATCTAGATTTTCTGAATTTCAGATTTGCCCCCCTGAGATTGAGATTTCTAACTCAGGCAGTTCAGAGGACTAACTGTACACACATTGAATTTTATGGTTTGGACTTTCTTGTCGAGGGGTGACTCACGATAAACGGGCTGGACTCTGCTTGTTGACACTGCACACTTGAACTTGAAAGCAGTTTAGGATCTGTTGACCGTTTGACGTCTGGCAGGATTTTTTTTTTTCCCTGTTGCTCTGTGAGCAGCAAGTGGAGAATGGAGTATTCTCAAATTATTCCGGAGAAGGAGTTAAACCACTTCTTAAAAGTCTAAAAGGAGCCTTTCAAAATTACTTACTCTCAGTGGAAAAAACCCTCATTTGTCTTTCCAGAACCTTTGTCTTTGCCTGCAAATCAATGTCCATTTCAGCCCTGGACTCATAGTACATTATGTGCTTATTTATACCCCGAGAGAGGAAGAAATAATAATGTTATGAAAGCATCAAGGAATTAAATTCCAGGCTTTAGGTTGTCACTGACAATTCACTGCAAACTAGACTTGTAACCCAGAGAAAGAAGCTTGAAGCATTTCACAGTGTCTTCCAGCCCTGCCTTGACCTCCTGGTTAGGTGTTCCTGTTACAGTTTGGAAGGACAGCTGGTTTCCATTTGAAATGAGAATGATGGAGTTATTTAAGGAGCTAGTGCCTCTGGTAGGTGAAGGCTGCTTCGCTGAAGCGTGTACAATCACTTCAAGGAACCTTAAAAACAAGCTTCCATTTCACTTAGCTGTAGCACAGGAAATTGTTTCTGGCTTTGGTTGTAAACAGAAACTATTGCATATTAATTTTCTCTCCAATTATTTAATATTTGCTCGGTAGTACACTGCTCTCTGATCAAGTCCTTCTCTATAAATCATTTGAGTTCTGTCACTGTTTTGATTGTAAGCATGAATTGTAACACTGAGCATCTCTTAGGACCCGGTAAACCTCTGCAGCTGCGCAAGGCTGGAGCTATTAGTGGTGTTGGGGAAGGAACCTGAGTGACTTGGTGGGGAAGGAAAGCTCAGGTGTGGGGAGATTCATAAGGTGCACTGCGATGTAGGATGAAGGTTTTATTGTGAGTGCAGCCCCAGAACAATATCCGCATAGAAATAGATACAGAATTGTAACAATTATTTGGTGAATTGGCAAACAGTATTCTACTGTTTGCCTGTTTGGTTTTTTTAGAGGAAAAAATTGAGTCCAAACTTAAACTATGAAATCAGACATATTTAATGCCTTAGAACAGTGTTCAAACTGAAAGCTTTTTCAGGTACTTTATAGAAAACTTGATTTCCTGGAGGCTTTTTGCAGTGTCTGCTGTTAATGCTTTTTATGACATTAATTTTCCTTGGAACAAAAGAGTTGCAGAAATTCTAAATTTTTATTATTCTAGGGACATGACTGACTAGACTACCCCCTGCTGTATTTGGGATCTAAGGAAAGTCTTCAGAGTACAAAACCATGTGTTAGAGGGGCTAGATCCCAAGGAGCGGAAGGGTAGGAAAAGGAGCACAAAGAACCAGAACTGTTGGCTGAGCAGAGACCTATACAAGCCTAAGACGTGTCTTCTCAATATTATTTGTGTTCATTTTTTCATTCCTTTATTTGATCATATATTCCTTTAAAACATGTTTAGTGAGCATCTACTGTGAGCCTAGTCCTGTGCAGGGCACTGGGAGGTCTAGTTTAAAGGCAAATTGCCTACAGGGATAGTGATTCCTGCCAAGAATGTTCTGTTCTCATTGTTGTATTGTAAGGAGCAGCTGGACTCCCTAGTCAGCCTTGACACTCAGCAGAAGTCAGCGTGTCTGCATCTGAAAGCACGAACCTGTTTGCTGACTATTGTTTTCATTGCCAACATCTCTGCTATTGTATAAAAGCCATCTTTGGTTTTAAAGGCACTTTCTAATTGGACACAAATCTGTCGTATCTTGGGAAGCAATACATGGCCTCCAAAAAGTAAATTTAAAAGTAAACTTTAAAGCAAATAATTAAAGAATGAAGTAAATAAAGTAAGAACTTCATGTAACTGCAAATTTGGAGTAATTTTGAAGTTAACTGTCAGTTATAGAAATCAAAAAAATTTTGCACAAGCTATAGAAAATTGGCAAATGTGTTTCTTTGAAGACAAAGTAAAATAATAGTTATACAGGAAACTTTTAAAATATCAACTCAGTAGAGCTGTCTTGTGGAAACTCATAATCATGGTGGAGACTGTAGGCTGTACATGGTGGGAGATACATAGGGGAGGAAATGAAGAGGATGCCTTTGACTTAGAAGATGATGTGCTCCCAACTATTGACTCGGCTCCGAAAGCACAGTGAGCACAGGGCTCTTGTAGGCCAGAGGACCAGTGGAACACTAGGGTCCTTAGAAAGGATACAGGATGCCAGGCAGAAAACACCTACAGAACCATCCTGAGTTCCCAGCTGCAATGTAAATGCTGTTCCTGCATTCATTCTCAACAGAGAAGCATAGAATCAGACCAAGTTTTGAGAAATGCAGTTAAAATAGGGAGCAGGAGCTTATGGTTAGTGAGGACAGACACCACGTTAGGAAATACCAAAACGGTTGAGATTGTTCAGTCTAATAGAAATGGAGATTGAGATGACTTAGGTCTACAGATGAAAGTTATATAAAAGGTCGGCGCTAAATCTTGGTGGTAATACTGGAAGAAAGCCAAGCCCAGTTGTGAAGGCTTGAACAAGACATTTTGTTTTTTGGAATACCAGTTTCTTCGTTTGAAATCCAGATCTCATAGTGAGTTCAGCAGCACACCTGTCCTACAAGGTATTTCCTGAAAAACAGGTATTCTTTAGCCAGGTGACTTTGAAAATCTCTGCATCCCATGTTTTCCTCCAGTACACTTGCCGTTAACATTTGGTATTCAAAGCTCTCAAAAGGGCATCCTTCAGGACAATCTAGTTAACTTGGTACATCTCAACCTATGTTTCCTCAACTTGTTCGACCATAACCATGAAATTCTTTGTTCGTTGACTTCCCGTGATGTCTTTAGAAAATGCTGTGGGGAAGACTGAGGTCAAAGATTTTTAAAGTCCCTGGAAGGAAATTAGTCGGAGAAAAGGGGAAGCACTGCCCAACACTGAAATGTGTAGCGCTGATGCTGGCAGGAAATGATAGCTTGCAAGGAACAGGAGCTCACAGCCATTTGTGAATGATAGGTCCTTCAGTAGGTAATCTGGAGGAGAGGCCGATGGTCCAAAGGAGGAACACTGTCTCGCACATGGTACTTTTAGAGGTGCTGCTAGACCCAGGGCTCTATGTCAGGGTGTACGTCATTCTGTCAGAATTACGTATCTCTTTTGCACAATTGAAAAAGTACGTAGAGGACAGTCATTTAAATTTTGGCAAAATCAAGTATCTAGTGCTACACAAGAGTATGATATCTAATTGGAAAATCTTCTCTTGGCCTTTGACGCCAGTTGTATTCCATTGAATTTGAGTCTGTATCCATTAAACCAGTATCATCTGCTCTCTGTAGCTTGTCTCCAGAAACCTGGCTAGGCAATCAGGTTCGAGTTTTGTAGACTCGCGTGTGTATGTATGTGTGTTTGTTTTCCCTCTGGATAATTTTCGTTACTCTGAAAATGTTGTACATGTACCTCCCCGTTCCCTGACTCATTGGCTGACTTTTCCTTTCTCTCACTTCCCGACCTCACTGAGCATGTTTACACAACTGCATTGTCCTTCCAGCGTTGTAAGGTGTTTTCCTGTTGTTTATTAGGCTTTAGGGAGAGCAAATGAATATGGTAGATTGAAAACTAGAGGCTTAAACTAGCTTTCTTGCTCTCCAGTGCACTTTGATCCCTGATTCTTGTGCTTCATCTTTCCCTTTATAGGGGCTTATTCTTCACTCTGTCTTGTGCTAGGGTAGGTGTGGGGATAGGGACAAAGGCCACCATCACAAGGACTCTCTTGCCTTGGGGCTTCTGGTTGGGATTGGCTAATGTAGAGGCGCCCACCGTAGGTTTTAGTAAGAGAATGAAGCCACTCTCAGCACTGAGCTCCTTCCTCTGTGTTTGGGACACTTCTTCCTTCCCTTGCCTCCTCAGGCCTACCCGCGGCTGATTACTAGCCCTGTGTCTATAGCTCCACTTGTTATTTTCCGTCAACCCACTCTACATTTTTATAAATAGATTAGACGTTAGAGAATTACCCCATCTCACCCTGTTTGACTGTGCTGTTTCCTGTAGAGACTTTGACACATGGACCTACTTTCCTGTGATCTCTGTCCTTTCTGTCCAGCCAGTAACACCATGCAGTGGAGGTGAGCTGAAGTTTACTTTCTTAAGCAAGCCCTTCCGTCCCACACTGATCTCTTCATGAGATCTCCCAGCTCTTGCCCATCTGCACTTTAGGATCCTCTCTGTGTACTGATGAGAATGCACTAAGACCAGTGCTCCTCACACATGTAGCCGATGGTTCATGGGCATGTAGGACGGGTGCCTAAGGTATAGATGTTGCCAGTTGGCAACTGACTTTTGGCAGACAGTAGGCAGTTACCAAACTTCCGTGGAGCATTTCCAGGCATTGGTAAATAGGTTGTAGAGTTGGGAGGTGGGAACTGTTCTTCATTTTATAAAGTGTGACCAAAAACTAGAAAAATATGATGAATGTTTAAATTTTTAAATATCTTATAGTAAAAGACACAGTGCTGAGAATAATGGGATAAGTGTGTTTGACTTATAGGGAGACTATTTCATGTATTTTTTGGAGGATTGATGGCAAAATGTCTTTTACTGTAATAAATTTTAAAACTGAAACATTTACCATATCTTTTTGGACACCTTGTTGATCACACGTTAATAGCAATTTGCCAAATAGAATATTATAATTCACTGAATCTGCCACAGTATAACTTCTGGCTCTTCCTCAAAATTAAAATGACCATGAGAAGTAAACATTTTGAATCAATTCAGGACATTAGGTAGCCATGACAGCACAACTAAAGACACCGAGAAAGAAGACTTGCACAACTGCCTCAGAAAATGGCAAGAATGATGGGATAAGAATTATCAAGTCAGAGAAAGTACTTTGAGGGGGGTTGGTGGCAGTGTGTCTTTTACTATAATATTTAAAATTAAATATTCAACATATTTTTATTATACCTTGTACAGGTATAGATGCTAGCACAGAGAGACGTTAGAATACATCTAGAGCTAGTACTTGAACCTACACAGTCTAGCTCTAAAATCTACACTCTTAACGTGCAACTCCAAGCTACCTCTCAGTGTTTTTAAATAAGTTACCAGTTATCACTAAAAATACATATTTTACTTTAACATATGCATTTTTACAGTCTGTTAAAAAAGGGGGGGAATATCCACTGCTGGCACTCACAGGCTATAACAATAGTCGCCAGAAGTAAGCAGCGGTTACCCAGCTCACGTGGGGTATGCTTTCCACCAGGGCAGGTGGAGGCGAGCTCTACCAGCCTGTGCCCACCACTCTTGATCGTTCCCAACTTCCAGAGGCACCAGGTCAGGGCCTTGAGCATGGAAGTGATTCTCCCATGCAGTCTTTTGGAAGCTACTCACATGTACTTACTTATTTCTCACATAAACTCTGGAGTCTGTATTTTAAACTTGCTTCAATGCAGAGTGGGTTGGACTCGCTAAACATCGGTTTGTTTTACTAAGATGACTTAGGTAAGGACATGGGAAGTGTCCTCGTTCTTGGATGTGTTTAGTCCCCTGAAATGGTCTGTTTTGAAAGCCAGTTGCAAGATCTGGGAACATTCCTGAAACCTCACTGCTGTTGGCAGTATCACTTCTGTAACTGACTAAAAAAGACCGTCTGCTTCAATCTCAGTGGTGTAAAGCTGGAAGCTGAGGATATAGAGGCTTTTTTTTCCCCTGAGGGGGCATGAGTGCTTGAAGGCACAGAGATTTGGAAGTTTGAAATGGAGGCAGAGCAGAGAAATTCAGAGTCAAATTGGAACACGGGTTGTGAGCGATGTCTGGGAGTTTTGGGTGAGAGAACTATAAAAAGCCAGAAAACGCGTGCAAGTTGGATGATTGCTTAGGGGTGCAGTGGGGTGAGGCCCTGAGTATGGAAGGAGGGTCAGGGTAAAAGAGCTAAGGATTCTGCAGGAAGCACGCAGAGTTCTAGGCTTCCTTCCTTCCTCTTTCTCCCCAAGTGTGAGGTGAAGTACATAGCCCAGAGGAGTGAGTATTAGAGGCATACACTATGAGTATTGCTGTGAAGGATGAAGCGGTGGACGTGGTAGTGAATGACGCCCTTTATACTCATGAATGAACACACAGCTTAGCATTGTTGGCACATTCTAGACATCTCTGTGATACACAACTGGAAATTCCTGCTTCATTCGTGTTGAGAGTCCATAAGCCTGACTTTTTCTAATGTGATGTTTTGGTTCCTTTCATTTCAAATTTTATTATTCGATCTTATTGTATCTTGACTCTTTTTCATAGAACCAAATGACTTCAGAAAATACATGTTTTCAAAGAAACGGATCCTCTTTCCTGACGGAGCCAGGGGCTGGTGATGTGTGGGGGTAAGCTGCGTACTAGCACATGAAGAGCTTGCTGTCTCTTTGCTTTTGTGTATGCAGAGATGGAGACCTTGCAAGACCCTCTCTGTTATGCCACTTGGAGCCATCTGTAAAGTAGATGGTGCAAGACTCTACATGGTTGGTGAGACACAGCTGGCTGAGACTGTGGGCTGTTGGTCCTCGTAGAGACGCTAGGGAAGCCAGGGGCTTTCCCATTAACAGAGATAAGCAGTGGAGGATAACTGGTGTTTACTCCCCATTAGAACTTTATGGAAAAATATAGAATTTGCTTACCTCTTCATATCTACTGCCTTGGCCTTGGCCTCCAGAATGTGGGCAGTAAAGTTGTGACCAACTTTAAGAGTAGAAATTCCCATCTCTCCCAGAAGTAGTGCGCTCTCTGAGGGGGGGTGGAGATATTTATCCTCTAAAGATATTCCCAGTTGTGAACCATTTCCCAACCCTCTACTTTTCATATATCTGATGGCACACAGCCAATCCTCAGGGTACAGGCCAGGGGAATCACCCTGGAAAGTTTCTAGGATGCCTCTGACAGGTCGTGCAAAGGTTATAAACTCATTCCCTCTCCCTCACTTCTTTGGTCCATTGACCCCCAACCACACTTGGCATGTGATCAATGTTTTCAAATTCTAGATCAACCGCTTACTGTAGTTGTGTGACCTTGGGCACATTACTTATCTTCTGTGACAATTCCTTCACCTGTCAGAAGGAATCATAACAGCCCCCACTTTATAGGGTTTTGTGGGAATCAGGTGAAGTAAATACTGTCTGGTGTCTGGAACGTAGTATCTGAATGTTACTTACGGGTTATATTCTGATGACACTGACAGTGGGTGGGTGTCTGACCATCCACCATGTCATCTTTATCTAAGATAATTACCTTATGTTTCTCTGCTCTACAGAAATTGGTCATGGAAGTCAGCTGAACCTAGCTAGCACGTGATGCTTGTTTATGTCTCCTTTCATGCTGTCCTGGCTTCTGACTCTCTTGTCGCTAAGGTACCCACTGGGTTGGACAGTTCTAGCTGAGATCTGTTCTAAATCAGACCCCAGAGGTCTCCCTCACTGACCACATAGCATGTGTACGCTGTTATTCAGTTTCCTTCTGTGGCTGAGGACTGGACACCTAAGTACTGTTTCTTTTTATAGTTGGCTCTAAGTAGCATAGTTGTTGATTAAAAGGAAGGCCTCGTGGAGCATTCATTTTGAAGAGCACAGTAATACTTAAGAACCAAGACTATTTTAGACATCTTTCACAAACTGTTTTTTTCCGAAAATAAGGAGGTCTATGTTTTGTTTACTTCCTTCTAATGAGAATTCCCGGGGTTTGAAAGTCAACATTGTGCCCCTTCCCCTGCTCACACTTGGGCTTCTCCATCCAGAGGCTTCCAGCCAGTGCTGCCCTTAAGGCTGGGGTTCAACTTTGAAAGGAATCCTTTTCTACTGCCCTCGGAAACGTAGCACACAGCTTCTGTAGACCGAATGTGTTTCACATTTCTCACTCACATTTTAAATCCTCTCACCAGTTCCTCCTCTGCCAGGAAGGTGGTTCTCGAGCCCATTCCACTAAGTGAAGTACTTCCCTCTGTGCACTCTCTTTATACTGGGACATATCCTTGTTGTACTTTTCATACTACCTTAAAGTTTGGTGACTGTTTAATAGTGTTCACTGCACGTCAGACACAGTGCGAGACGCTAAACTTCCAAGTGTAGATAGACTCCAGGGCAAGCTGTCTAGTTGAACTTTCTGTGCTGATGGAAATGTTTTGCATCTTACTGTCCAGATGTGGTAGCCGCTATTCGTGAGTTTGTTGGACAATCGAAATGCGTCTAGTTTGGCTATACAATGAAATTTATAATTTTATTTATTTAAATTCACATGAAGATGCCTACCATGGCTAGTGACTGCTGTTCTGAATGACACGGCTCTACAGCAGAAGCCGTGTAAGGACAGAGATCTGCACGCCCAGCACCAGGAGCCGAGCCTGACACATGATGTGAGCAAAGAGGAAAGAGAGAAGAAAGCAAGGAGGGCGGAGATGGGCTCTGCCCCCGCGAGGTTAAGATACAGAAGGGACCGTGTGTTGTTCATGGAACTTTACGTCTCAGAGGCAGGGATTGTCTTCTTACTCTGTACCTTGAGACCATGGTTTAATACTGTAGCAAGGTTCACAGGGGGCGTTTAAGAAATGCTGGGTTGAATCAGTTGCTGAATAAATGCAAGGTTGGGGGTGGTGACAGCATGGTTAATAGAGAGAACAGTTACCCTGGCAGCCTCTGCAGACCAGCAGCAGTGCGCTGTGCCGTTGGGGTATTCCCTAGGGCCTCTGCCTTCCCTCTGCCTCCCAGCCCCTCACCGCCTAAATCCTGTTTGAAGAGACAGAGCAGAGTCTCACTTCCCTTTGCCCACTCCTCACTCCCTCCCCAGCCTCCCGCTGAACATAGCTGCCTCGCAGCGGCCTCTTCTCCCTGTTCCCATGCTCTTTCTGTGGAACCGCGGCCTTGATCTTCTCCTCTTGCCCTGCTTTCTTAGTTTTTCTCTATGAGTTTAGTGCACGATGGTTATACAGATGAATAGGTTTTTTTTTTTTTGAGACAGAGTCTCACTCTGTAGCCCAGGATGGTCCTGAACTCACTATGGAGCCCAGGCTGGCCTTGGACTCACAGTAATCCTCCTGTCTCAGCCTCCTGAGTGCTGGGATTACAGGTGTGCGCCACCACGGCCAGCCTGTGTGGTGCTGGGGAATTGAACTCAGGTACTTAGCTGAGCCATTCCTCCAGCCGAGACTAATAGATCTTATTTGTCAGACTTGTACGTGCATTTGTACGTACTTTAGCCACCCCACCTCACTTTCCCTTCAGCTTCATGGGATTTGGGGGGAAGAGGGATTTCAAAGTGATAATTTGGTCATATTCGTGTCGCCTGTTACCCACCGTTAAACCTCCTTTTCTGCCATGGCCAACCTGTTGTCTGGTTATGCCACCTAAGAACATGTGATGGAAACAACACTGGCTTTAGAGGCTCGTGCTTGGAATCAAGCCAGCTTTACAGTTTGCTTTTTATGCTAACGTGGGCCAGTTGCATGAATGTTAATACCCTGACTTTCTTCATGTAAGTGGCATAGTAATGCATTTCTACCAAGGAGGGAATCAGGCAGAAGTTTTGCTCCTAAACAAATGTTTGCTGTCTTCTCTCCTTGAGTCTAACTGCATATTCCTGTACATGTAAGTGCACGTGTATTTAAAGTCAGTTTGAGATGTTCAGCTTTTAACTGTGCTTCATCTTCTGTATTGCCCTTATACACCTATTTCACTACTGAGAGATTAAATAACTAAATATCAATAAAATTTACGTTTTACTCAGAATACTAATTTGATTCAAGTATTATAGTAAAGGACAAATAATAAACTCCTTTTATAAGTAAATAAAAATCAGTTATCTCTTTCTCCACCGCAAATCAAGCACCCCTGGCAGGTCCATGAGAGAGCGCAGCGCCCTCTCAGGGAGCTTTCTCCGAAGGCGGGAGCTGGGCTTGCCTGCTTCTGCAGCCTTGCCATGCCCAACCCCTACACCCAGGTGCACCGCAGGTAAGCAGAGGGGTCTTTTTGTACCCACTCCTGGGAATGATGAGAGAACACACTGCCACACTGCCAAAGGCCTTTTGCCCTTTTTTTTTTCCTGCTACAAAATGTTCCTGTGACTTCTCCCACAACCTCCCCGCTGTTTTCCCAAGAGCTCTTTTATCCCTAACTCTAACTTCAGACGGCCTCTCCTTTGGAGGCTGGGGGGGAGGGGAGCCCGGAACTTGCTTCAAAGCTGCATATGGAGCCAACACTAAGAATTCCACGTATACAAGCCTGGCCCAGGAGAGGAGTTCTGAATAGTCTCAGTGATACAGCATGAAGAGTGATCCTGGATTTGAAGGAAGACGATAAGGGTCCCTGGAGCCAGATTTAGCCAGTAGCCTTCCCGGAGTCATGCGTGCCCCTCAAGCAAGATGAAAGCTAAACATTTAAAATTTGCTTAATGACACTGCTGTTCTGAAAATGCCACCCCAAGTCCATTCCGGTTTAGAAAAAGACGTGCTCATTGCTTCCAGTGAGCAGCGTTCCCAGCTGTAGCACCGGAATTCAGCCTTATCTTCTTCCTCCCTTTGGCTGGTCCACTATCCAGGCTACTGACCTTGTTCCTTCCTCATGTTGGGAAGTTTTCTGGACTAGGAGAAGCAATCGGTGCAGACAGCCTAATTTGTTCTTGGCAAGAACCACAGCCTGCATTGCTATGAGGGCCTCAGAATCATAAATAATTCACAGAGTTCTGGTTTTCTGAGATGAGATGGGCCAACTTAATTATAATTTCATTTTGTTCTCCCTCTTCTCACCCCCACCTCCGTATATCCCTATAGCTGTTTATTCCTGAAACCAGCAGCTTAAAATAGGGAGGGAAATCCTCTCCATAGGAACACAAAACACATTGAATTGGTATGTGAAGATGTTATGATGCAGAAACTGAGACATCTTGAAAGCTAAAACATAAAACAGAGTTTCTGAAAGGGAAAATAACTCCAATGTGTTCCCAATATGCACTGTACAGGAAACAGGGATGGAGGCTCCAGTGATGCTCAGGGAAGTCCACTCTAGCTGGAGGGTTCTATCATGACTGCGTTACTGTCTGTGAGTCAAATCTACAAGAGCATCTTGCTCCAGCTCTGGGAGACAGTGGGTCCTAATGGCAAGAGAAACTTGGAATGTCATCAAGACCTTGTGGGTCCCTCTGTCTCATTCAGATAAAAAATTCAAATAATAAGCCTTATCTCTGTCTGACTTGGAATATAAATGTGTGAGCAAATGCTTCAGCTGCCCAAGTGATGCCAGGGGAACAAGTGTATGTTTGATGCCTTGGTCTGCTGAACTGTGACCTTTGTATCAGTATGTGTCAGGTGATCCCCACATTTCTCATTGGGTTTTGGGTCTCACAGTCCACTCTCTACCTTTGACAAAGGACTCTGATGTCAGGAAGTTTAGTTCGCTTGCCTGAAATACTCGTAGAGCCAGAAATAAAATCTGGCTCTGTTCCCTGTTCTTTCCCTGTCCGTTCTTAGAATTTCAGGGTAGTCAGGGCAGCATAAGATGCTAATGAAATGTTAGGACTTTGCATAAATAGATAACTAAACGAGGAAGACAATGTAAAGAAGAAACAAAGAATCTTCCAAGTTTGGTTGCAGCCCGTGTAATATTAGTCCAGAATGCTTGGGCTCACTCATGTAGCTATGTGTGATCCACAGCCCTTGAAGTATCTTTTTGTCTCTCTCCTAACCATTTGAGAGAGCTGCTGGCTTGAGGATGCCCTGTGAGTGATCTTCAGTGTGGCCCACTCCACCTGCAGCAGTCTACAATGGCAGCAGCCTCTGGAGAATGGATGTGGGTAGCAGACAAGGCATGTCACTGTCACCCAAGGCCTCAAGGGCTACAGTTCATGAATCCCTATTCCTCCCTAACCTCATCTTTTCTTATCTTTTTTTTAACACCTGTTATCTCCTATACTTCCTCATCTCCAGCTCTTTTTTCCCAGGGTAATTGTTACTAAGTACAAAGCAGTATATGGACAATCTTGTGTCAAAAGAAAAGTACCTGTCCTAGAGAGTTACAGTGAATTCTGTTAATTTTATGCTCATTTTTGTCATCACAATTTGAAATCTTGGAGTGGAAAACTGGTGATATTTCTGTCTTTTTTCCCAGTATCTTTGAGTGGCACTTTATTTTCATCAAACAGTGTGTCCACTTTGTGTCATTGTCTGTTTCTTCCGTCTTCCTGAAGTAGTCATAGTGAGGAACTCATGTAAAAAATTACATGGAATCTTCAAACTCATTGAAGACCAAAAAGGAGCTACTTTAGATGTTCATTCTAGTGAACTGCTGAAGATGTTTATGTGACTTATTTGTAGCACATAAAAATTTCAATTAAAGACAAAATAATACTCTTAAAAAAAAACCCCACAACGTTTCTAAGTCTGCCTGGGGAAATGCAAACATGTACTTTTTTAGATTTGTGTCCCATCTCATTTCTATAGGATCTGAGACAGCTTTGAGACAAATGTTGGCAGCTAGACCAATCTGAGCTCAACATTTTAATGGCAGGATGATTTCCTGCTCACACAGGCCTCCAGCCTTGCCACAGCTTGAGCTCCACCCCAGGTTCCAGAACGCCCAGACATCTTGAGGCTGCACTCAGATGTGGAACTCCGGTAGGCAGGCTGAGAACAAACAGTACAAACCGAAGGAGAGCTCTTGTAGTCACCTTCTCTCTCCGATCTTAACTGTTCTGTCTCTCGGGGCCATTTGCTCCCCAAGGCTAAGCCAGTCCGGGCAGCCTGTAACGCTGATCTCCAGCCTGAGGACGCTTTAGGGATTCTGTCCTTGAGCCTCCCCTTACTCCCCTAAGGGAAAAGAGCAGGAATGTAGACGTTAAAATGAGCAGATCTTGGAGGAAATAGCGTCTTCCTTCTCCTGTCCTTAGAACCTTGCCAACTTGCTTGCTGCACTTTCCTTATCTGCCAGTGGGAGGACCCAGAGCACCCACTCCAGAGGGTCTGGTGAGGATAGAATGAAACAGGGGCTTTGACGGGGCCCAACACATGTGCAGTGCGAGGTCATTATTAGTGTTAAATTCGCCTGTCCCTAAGCAGAAAAGCCAAGCTCCTGTGCCTCTCTCTGTTACGGGAGGCAACCATTCCTGCAGGTCAGATCTACTGAGCCCCTTCTTGATCCCAGACAGCTACCTGTACCCCTTTACCAGGCCCCCAGTTGCTTTTTCCCTTTCTGTTCCCTAAGCAGCGTGATCTCCCAATTCTGCACCGTTTGCCGGCAGCCCGCTCTGCTCTGCATTCAGGTGCGTCAGCTCAGGCTTGCTCACTCTTTCTGCCACCAGCTCTGGGGAAGCCGAGACAAAGCTGATATTTAAGAGCTACAGCAGTGGAAGACTTTTTTTTCAGATCATGATTTCTCTCTCTCTCTCTCTCTCTCTCTCTCTCTCTCTCTCTCTCTCTCTCTCTCTGTCTGTCTTTCTCTCTCTCTCAATAAAATCAATCCTTGAGATGTTTTATGACTTTTATTCTTTGTATTTGTTATAAGTCATCTTTGGCTGCAAGAATGAAATGAGACACGCATGGTCCCAGCTTTTCAATTTGTTCCTGCTTAAGTGAGGAAACACCATGCAGCTCTAGACAGGATGGTAGCTTACATATTTGTCATCATCACTCACCTCAAAATGCCCGGTTTTAACTTTGTAACTTACGTGGTTCTTCCACCTGGGCAGTAACTTTACCCTAATGTGCTTCACTTCTGCATCTGAAAAGTGGTATGAATGGTAACAGCAGCCTTCAGCGTGGCAGGCAGCCTCAACTCCCCACCTTGCCCGAACTCTTTAATGCAATACAAACGGCAACCATCTGAAAAATCTTTAATTACATAACTCAATAAGGAGTTAAAAAGGAGCAGCAAAGGGCTGCGCATTGGAAGAACACGGCAGCAAGTTGTAATTCAATGTAATAGTAAAGCAAAGATGAATGAAACCACATTGGGCATGTGGGAATTGATATCACTCAGGGCCTTGCATATTTCTGCAGCAGCTTTGTCTCATTAAAAACACGCTTGCAGTCACCCTTGAACGTAAGATGACAGCTTCCTAGTTATGGCCAGCTCATCCTGCAGCAGCCACGCGGCCGTGTAAGATGTCTCTTTCATTTTTGACCCCCACTTCAGCACTCTGTGTAAGAAGATAACAAACGAGCTTGTCAAGTTTGCCTGTTGCAGTTGACCCCTGTGCATGCTGGGCCACAGGAGATTATCTGGGTGCAGCGGGAAGGCGGTAGAGCACCTCAAGCCTGTTTGGGGGGGGGGCAGCGGTGGAGGAGAAGAGCTGAAGGCAGCCTGAGAGATGAGGGGTGGGCAGGAGGGGTGTGAAAATGGACAGGGGAGAGTCGAGGATGGAAAACCGAGGGAAGCGCGCAGTGAGCCTGGAGACCGCACGGAGAGGTGAGCAGGGAAAGAGAATAGAGAGAGGGAGGGAGACTTGGTCCCTCAACAGAAAAGGCAGGATTCTTAGAAAACAAAACTTGCAAGCGGATTGGGAAGAGAATAGAATTTTGAAGGGTAGAAACAGAAATTGGGCTGAATGTGACTCAATGCCAAAGCAGAAAACACGCGCCAGTCGGTCCCGTCCAACACAGGAGCTCGTCTGATAAAGCGACTGCGCTGCTCTGCAAGTGCTTCTGCAAGCATTCCGTGGCACCTTCATCTCTTGGGTTTTTGCATTATATTTGAAATGAATACACTAGGGAAACATACAGAGGGTATTTATCAGACGTTGAGTTTCTAAGTTATAACATTCTAATACTGAAAAAGTTTACAGTGATGCATCATATTATGTTAAGTATACTATATATTATACTGGAAATTGCAGTATAAAGACAAAACTAAAAGTACACTTTTAATAGATGAGTTACATCACCTCAGGATATTTTGTCACTGGTACAATATTGGTTTCATAACATCTCCCTAAGATTAATAGATGACTGATTATTTCACAGGAAGACATGGAAGGAGTAGCTAAATAACCCGCATGACATTCGCGTACCTAGGAATGCCACCCACGTTTCCTGTTCCACTCTTTAAAATGACCCTCCCCCCCTGTATTCTTAGAAACAAACCGAGGAGGGCTCGGACACACCAGCTCAGAGTCTGGGCTTCCTGATGGGTTCACCTTTCTCTGGAGCAGCTGACTTGGCCTCCCTGATTCTGTGTTTGCCTGTTAAATGGGTATACTGCTACTTTCCCCCAGAATTATTTTGGCTATTATAGATAAAATATGGGAAGTAGAGTTGCCCCTCAGACTTACAATGGAGTTATATTCTGATATACATCATATCTTGAAAATGTTAAATTAAAAATGTAAAATTAAGCCAAACAAGATAATGAATTGAGAAAGTATTCTGGAATGGACTTGTAAAACGGCAGCGCATTCTTTGTTGTCTCTCAATCAGTGTACCTACATGTAAGTACAGAAGTAAATTCAGCTGCAGGCTCATTGAAATGCTATAAAAATGAAGGCTTGGCATCCCTCAGAAGATGTCTTAATTTTTTAAGGGTAAGTTACAAACTAGGGGGAAGCCAGACTATTAAAAAAGTGTTATGTAGATTAAAGCCTGCTTTTTAAATATTCATGAGATCAGCTGCAGCCATTCTGTCCTGGACTGGATTGTTTCACTTCTATTAACCAGCTAGCTTTCTCAGTTAGTAATTAGCTAGCATGGGTCCTTCGCTACGTGCAGGATAGAAATCAGACATGGATGAGTGCAGTTACGGCTGACACTGAGGCAAGTGTGTAGGCAGCCACTTGTCACCCATGAGGCTCTTCTGCAGCAATCACCACCATTGCCCCCCTCTCCAAGGTCTGCCAAAGGGCGAGGTCCTCACACCAGCACTACTACACTAGTAACTGGCTGACAGCTCTTGTGCTCTGTCATTATGGAAATCAAAAATAGGCAACGTGTATCTTTTTAGTGTTAACAGCCCTGAGCTTTGAGTGGCAGCGACCGTCAGCTCAGTGTTGGCATCCCACCTGCCCCCTCAGAACCAGCAGCTACAGAAAGGCCTTAGAAACTCTCTGGCCACCGAAGATGGTGGCTGCTAGCGGTTGTGCGTTACTCTCTGTTGTTCTCTGGCTGTTGACTGTCTTTGTTGTTCCCAGCCCTGGCTGCTGGCTGCTTTGAGCACTAACAACCTTTAGTGTTACCAGCTCTTACTGTACCAGCTCAACATGATTTACTCAAGAGAGATAATCGTGTATAGGCAAAAACATGCCGTGTGAAAGAGACTTTATCAGGACTGACGCTGCAGCATAAAGTGGAGCCATTCACAGACTTGACTGCTGAGGGAACAGGGAAGCTGCTTACATGGAACAAAAAGTCAGGCTCACACGTGTGCAGTGTCAGACTTCGTATTCAGACGTGGTTGGTGGGGCAGTTCTCTTGGAGCTGATTGAGTAGGGCAGTGGGGGACTGGGTCGTCAGAGAGGCTGCAGAGAGGGTGGAGTCGCTTGGGACAGGCCTGTAGTGAAGGTTGCTTCAGCCAAAGCAAACGTCTCCTGTCATTGGCCATGGCCAACCGGAAGGCGTTGCTGCCACTGTGGGGGGAGAAATTAAAAAGGCCCTCTTGGGAAGCGTTGTGCCCCTCTCTTTTATATCACAATTCGTTCTAGAATATGCGTGACATAGAGGCCTTCTAAACCTCAGAACTGATGCATTGGGCAATGTGCTTCATGAGGTCAGAGCATCGGCAACCTTACACGTACGTTCTCATTGTTACTTTCAGCATTCAGCGGGCCTAGTTCTTTTCTTAGCTGTGAACAAATATTTGAGCCAGTCCATAGTTTTCTGGCCACACATAGAAAATACAATCTCAGTTTGATAATTTGTAAGTCCAATCCCATGATAGTCAAAGCTTTGAGTGTGACTTAAGGTCAACCCTTTTCTCTGGGTGCTCGTTTTTGCTTGCTGTAGTTGAACAGGGAGGTGAGGTGGGCTGCTTCTCTCTTTCCCCACATAAGAATTTGCCTCTTACTTTTGCAGTGCAGTTTCTAAACCTCTGCAAGGCTAGAGTTTAGAAAGACGGGAGAGGAAGGGCAGGGGCATTCTTACTTGCCCGACGTTGTAATGAGTTGGCATCACACTCTGATCTGGCCCATGTTTTCACCAGACTCTTTCCTTATCCACACTGCGAGAGAATGTTTGGAGGCACCCCTCTCATGATTTCTAATGATTTCTCGTGATTTCTCCACGGCAGTTCCTTCTACGCAGAAAGATGCTATTCCAGCCATTCCGGTTGGTCAGTCTGATGAAAGGGAATTGCACCATGAATTTTTTATTGTTTTATCTTTGTAAATGGCAAGTAGTTATTTCTATTGTCCTCAGCAGTGTAAAAAGAACAAAAACTAATTCAAGTAAGTGAACAGATGCAGAAAATGAGCCTTCAAAGTATCTTGGAATTATTGTAGTTTGGTAAGGAATTTATCAATTATTCTGATTATCAAGAGGCTCTTGTCTGGTTTCTCACCCTTGGTTTTCTACCTCCCAGAGGAAGGCTCACTGCTCCCCAAATTCTGCTTACACAGAAGCTCACGGGAATCTCTGCTTTGAAGACGTTAAGACAAGGAGAGCAGGATGTATAGAAGCATTTTGTGAAATGCTCATACAGAGAACTGCCCAATAGAAAATGAGAGTTTATTCAACTTTATTTTTTAAAAAAATCATCCTAATGACACCGAAAAAGAGTGATTCATTGATTCATTGATCATTCATTTAAAAATTCTTCGCCATAATGGTTAGTTTGCAGCTAAAAATTACATAAAAGTATGTAACCAAATTCTCACTATTAGATGGAGCCATATGAAATTCACACTGTATAAGTAAAAATGTTCAACTGTTGGCTTAGAGTCGGTTTAGAGTTTAAGCATGTCAAACCTGTGACCTGCAGGTTTTTTAATTTTTAATCCTTGATTTTTTAATGTTATAACTTAAAGAATCAAAAGAAGTTTGTGTTACATGTTAGCCACTGTGGCCTAAGATAATTCCTCTTTTCTCAGCAAAGCAGGGGCAAGAAAACCAGCTGGATAAATGTGGATTAGACTTTTGTTCTCACTTTTCTTATCACAAATAACTGAATGTTTTCTTGTAGTCTTAATTTTAAAATTCAGGTAATTTTATGGTTCTGTGACTGAATCCTACATTTTGTAAAAGGAGAAATCATTCCATTGACTCACATCACATGTCCAGAGTCACACTAGAACTCAAAATTTCACTTATTAGCCATAAATGTTGCAGAATGAGATGCTTCTCATCGAGCTTTCCTCTAATAAACAAAGAAGGCACAAGAGCTTTTAAACCTTACGTGTGGTCAGCAACTTTAAGAAAATAGTTTACTATTTTCCTCACTAAATTTCCAAGAAAAAAAAGGGACAGGAAGAGAAGGAAGGGTGGCCAACCTGCTAGGTGTGAAGAGGATAAGCTGGGGGGAAGGAATTAAGCTGCCTTGAGCCCCAGACCTCATCTACGAGAAGAGACCAGGTGGAGACGTGTTTGGTTGTGTTTCTCTCTCCCGTGTCAGGACAGACAAGAGCAAAACGGAATGTGTACAATTGCATACCACTTCTGTCCCTTCCATGTCCCAGGAAAAATTATTTCTTGGCAATCTCTTCAGTACTTTAAAATTTTCCACATGCAGCCTGCATCTGTCTTTTGTGTTTTTCCGATCTGATTGGAAATTCTTCAGTTTGTTTAGGGCTTTGTTCTCAAATGGGCGAACATAGGTGGAATTGCTGAGTGGCATTTTTGTGTGTGTGTGTATTTGGAGAAACTTTTTAAAACTTAATTCACCCCTAACCTGCTGTCTTTGACCCAGAATTCCAGACAGACACTTGAGTCTTCTAAAAATCATAAACACCTGAGTTTTATGTTCCTAAGTCAATTTTTAATGCAAAAATTTGTATCTGGCATTTTGCAATCTTCTAAAGGAAGTTTTCCAGACATCTTTGAGGGTGTGATTTCTTAATAGAATAAAACTGCGATGATTTTGCAATGTGTACTAGTCACCTATTCAAACCACCGTTAAATTTATCAACACCAAAATCCCCAGTCACAAAGATGATATTAATATTTCATTATAAATGCATTTGGGATCTGTAGTAACTTGAAAGGCTTCTATTTTAGTGTTTAGGATGAAACAAAGCTAATTAATAAAATATGGCATTAAATACCATGCCAAATGAAATAAATATTTATTGGAAATAACTATAGTAAGAAGGTCCCTGAAATTGTACTCTGAAGAATGCTGAATATGTTCATATGTTTTCACTAATACATGCTGAATATTCTATCCAGCTCTCAAGAATTGGATGGAAGCTGGGCAAGGATTACCCCTCATCCTAGGGAGCAGTCACACAATCTAGCATTATTAAATAACTATTTTATGATCAATATCCTTAAAAATCCCAAGAGAAAAAGTAAAACTTTAATTATCTGAAGCTTAGCTGTATGGTTCCTAATTAAATGAGTGACTTGTGTTTTTAAATACACAGGTTCTACTCAAAATTTCTTGTAGCTTTTTTTTTAAGGTTGTAAAATGTGTTACTGGTGACAGGATTCAGCTTAATAAGTTTCAGAAGGTTTTGATAGTTCATTCACACGTTGGCTTCTAGAAAGCAGGGGCTGCAAGCAAAATCATTTTTTCATCTCTTACATTATTGGGAAGGGTACAAAATCCAGCTGCATTTCATTAAAGCTGTTTTGGAAAGTTGAAACAGCCCACAGGGACAAGAAGACTCAAAATCAGCTACTTGGACCCTGAGGATAAACATTGCACAGGGCTCTCCAGGCTCGTCTCCGTGTATATCAGATGGACAGATGATTTAAGCCTCTTGTGACCCAATGGTTGGTCATTGCTGATTCAACAACAAGGACAGCTACTAGACATGTTCAGGAGTCTTGGTCTCTGCAAACGATTTCCCGTTCATTCCATCACAGGATAGTGGTATACGCTCCCAAAGGACCTTGATTTCAGAGCAGAATAAACTATTTTAACCTTTTTGTAAGTCCAGTATCATTGGAAAACTTTGGATTCCAGTGTCCATCACCTTGGGGTACTTTGTGTTCCCTGATAAAGAATTAAGGGGCTGGGTACTCTTCGCAGTGTTTGCGAATCACCCACGGACCATGTTAGCTTTGCGGCACTGTGCTGAAGTGACTATTTTGTAGGGCTGCAGTGGAAGTTACTTTATAAGATAAGCCAACATTCAAATTCTTCAACTCATTGTGTCAGCAATATTAATGTTATACATATTCCTTTCTTTTGTTTCAGTATGAATATATCTCCATATGAATATGCCACCCTACACTGGCAGTGGGCATGTAAATTATCAATAGTATAGCCAACTTTGCAAAGCAGTATTTTGAAATTCCTCAAAAAAAGACAAAAACCACATTTACCATATGACCCAGCTATCCCACTTCTGGGTATATATCAAAAGAGATGAAGTCAGCATGCCAAAAATATTCCTGCACACCCGTTTTATGATGACATATTAATAATAGCTAAGATGCTCAATAATGGATGAATAAAAGAAATGTAACACGGGCGCGCAAGCGCGCACACACACACACACACACACACACACACACACACACAGGAGGGTTAATTTGCTTTAGGTTTCAATAAATCTGATATATACCTAGGAAAGAAGAAAAGGAAGGAAGGAAGGGAGGGAGGGAAAGAGGGAGGGAGCGAGAGAAAAGGGAGGAAGGGAAAGAAAAGGTAAGGAGAAAAAGTTGCATGGAGTCAATATTGGGTCGAGGCCTGTCTTAGGAAAAGAGATGCCCAACAAAACAGCTATAATTCTCTGGGGCACAAGAGATCAGACTGTACATCAACCTTAACGAGGGTCTGTTTCCTGGCAGGCAAGAATACTAGCTTTACTCTTAAAGCAAATATAAATGTTTCTCTTTTCACCTACCCGGTTATGAAACCGAAGTAGAAAAAGAGGTATTTTGTAACTCTAGTCTCTCTGATTTTTTTCCAGCAGAGGTCACTGTTTTCATGATCTACATAGGTTTTAAAGTCTTAGGAACTGTTTATACATTAAAATAGACAAATAAGTGAGAGGAGCAAGAAAATGGAGCCCTCGGTTCTTGGAACTGAGAACAGATCTTCTATAAACAACATAAATTTGGTTTATCTATAGATAAAGATAAAAATTCTCTAGAAAGTATAGCTGATTGAAACAATTTAATTTGGATCTTCACATTTGATATAAGTCCCCATTAGTTAAAATCTAATAAATACACTGCTTTTGAAACTTGGACATATACACACACATACGCACACACACATACACACACACACACACACAATATGGCTTTCCCCCATTTAGAACATTTAACACAAAAAAGTCATAAATGCTACTTATTGTAGGTCTTTGATATTCTGATTTTAGTTATGTCTTCCCTTAAAACCAATTCTGTAAGCTTTGGAAATGACAAACATACATTGAACTTTGAATTTTGTTGTATAGGACTGGTAACCTTACATACTAGACAAAGAGGTACCATGCTGTCCTATTCCTTCATTCATAAACTCTTGTAGACTAATGCTTGGCAAGAATCCAGGTTCTATGACAAAACAATACCTTAACATTGTCAAAAGATCTTGCAGTGTGGCAAGGGATCCAGTAGTTTACACTTGAACTCAATAAAAATACTCCCTGAAAGAGTAAGGATTAATGACCGCAAGTAATGCCCAGGCGTTGACAGTGCACTCCTGAAAGTACTTGTTGCCCCATGTGAATCATAATTTTCACTATCTGTCTGTGCACATTTCCCTAAAATGAATTGGGATGAAGTACAGAGACAGAAAAATAAACATTACTGCTTCTCCCCCAGGGCAGTGCTCTGTGAGTGTGACTAAGTCTGAACAGTAGAGGGTAGTAGAGGGGTGTGTGAGCACGTCGCTCACCCACATCAAGAAACTCAGGGGAAAAGTTTGCTCTCCTTGAGATGATGTTTGTTTTCTACTGACAGTAAGGTCATTGTGAAACTATGTTGTAAATGTATCCATTTTTAAAGAATGGATAACATACAATAAGAAACTATCAACTAGAAATGCTAGTATTTATGCTGACAAACTATTTGTTTTTGATGAGAGAAAGCTATTTACTTTGGAAGGATGGAAATATTCTGCAACAAATTCTCTACAAGACTATCAGTAATAGCTTTAATGCAAAGCAGACCTTTGAATAATTATACAGCTACCTAAATCAGTATCGTTTCAGTAAATGCCAGTTGACTCCAAACATTCAAGGGATTAACATCTATTTACTATCTGTGTATCTATCACCCTCAGTGTGGTCAATCGAGCCTTGTAAAACTTACGTCAAGTACCAAGTACCTCTTGCTGCTGGTAGGGTATGACAATAAAGATATTACTGCCACCGTCTTAACTCAGGCCAGGTTAGTGCAGTGCAACGACCATCACACTGTTTCCATTTCTAGCCTAACGTGGTCATACGGCTTGTACTTACATCTTCCTATCTTAGAGATAGTACCACCATCTGTCCAAGCCGAAAATGTGAGAATCAGCTTTGACCCATACCTTATCTTTCTTAATTCTTGTCTTCCTTCCTTCCTGTCTTCTCCCCCAAGTTCTCTAGACTTCAATTTTAAAACGTATCCAAGTCCGTCCCTTCTTTCCAGTTCCACCCCCACACTCTGCCTGGGTCCTGTAATCTCATCCCTGTGCCACTACCAGGCCCTCCAGCTGGCCTGCCTCCGTGCAGCAGCAGTGTGATATTTTTGTATTTGAAAACACGGTTCAAAATCTATAATTTGCCTGTGTGAAACTCTTCAGCTGCTTCCTGGTAATCTCGGACTGCAACCCAAATCCCTGGTGGCAGACCTCTAAGCCCTGACCTTCACTCCTGACTTGCCCCAAACCCGCTCCACATTTTCAGTCAGGACCTTCTTGTGTGTTACTGCCCTGCCTCGGATGGTGTGATTTTGAGACGTTGCCTTTTACTTATGTAAAACAGAAGCTTGTTCTTTTCCAGCAGTGACCTTCTTGTTGCCTTTGATAGAACAGCAATTCTCTTGAATCTGTCTTTTTAATAAAGCTCTGCAATGCTCTGATCCAGAAATAATATCAGACATTAGCTACAGAACGATTGGAAAATATTTTTCAAGTATAACACAGAAGTGTACAGCATTTTGAAATTGCAATATGTTAATTAGCAATGTTTCCAATTAATAGAGGAAAGTTTATGCCACGTGGGAAACCTTAAAGCCTACCATTACCACAGGGCAAGAGACTTCATCTTTCATAGAAAGGAAATTATGAGTTGCTATCTGAATGTACCTATTACATGTGAGGTTGTGTCTCAACTGGAATTCTAACCACCCTCCATTGGCATTACATTTTCAAGATGTGTACTGTTCTCATCCTCAGGACAGTGTGGTCAGCTTTCCAATCTTGGATTGTCAGGCACCAAACCCAGAAATCTTCTTTTGTCTGTAGCAGGTAACAAGTAACACTATGCTCTTCAAACAATATGCCCTAAAAAAATGAAGATGAGTTTTAGAAATATGTTTATTTATAAAATGTGCTAATTCTACACCAATTCAGTCCAATGTGGTCATACTTTGCTGAGTATTTACCAGAAGACAGGCACCATACCAACTTTAGGCTATGAAATAAGTAGATTCAGGACCCAGTTTTCAAAGAACTCACAGTCTAGCAGGAAGCTCTGTATATCCCCCTCCCCCCTCAAAAGTCTGAACTTAAGTTTTATAATAAAGGAAGGTTCTGTGAGCTCTGGAATAACAAAATGCTCCTGTCAGCATGAAGGGTTCAGGCAAAGCATAATGGGTGAATAGTATTTATGTACAAAGAAGAAAACAACAGCTCATGCAAAGAAAGAGGACTGTCCTTTAGAAACAGCAGGGTGGAGGGGGGAGAGGGTCTGTGGCCAGGGACAAAGCGGCAAAGAGGCAGGCACCATGTCATGAAGGGCCTGGCAACAAGTACTTTGAGGAGTGCACTGTCAAGGCCTGGGCATTGCTTGCGGTCATTACTCCTCACTCTTTCAGGGAGTACTTATCTCTAAAATAAATTTTGAACTGTGTCCTGAAAAACAAACAAGAACATTAGTTAACTTTATTGACATCTCGCCGAATCTGCTGTGTGAAGTGAGGTTAAAAAATACTGTGACTGCTTAAACTTTGTAAAATGTGTTACACTAAAAGTCACGTTGCATTAGTTCCCCTCACAACAGCCTCCTCACTGCCAGCACATTTGTTCCGTAGTTCTGGCTACTTCCTGAAGCAGTTCGGGAGCCTTTTTTCCTGACTGCCTTTACTTGCGTCGTCGGGGCTGCCTGATGCTCTGAATTAATTCAGAATGTTTACCTTTCATGGTCGCTGTGGTTTTGGAAGTTGCACAGTTCCGGATCTGGTAAGGTGGTGAGGACGCACCTTCATGCTCTTACAGGCTTGCCTTTGCATTGGATGGCATTTAGCAGCAGCATTAACGGTGCTTTTGGTCACATTTCAGGAAGGCACAGAAGTGGACTGCAGAGTTGCTTCCAAGAAATAGGAAGAGTGGGACTGGAGGATAGTTCAGCAGTGAAATGCTTGCTTAGCAAGCGCAAGGCCCTGTGGATTCCCCCAGCACCACATAAACCGGGTGTGGTAGCACATGCCTGAAATCCCAACACTCGGGAGACTGAGGCAGGAGGATTGCTGTGAGTTCAGGGTCAGCTTGGGCTCCATAGTGAGTTCAGATTGTGACCCTGTCTCAAAAAAAAAAAAAAAAAAAAAAAAAAAAAAAAAAAAAAAAAAAAAAAAAAAAAAAAAAAAAAAAAAAAAAAAAAAAAAAAAAAAAAAAAAAAAAAAAAAAGCAAGAGCAACGGAAGTGGTATGCCCGAAGCAAGGAAAGCACTAGGGGGAATTCTGGCAATGCATCTTTAAATTTTTTCACATTCTCAGTTCATATTTTGATACACATCCCTATGTAATTCTCACGCAGCTGAGGAAGTTCCATCCCAGTAGCCCCCTGAGCTCTGCTCTGGAACAGTGCACTATTCTACCTGTAAGAGAAGAGGGGGTCACTGCAATTGTGTGACCTTGGCAAATTATCCAACACTGCTGAACCTGGCTTCTCATCTGTAAAACGTGAATAACCATAGACCCAATACATTGAGTTTTTGTGAGAACTAAATAAGTTAAGACACGTAGAATGCGCAGTTAGCACCGTGCCTGGCACGTGGCAGAGAACTGCTGTTTTTGTCGTCTTCAATATCATCATTATAATCAGTTTTTAAACTTTTAAGAAATAGAGCACTATAACTACCTTGCACTTGGTAGTGTAACTAAAGAGCAGAGAAGGGGTGACTAGAGGGAGGTCGGTCACACTTCCAACGCCAGGAGACTCTCTCCAGCCTGTATAATGGGGCCCTTGCTCAAGGGCCAAGCTGTGAACAGAACAAGACAAGAAATAACCTAGGGATGATGAAACCTAGATGGGACAGCAGCGGACAAAAGATGATGGTGACTGGGGAAGGAGGGTAAGCAGGGAAGAACAATTAAGGTGGAAGAGCTGACTTTGCATCTGCAGGGCTCTGGACTGGGCAGTGGTGTTAAGAAGAGTCGTGGGACGTGGGAATCAAGCCAGGCTACTCTGTGCTTCTGAGTGTGTGTCTAGCTTCTCTCTAGAGGAAAAGTAAACATGATTTTAGATTACCAATTTTCTTCCTAATAAATATGTGTCTCTTTCTCTCACAACAACGTACCCTAGTGAAATCTAGTGGCAGGACATATGTAGCAGTCTTCTTTCTGACAAGACCAGCCTTGTTGTTTCTGAATGGATGGTTTTACTCATTCAAGGTTCCTTTTAAATGGAATATAGCATGTAGAAATAAAATCTCCTTTTGTATTCTTCCTTCTGTTAATGTATGTTTGAAATGACTCATAGGACATCGAGTATACAGCTTTAATACCCCAGGGTAGGAGGTCTGTGTGTGTATCCTTTGTAAAGACAATGTCAGAACATTCTGGAGTATAGATGTATGTCTGTCCAAGCTCCCAGCAAGCCTACACACCTGGGATATTGTGCACACCTGCCTATTTGGACAGGTCTCATCCCCAGGAACAGGCAGTTGGATAGCGCAGGATGATTCCTTAGGTCATTTGAGTCTGGTAGTACATTTGCTATTTTATCTCTTAACTGCTCTCAAAAAAAAGTCAGTTCAATAGTTCACAGTGGCTGGAACACATACTTTGGGAATTCTAATTGTTGCCCTGACTTAACCCCAAGTGTGATACTTATCAAACATGCCACATGTGCAGGGTTGCTTCACTCTAGGGGGCCGGAGCCAGAGCTTTGTGGTCGTGCTCCAGGGCGCGCCTGCTGAGCGCGTGCTACCCAGATCCACATCCCCGCCATGTCTGTCTCCTGCTGCTCCTTTCTTTTGTTTGCACATTTGAAAGTAAGATTTGCTCTTCCGTCTTTCCAAAACAACTAATCATAATAAGCATCCAATAATGAAGGACACATTCTGATAACAAACATTAAGGAAATAATCCATCTGTACAATTAGATGTCTTAAAGAAATGACAAGAGCTTCCATTTGCGAGGGCGGATAATACGCCAAGTGTTGCACTGTGTACTTTACAGACATTTTTTCATTTGATATTTACAGCCACCTGCATGGCCATTTCCATCTTCTCCATGGGAACCCTGGGCTAAGAGGTACATAATCCAGAGCTTTGTCTCCATCCTGGGTGAGAGTCTTATTGGTGGTTCAAGGGCCATGAGAGGATCAGTCTCCTGGGAGAGAGCAGTGGTCAGGACTGTGGTGGAATTGCATCTGGGCCTCTGGATATGTCGCTTGCTCCAGGGACGCTTGCGGTGCAGCCTTAGCCGTGGCCTTCTGCGTCTTTCAGACCCAGCTTCTGTGTTGGGCCCTGTGCCCTCCAAGCTCCTGACTGCTTTACTCCCTTAACTATGTAGGCCATTTGCTGTCTCCTGCTGCCTTCATCGCAACACTTCTTCCAGCCTGTCCCTTATTCTTGCCGCATAGAATCACTGAGCCAACACTTTCTACGTGCCGGCCACTGCTCTCAGGACAGACACACAGCAGTGAGGGAAATGGTGTGTTTTGTGTTCTTCTGTTCTGTAGAGATGCTGGGTGCAGGTAAACCATAACAGGTAAAGAAATCGCCTGGAATCTTCCACTGAAGTCAAGCCCTTTTAGCCTCCCACATGACTCTAGGCCTCTGACCAGCCATACATTAAAACCCTTTTATGGGAGTTTTTTCATATGCCCTGTGTTATCTGCTTATCCTTTCCAGGTGGCAAAATTCATGGAAGGCCTTGTCCCTGCTGTTGTGTTTCTTACTCATAGTCCCAAAAATGAGCAGGGTCGTGTAGGTCCTGCTAGCGCCTCTGTGTCATTTTCCTCTTCATCATGTATTCATCTTTTCAGTGATTTCAGCACCAGAGAAACCAGCCAGTCGCAGTCTTTGTTCTTGAAAAGTGTCTGCGTGCATTCTTACAGCTTTCCCTGGCTGTTCTAACCTGGAGGAAACCCAGAGCCCTCATTTTCTGTCTTTCCTTCCCAGATTCCTGACTTGCCTCTTGAGTTCAGTGGATCCCATAGCACCCCTGCTGTACACCTATTCTCTGCTAATGCCGTGTGGCCTGTTCCTACGAAGTCCTCACCTCCGCAGCCTCGGGAAGGGGGAGGGATGTGCCTGCTGGCCGCCCTGTCTCTGCCTCACGGTGGAACATAGTAGGACTCGCGTAGGGCTTGGGAGGATTGTCTAAGCCCTTAGCAAGTGGTCAGTTTCACAAATGGCACATAATGCCTCCCATAGATTGTAGTCAAGTGTTAATGACCCCTTCAGACCCTTAATGTGCTATGAATATTATACAATGTTGACTTTTTTTCCCCAAGAATCATCAGTTAGTTACATGTAGTCCCTTAAGATTCTACTTCAAGTGGCAGCACAAGGAGTTAACTCTCTTGTGGGGGTCATTACTTCATTACTCAGTAGTAATATTACCCTTGTCACCTCACGAGTAACAGATTTGGGTAAGGATGATAACAGCAATGGGCTGGCCTGCCACACGCTTGAAGCTCCATGCTGACAATTATGTACATATGTCTTAATTCTCCAAAACCATAAGAGATAAGTGCCAATACTACCTCCATATTTTTCAGATGAGAAAACTAAAAGACAAGGGGAAGACAGCTTGCCCAAAGTTACCCAGCAAACAGAGGACGGACCAGTTTCAGATTGGGGCTGCTTGGCCCTGCATTTAATGCTAAAGCTTGGACTCTGTGATCTGTCTCAATGGAGTGGGCAGTGAATCTGTGACGAGGTGTAGAAGCTGTGGCTGTAGTTTGCTGCACTTCCCACAGAGAGTGGAGTTCCCATAGCTGGTAGCCACAGTGTGGCACTTCGATCCGTGCGCCATGGCAAGGTGTCACCTGCTACAGGTGTGTGGGTCCCTAGGAATCCTAACGCCTTTGGTGACGGGGCTCTGCCAGCGTTCTGACTCGACTGACCCCAGTTTTCTCTATGGTTCTGCTGGCTTCATAGTTTTTACCTTGTGCTACAGCTGCCCCTCTGCTCTGCGGGGTTTCTCAGTATTTTAGGAGGAGGTGAAGCCCTGGGATAGTTCTCTGAGGTTGAGGATGGTACTTCAGCGTAAAGGTTGAGCAGAGGCCCAATTTCTGACTTCAAATGGAAACATTTTCTACTTACCACTCAGAGTCAGGCAAAATGCTTCCTTTATGAAATTTGTTTTCTTTTTCTCTTTTCTTTCTTTCTTTCTTTTTTTTTTTTTTTTTAGACAGGGTCTCACTGTGTAGTCCAGGCTGGTCCTGAGCTCACTATGTAGCCCAGTCTTGCCTCAAAATCACAGCAATCCTCCTGCCTCAGTCTCCCAAGTGCTGGGATTACAGGTATATGCCAACATACTCAGCTTTATGTGGTGCTGGGGAATCAAACTCAGAGCCTTCCGCTTGCTAGGCAAGCACTTTAACTGCCGAGCCTCTCCTCCAGTCCTGCAGTTAGTTTTCTTGTAGTATCACTTACCACCAGGTTGCTGTTACTCGATTTAAGCAGTAGTCCCCTACTTCTGCAGTCACAGCTGAGGTCGACTCCTGTTTCTAAAGCCCTCTGGCTCAAGGCCAAGTTTGTTCCTGAATAGAATCTTAGGAACTACTCATTCTCTTTTATAGTCCTGGGCTTTCTAAGCTTTTCATGAGCGGGGGGAAATGTAACTTAAATGGAAGGGTCCATTTTGGAAATTCTAACAGTGAGCTTCTTTTTGCATGTGTTCTAATCTAGGCTGCCCATATTTTACAGAATTGTATTTACAACTGACTTGTGCTCATTGCTAGAAGCTGGGTTTTGCCCCAGTGACACAACCCTGAGGCCTCAGGGCCTTTAACACATGCCAGATTCTCTTCTCGCTCAGTCTGCATCTCTGGCTCAGGTCGGCAGAGGGCTCTGCTCATTACCCTCACTCCTAGAAGTCCCATCCTGATACATGCTTCCGTGCTTCTGCAGCAGATTACAGACAGGCTGTGAGAGGCCTTCCTGCAAGAAATACGCATTACCTCTACATTACCTTGCTTCCCAGGAGCCAGAGTCCCAGTGCCAAGCCACCTTCGGGGGAAATGGAGTCGTACATCTGCTGTGTGCCTGGAAGGAGAAGGGATGGAATCTTTGAAAATAGCCTGTATATTCCTTAAGTAGGTTATATATTATTTACCACGCACTGTGATTCACTAGACCACATCTCGCCTCTTGGATATTTGGTCCAGAACCAAAGAGCTCTGATGCAATTTTAGAGTAGGAACTTAAACGTGTCCTACATCCTTATCCCCAAGTAACATTTGGCTGCTTGCACGTGAGAGCCCCTGCCCCACCCCACATGGCTTGCTACCAGTCACCGCACTAGCAGCTTCTTCCTCACGTTGTGCAGTTCTGTCACAGTGATGGGAGTGTAAATCAGAGATCCTGTCACACATACTTTCCTGTGGCTATGCTCTGAACTACCCGCATGCTGTAAAGAACTTCAACAGTACCTATCTCTGAGCCAGCCAGCTGCAGTTTCATGTGTGCTGAACACACACATGCATGTGATCTGCTCACCTGCCTGCCCAGTGGCCACAGATGGGAAGACCAGACACTGATAGAGCCCAGCTAGTTCCGTAACAGAACCGTGTACTGGTGTGTTCTGGTTTGCTTCCTTTAAAGGCTAGTTGTTATCCTCAGCACTTTGTCCCCTGCTGCAGCCTCCGACTTTATGTCTTTTACTAAGAATGCCTTTACACCCAGGGTTTCTAAAGACGAGCAGCAGCCCTCTTTATTCAGTTAGGTGGCAACATCTGTACCCCCAGCCCCACGTCCTACCGAGACAGAGCTTGCTTCAGAAATAAAGTAAGGATACAGTGAAGGTCGAGCTGCCCTGCTCTGAAGGACCTGGAACTTCCTTCTCAACTGTTAAACATCCTCTTATTAATCTAGGTCAAGAAACCACTGTGGCTTCGGGATTAAATTATTGTGTTTCCACCCTTCTAAATTATAAAGTAATATGAGAGCCACCTGGCCTGTAGTTGAATAATTATATTTAACTAAGAATTTATTGACTGAAGTTATGTTGGAACTGGGAAGAAAATCAGCACTGATGGGGGGGAAACAGGGAGTTATGAGGGGGAGGAGCAGAGTCACCCAACAGGGAAAGAGGCAAAGGCTGCTGAGCCCGGAGGGTGCCCGAGGCCAGGGGCAGGGGCAGAAGGGTAAGTGTAGCCCAGCTCAGGAAAGGACTGGCACCAGAGGCCCAGACTAACACAGGACAATGAAGAGCAATTCCAAGAAGAATCAGCCAAAGCTGTAGTTTGATGAAGAAATGTGTTTATTTGTGGACATATGAGGAGTACAGAGAACTGAACCACTTCCTCCATGGAAGGAAAGCCAGGACCGGCAGGAAATAATAGACATCACAGGATGTTTGGGGCTGACTCGGTTCTAATTCTAGGACTGCCTGTATTAACTATTTTTTTTCCCCATGAGTTACCTAATCTACCAATGCTTGGGATTCCTAATTTGTGAAATATAATTACATAAAATAGTACCTAACTTCCAAGGTTGTTATGAAGGTTAAAGATGAGAGTATATGTGAAGTTGCTATAATGAGGACTGCCATTAGTGCTTTAACAATGCGTCTGGGAGGGGTTTTTGAGTCCCAGATGCTACATGGGAATGAAATAAAGTCTCAGAACTAGAGAGAAACTGATTTTTCATGTTGAAGAGGCCTGACCCCAGAGCGAAGAAATTAGAAGAAGAAAGAAACCTATGGTTGGAAGTTGGTTGAGGATGCTGGGAGTTACTGTTTCTGGGCAGAGTTGTAGTTTTGCAAGATCAAAATAGTTCTGGAGCTAGATGGTATCAGTACTTGCAATGCACTGTGAGTGCACTTAATGCGTGGAACCATACACTGGAAGTGGATAATGTGGGCAAAGTTCATAAAAATTTATGTTATAGATTTTTACCACAATTTTTAAAAAGACTACAGAGGGTTTTTTTTTAATAAAGTGTGAGATTTTGTTATAATCATATATCAAAACTGGTTAATAATAACTGTACATTACTAATATAAGATGTCAATAGTAGGGTAAACTATTTATAGGGTATTTAAGAAATCTCTGTAACAACTCCCATTTTGACAAAATTTGTATATGGTTGTAATGTACATTGTTGTGTGATATTATCAAATTAAACTAACTTAACATATATATTACCTCTCATAAGATTATCTGTTTGTATGTGTGTGCTTAGAACATTTGAGACTTACACTCTCAGCAAGTTCAAATATATGATATATTGATATTAACTATAGTCACAGTGTTGTGTAGTAGATTTCTTGAACTTATGCCTCCTGAAAGGTTGTGTTTTTAGATTAACATCTCTCCAATTGCCCACATATTTTTTAATCAATCTGAAACTGTTCTACAAAATGAAATTTATTTTTTAAAATGCAGAGTGATGGAAATAACCAAGGTGCCTTGTCTAGAAGAAGTGGGATAGCTGAGATTTCTAGAGAGATCATTATAAGATTGGAAACAGAGATTATAAATGTGACTTGAACGGCAGTGTGGGAAGGAGGACAGGGACTTAGGAATTTAGAAGATTGGTCACAGTGGCAGGTGAACAGGTGACCACTGACCCTGGGTGGAAGAGTATTGGGGTTGTCAAATGGACTTGTGCTTGCTCACGCTGATCCTGTTTGCACTGGTGTAGAAGGAAGTCGTAAAAACAGACATATAATCAATCACGACCCTTTCAAATTCTGAAGAAGGAAAATTCCTGAACTTACATCTTTGGATGTTTCCTCAAGGAAAAACAAACCACAGACAATTAGGACTGGATAGAATTGTGTAGAGCAGCGCATGAAGCATAGGTCCCACCGTGTGAGTGATCTGGTGTTTCCATGAAAATTTGGGTGCCCCTCGGTGTTAGGACCGAACTGTCAGGTGTCGATACTATAAATGACGTGAATCAGATGTCATTCTTGTAGCATTATCCAATTTTAAATTTGTATCTCTTCAAGTCCCTAAAGTCTTTATGAATCAGATCCTAGTCCAATACATCTTCAGCACCCATGACATTTTGTATTGACATGTTTATCTATGTTATTTTACTTCTCATAATAGCTGTAGTATTACTACCACCAAATATCATATAAACAAAGTAGGATCAAATCATAAATAATAAATAATACAGGAAAGAATTAACCATCGTTTTTCTGCTGTACACGTGGAAGAATGAATTGTGGATTTCTAAACTCTTCTTACAACAACTATCAAACCAGATGAAATCAAATTGGAGAAGATTTTGACCACATATGTGTTGTGTTTGTCTACAAGCCTGATTGAGCCAGGCAGGCTGCCCACAGCAGAGGGTCCTACAGGAAGCAAGGAAAAGCAGAAGGCAGAACATGACATTAGTGTGTACCCTGCTCCACACCTGCTCGGAGCTGAAGTGTCGGTGTTGTTGGCACCATTTTGAATATCTGCACAGTACTGTACAAATCAGGTGTGCATAGGTTCTGACCAAATGACAGAGAAGGAGGATGAAGAAACTGTGAGAGGTATTGGAACGCATGCACAGAGGGGGCAGAATGAATGCTAGTGTGTCAGGGGTAAAATTAAGGAAGGACACGCTCAACTGCTAAAGGAAAAAGTGGACGGTGGGTGGATCTTCAGAAGGGCCATGTGGCCAGGGCTGAGGCAGAAACCCGGCAAGTAGTGTCTACACCCTAATGTTAATAAATCTAAGAGATTCAGTAACATGATAGGAAAATGTCAGTATTAGGCCCTTTGTACTATTGGGCCTTCCTAATCTGCATAAGTGTTAGGATGTTTTTAATATATGCTCCAGAAAAGGAAATATGTACCCCAGGATGTGGAAAGAGCATGGAAAAGATTAGCATCAAGTGTTTGGATACTCCTCAGCTCTGCTTCTAGGAACCATGATGGTTATGGTATGTATGAGGTATTGAATAAATGCTTTTTGAATGGTTGTGTCATAGAATAGGTGGCATCAGTGTGTACATGTGTGTGTGCCTTTCTGAAGCTTGGTTATTATGTGAGTGATTTTTCTATCACTTAACATTTTGCCTTTGAGATCAGAAACCATGTAATATCGTCTTTGGAACTTTTTAGCTTTTATGAGGCTTTTTCTGTTGTGGGTTGGATCTAAATGGATACAGTTCAGTTTTCTAACTTATAGACTAGTTTAGCGTGATGTTATTTTATTTCAACTGCTTTTCTTGGACAGCCTTGCTGGCCCATCCACAGAAACATTCAAGCACAGGCCGGACAACCAACTACACTGAGTAAACTTTGGGGATTAAGAGATTCAGGAATCCTTTCTACTCCATGTCCATATGATTGTGATCTCAAAATTCTCTAGGACCCAATTTTCTTGATAATCTGAAGTGGATAGTAATAGATGGTTGGAAGCACATGGTGGAGGTCTAGTCAGAGAAAAGCTCTTTATTTGCATGGCAGACAGAAAACCAAGTGAGGAAGGAAGGAAGGAAGGAAGGATGGGAGGGAGGGAGGGCGGGCAGGCAGGGCTGATATATACTTTTCCAGGCCCTGCCTCAGTGATCTGCCCTTTACAACCAGGCCCCACCTTAAAACAGCACACGGTTCCATAGCTATTCAAAAACATCCAAATCCATGAGGCTCTGAGGGGGGACATTTCAGATCCAAACTATAACACTAAGTCTTCACATTGCAAATCAATTTTGTTTAGCCTGAATCATTCACTCATTGATGGAAATGGAAGCCCAGGCCACTAACCCATAACTCTTTTTTCCCCATTTTTTTAATCAGTATGTACATGTGATACACAATGGGTACATTATAAACTTGAGAATTTTGTGCACGTATATACCGCAACCACTTCACAGTGCATTCTCTACTCCCTTTCTCTTACCCCTCCTTCATCTTCCAACGTGTCACATATTTGACTCCATTATTTACTTACACTCTAGGTTTCTCATATTAGGGAAACCATGTGATATTTAATCTTCAGTCTCACTTCAGTAAGCATGATGGTCTCAAGTTGTATCCATTTACCTACAAATGATTCATATCTGTCTGTCTTTATGGTAGTATGTAGTGCATTGTGTGTGTCTTAACTGCCTTTTCATCACTGGGACAGAATACCTGACATCCACAACTCAGGGAGGAAAGATTGATTTTATCTCACAGTTTCAGAAGGTCCACTTACAGGTAGGTGGCTGGAAGTGGTAGAATTGCATGGTGAGGCCACAGCCAGAGCCAGAGCTCTGGAGAGATCTTCATGGTGGGCGGGCAGAACAAAGCCAAGTCCGGGAGGAAGGCAGAACCAGCACACGCCCCTCCAGGTTAAGCCCCACGCACCTGCTGCTTCCAGCCAGGTCCCACCTCCCAACAGTACACAGTATCCCTAGGTACATGAGGCTTTTTGGAGGACACTCCAGACTCAAACCACAAATATATATACAAATATACATATACATGGACATATATTATATATGTCATATTGTTTTAATCTGTTGGTCTATTAATATATATTTTGGCATCTTCCATGATTTAGCTATTGTTAGCTGCGCTGCTATAAACATGGGTATGTATGCATGTGTTTCTACTGTTTTATATTACTTTTAACTCTTTTGAAAAGATACCCAGAATGGGCATCACTGGGTCAAAAGCAGTATCTATTTTCAGTTTTTTGAGAAATCTGAGTGTACCAGTTTATAGTCCACCCATGACGTAAAAGGATTCCGTTTTCACTGTGTCCTTGCCAACATCTTGCTGTTTCGGTTCTTGATAGAAGCCTTCTCACTGGGATTAAGATGGTACCTTAGTGTTGTTCTGATTTGCGTTTTTCTAAGGGCTGAGGATGTTGAACATTTCTTCGTGTGTTTGCTGCCATTCGTACTTCTTCTGAGAACTGTATTCATTTCAGTTACCCATTTTTAAATTAGGTCTTGGTTTTCAGTGATCCGTTTATTTTCCAGGTCTTTGTATACTCCAGTAATTAGTCTCCTGTCTGAGGTGTACATGGTAAAAAAAAATCTTTTCCCATTCTGCCAGTTATCACTTCACTCCGTTGATTTTGTTTTCATTGCTGTGCAGAAGCTTTTGATATAATCCCATTTGTTGATTCTGGGAGTTATTCCTTTCGCATAAGGTGTCCTATTGAGGACGTCTATGCCCACACCTGTATCTTCACAAGATTTACCTGTTTTATACTCCAGGAGGTTCAGTGTTTTCTTTTTAATATCTAGGTGTTTGATCCACTTCGATTTAATTTTAGCACATGGCCATAGGTGTGGTTCTAGCTTCATTCTTTTGCATGTAGATAAGCAGTTCTCCCGACACCGTTTATTAAAGAGGCTCTCCATTTTCTGGTGTATGTTTTGGCCCCTTTATCAAAGGCCAGGTAGCTGAGGGTACTTGAGCTTGTCTCGGAATCTTCTGTTCTCTTCCACTTGTCAGCCTGTCTGTTTTTGTGTCAATACTGTATGGGTTTTCTCACTATTACTTTGCTATAGCTTGATGTCTGGAATTGTAACGCCACTTACTTCTACTTGTATCTTGTTTCTCAGGATTGCTTTGGTTATGCTGAGTCCCTTTTGGTATTATACAGCTTTATGATTGCTTTTTAAAGTTCTGTAAAAAAATAAATGCCTAGACTAACAAGTAACAGAAACAGAAAGAAAGGAAAGGATGCAAAGCAAGAAAAAAGAAAGAAAGAAAACCCGCAAATTGAAAGCAGAAATAAAGTTTAATCCTCTACAGAAAACTACTGAAGGAAGTCTGAAGTTAAAATAAAAATTACTCCCTGTGTTGTTTATATGGGAAGTCTCCACGTCCAAGACATTGGTTCCTAAAAACTAAAGGAAAAGGTTTAACCAGTTCCCCTGTTCTTCTGGTGTCCCAGTCTGTGCAGATAACCTGCTCTGAATTGTATCCTGCTTCTGCTATGAGGCTGGGTTAAGTGAGGGCAGGATGGCCTATGTCAGAAGATGCTTACTCTCCCTTCCCACTGTGCACACCACACCCAGGTAAGCTGGTTCTTCTTGCACCTGTGGTGTGGGAGTATGGCCACTACTTTCTGAGACCTACTGTCCTTGGGATCAGATCTTTCAGGAGGAGCACAGTCTTTCCCCCTTCCCAGTTGCCAGCTCAACCAGGAAGGAGAGTCCCTGACTTGTCTGTGGAATGTCATTCGTGAAAGTCTCTCTCCTGGGGGAGCTCACGTTTGTGTTTCTAATTTTCCTCTTTGTGTCTGCCAGTGGACACTGGCTGTGACCCCAGCACTGTAACTCTGAAGGTTGGTCTTCAACCCCCCAGCTCCAAGGCCTTACACACAGGGCCTCGTCCTCCTACACTGCAGCCAGAATGACTCAGCATTCTGTAGCCAAGGGCTGCTGTTCAGAAACAATTGCAAAAGATTGAGAGCCACAAGATTGACCAGTGCCTTCTAGATGCCGTCCTTGCTGGGCTACTTCCCAGGGAATCGCTGCCCCCGCAGCACTAAGTTCTCTCCTTGTCTGGAAGGCTACACTCTCCTGCTGGTGATCTTTATTGCTTTTCCTCCAGCCCCGTATTCACCATTCAGGCCCAGCCAATACTCTGCCTTCCTAGGCTAGGCCAGAGAAGAAATTCCTTTACTAAATCTCCATCTTGCAGCTGAATCGTGCAGAGCCACTAACAACGTAATCTTCCACCTTCACCTTCACCTTCACCTTCTTGGTTGTGTTCACCTGCAACTCTTGTAAGAGATGCATGGGAATGTGGATAGAGATAGATAGCTAGATTTCTACAGGGACCACTGAAAAAGATACTGTTTTCCAGAAAACATGAGGCCCCACATAATATAATAAAATATCTTTCTTTCCTAATTTGGACATGTTGGCAATCATTGCTAACTAGTGACTTAGTACTGGACCACATCTAACCTAGTGATGTATACATCTTTACCCTTTTGCTAAGCTTCAGACAGTCAAGATATTAAACAACTAGCCATCAGGAAAAAAAGAGCCTGACCTCATTTTTAAATCTTTATATGATGTGGAGATAAAAATAATTTCTCTGTGCTAATTAGCTTAAAAATCTTGGAACTGAACAGGTTGGAGTCTTTCCATTTCTAAAATTGATACCTAGAACATTACTCAGTGGCCTGGTCTCGGGAAAGATGTGCTGATTTTAATTAATCCATCAAATCCTTCATTTTCAATGGAAATAATACAGTAAAATCTGCATATTTTTTCCAGTTAATCACAAAAATAATAATGTAATTCAGGAAGGACAAATTATGACTAATCCTTCACACTCAGATCTAATTTTTAAGCCAGCTTTTGAATTTTCATGTACTTGATTAAGTGTTCAAACAGCTACTCAATTTGGAACTTGAAAGTTCAATAGTTATTGCTTCTTGTTGTGTTCGGCTTATGATAAGATCAAAAAGCAAAATTTCCTTTTCTTCACCTCCATTTTTATCCATTCTTATCAATAGTGTGTCTTGTAGAGGTAGAACTGAGACTAAGAGAGACCCAGACTTATGCTTACCAGGCTTGCAGAAGAGATCCCTACTCCAGAGATATTATTTTTCCCTCTATTTATTGGTAGAGAGGCTGAGGCAGGTGGATCACAAGTTCAAGCCTAGCCTAAGGAACTTAGCGACTTAGCAAGACTGCTTGTCCAAATCAAAATGTTTAAAATGAGGTGGGACTTTAGTGCAAAAGCCCTGGGTTGGGTTTCCACTACAGAGAAAGGTAGAGGGTGGGCATGAGGAATCGCGATGGAGAGAGAGTGAGCTGGAGACAGAATGAGAGTCAACTCATTTGATGAAGAGACTTTTTGTTTTCTAAATTTGTTTTGTTTATGAAATACTAGCCATTAATCCCAGGGCTTTGCACGTGCTAAACAAGTACTGACAGAGGGACTTTTGAACATGGTCGACTTGTGCCTTTGATGCTTATATCTGAAGTAGTTCAGTTTGGATAAAGAACATGAGGAAGAGCCGGTAAAACAAAAGAAAACAAAAAATTAAGTCAAGGACTTGAGTGCTCTCAGAAAGATAAAGTGTCTCTCAGAACTTGCCTCCAGGAAATGGACGAGAGAAGACAGTTCAAGGACCTTGTAGCAAATTTTGCAAAAGAATTAAGTTTATCTAAATATTTCTAAAGCAGTAGAATGAGTGATTCCAAATATCCTTGCTGTTCCTTCCATTTCTTGTTGCAGCCAAAGAAAACAACCGTAATAAAAAGAATGACAATGAGGAGAAAGGTTTTGTTTATTCATTCAAAAAACAGATAAACCCAACTGGTTCCAATAGTAATCTTACTTGTAATTTTCCCCTTCTTAATTAGTGAACAAGATATTTTTGATAACAAGTTGCAAACTTAGGGAAATACATTTGTTCTTTTTTAATGGAGGGTAATTAAAATGCCTGAGCTGTAATGGAGTACTTCTGGAGACATAAACTTAGTAAAACTTGTGTTTGTTTAGTAACTTTTTGATTTAAACAAAGCCAGTATTTTTGTGCCTTCGGCTGGGGGGAGGAACAAAAAGGCGACCAATGAGCTGTATATAAACAAGTCACTTTTGTGCGGCTTTCAAGTTATGGCCTTCTTTCTGTTCTTGCATTTTGGGATCTTATCCAACCTCAAAAGTAAAGCTGTATCGTCCATGCAGATAATTAATTTGGAAAAGAAAGATTCACAATGGTCATGGCAGTTAAATATTGACTAAGCTGTCCTGAGTAAAAGGGATTAAACTTCATTTTAAAGACAGCCAAATCTCACCATCTGAGCTCACCAGCCTGGGGGGAAAAGCAGGTTTCCTATCAGGGATTAGAGAGGGAGGCAGGAAGATGACTTTTAACTGCTTTCTTAATCTAGTCATGTTCCTTTCCCCAGACTGCTATCATAGCATTAGTGTGACTATCACCTTAACACATTATTTCAAAACAGAAAAATGTAGGTCAGAAGACAGCCACTTTTTTGAGAGTGTAGCTGTGGAGAATGACCTCTGCCACACTCCCTAGCTCAACCCTGCTTCTTCATTGTGCCACCTTCAGGAGGAAATACTGCCTACTACCTGTGAATTAAATTTTGTGGAAGACCATTTCAGCTCAATAAAAGGAGTCATGTTAAAGCTCCTTGACAACAAAGTCAATCACTTCAAAAGTTGGTAAGGTACCAGGAGTTAGAACTATTCAGGTTGTATGGACATCTGTCAGGGTGTCTAAAAAGGGCATTAATGCTGTGCATCAGAATTTGTGCAAGGTGTCCGCTGAATCCATTTAGAACCGTGAGTTTCCCTCATGACCAAATGTGCATTTGCCACCCGGACCTTCCTGCTGAAATTTGAGAGCTCTAGAATCAATCACACACTTTCCCAACCGTACATTAGAGACTGCAGTCATCTTAAAGTTTCGGTCTTCCTCCTTCAAAAGTCATATGGGGAGACTTCCTCTTCCTCATGGCCCGTTCTACCTCTGATATCCACCAGTAGAACCACCACCTTCTGCGTTTCGAGGTGCAGAAACCGGGCATGGTCGCTGCCTTTTGCTTCCTTTGCCTCTCACAGGTAGTCACCAACATGGTGTTGGCTCTTCTTGTACGTCGCCATTCGCAGCCTTCCTCCAGGACCACTGCGGCAACCCCTGTTGCCTAACAGTAGCCGCCGTGTGCAAGGTGGACACCGGTCTCACCAAACTGATCTGTGCTGCATGCTGCCACAGTTGCTGCTATCCTTGCGAAACCTCAAGGTTGAAAGAAACCTGAGCTCATCTTGCTCTATATCCACTCATAAATAAACTTTTGCTAAAGCAGTTTCTCTTCCATCACTGTCTTCTTACTCAGAAATTCCAGTGGCTTCTCTTGCTGATAATATATATACTTCCTACTCTCTGGCTTTGCACTCATGCCTCTACTCCCATTCTCTACCACCTCTAGCCCCTCGTCCCTGGTCGTCCACAGCATTAGCAGGTGCAGCTGGCTCTTCCTTAATTCTATGAATATCTTCACACTATTTATGCCTCCAACTTACAAATAACAGCTAAGTCTAGCTAGCTTCTAAAAATAAAGTAAAATGAACATTTCATATTACATGAAGGCTCAGCGGTAGACCTGCTTCCCTCTTTTCATCCTCATGAACTTGTCTCTGTCTTGGTTCTGCTTTCCTCAGTACTGGCTTCCCTCTCAGGTCGTCTCTCCTGCAGTAGCTAGAGGGTATGTCCTCTGACCAGGCAGCCCGACAAAGAAGAGAGCGTCTTTCTGCTCGAGGTCCCAGCAAAAGTCTCAGAACATGAGTCATTGGGTTGGCCCTAATCAGTAGCCCAGTCTGAATCGCCCATCCTCCCAGCGGGTAGGGGAATATGATGTTTTGGTTAGTAAGGCCAAGTGCAGCCCCACCTGAATCATAAGAGCTGAGGGTAGGTAAGTTTAAGGAAAATTGGGGTGCTTCTTTCAAAAGAAGTGAGAATGGAGAGAGAATCATTCGCTCTCCCTGACATTCTGCCAGCTTTTCGCTGCCTCTTCCTCAGGGCCTTGTCGGATCTACTTCCCTCGGGAAGACTTTGTAACCACACTGCTCGCTCTGGCCCTGAATTCCTGTCATACTTGCTTCTTACAGTGCTCCAAGCTCTAAAACTAGAGATCCTTCGAGACAGAGATCACATCATCTGTATACCTTTGCTTTCCTCGGCATATGTCTTGCATAACTGATGTATAATAATATTTTACTTTCAAGGGGGACTTTTAAATGTGAGATGCGTGTGTTCATGTGTGTGTGTGTGTGTGTGTGTGTGTGTGTGTGTGAAAGAGGGTTGGGTGCACGGGAAAGGGAAGCAGAGATGTACATGTTCGTGGAAATGTATCAACAAGCAGCTCCTGAGCCTGGTGGCTGTAGGATGGAGGCAGGCATTTGGTCATTTTGGTGGTCAGGGTGGAGGCTCCAGATAAGGTTTTGCATTCTTACATCCCAAGCTGTAGATGATGAAATTACAAGGTGCACAGAGTACAGGTTATTTTGTTACTATGACCTTAGTTTCAGAAGGAAGAGATAAACATGAATAGATGAAAGGGAAAAATGAAGACGGGGGGTGGGGTGTGAAAGGGTCATTTTTAAGAGAAGTCAAGGTGTTGGCCAAAGGTGACAAGGCCCATTGTTCTCATTAATAAGTCTAGTTTTATCTGTTTTCCTGTGTGTGTGTGGGTGGGTGTGTGTGGGTGTGTGTGGGTGTGGGTGTGTGTGGGAGTGGGTGTGGGAGTGGGTGTAGGAGTGAGTGTTTTAGCTTGGAATCATACGTGCTGCTCTGGCTTCCTATCCACTGACCATTTCCTGAGTAACTAATTCCAGATGTCCATATTCCATATAGACATATTAATATTTGTAAAATAATCTTAAAATTCTTTTAACCAAGATCATATCATCTGGTTTTTGCATTCCTTTTAAATGGGAGGAATTTGTTTAGTATGGTTTAAACCTTTTAGAGAGTGATTTTCCTGTCATATAAGAAAGAAGATTTTTGTGTTGTAAAAACTTGATCTAAAGAAGATGTTCTGGGTATTATAGAGTTAAGTGGGCTCAGTGAAAGAGGAAAGCTTGCAGAGTCTCTTACAAAAGGAACCGACTGGGCATTATAATAGGGCTGGAAGAGCTTCCGGGATCAAATACATTGGTATCTCGGACTTCAGCATACTTAAGAATCATTCAGTGATTTTGTTCAACAGATAAGAGTCCTGGGCTTTAGCCATAGGGCTTCTAATTGTGTAGCCTAGATTAAAGTCCATGTGAGCACTGTAATGATTCTGGCGAGCGTGGTCCATACAGCCAGCTCTATGGGACACAACCCAGCCCAGCCTCCTTTGTTAGGAATGAAAACACTGCAACTAACAGTTCTGACCTGTTGAACAGCACATGACCATCATACTGAGACTGCGACTGAAGTCTCCTTATATCCATCCAGAACCTGGGCCTTCTGCATCCCTTTTAAGAACATCACAGCCAGTGGTTAGAAATACAGACTTAAGGGTCAGGCTGTCTGGGTTCCTACACCCACAATTCTTGAGACCATGCAAGCTGCTTTGCCTCACTAAGCCTTCATTTCTTACTCCGTAATGTCATAATAATAATGTTATCTATTTCCAAGATTATTCAGAAGATTGCTTAGGATAATACATACAATGCACTTTGCATAGCACCTAATACCTAAGAAGTTCAGGTTAATACTTAAGTATGATTATCAGCCTATAGTTATTATTTATGGCAAATTACTTCCCTGCTTGAACTGTATTTGCCTGCAGACTCTCTGAGAGGCATGAGCACACTCTGGGAGGAATAGCAAGATGCCTCGGGGCGCAAGAGCTACAGAGGCGCCTGCTGCAGCCCTGGCTGCATGACTTTCCTCCCACTGGCAATGAGTAACTGATAGGAGACTCCGCCATCCCCCGCCATCCCCAGTTCACTTCAGAGAGCTTTTCTTTGTCCTGATGCTGCAGCGGCTGTGAGAAAGCCCATTGGTCTGGACATGGAGATGTCGGATCACTAGTAAACAGTCATTTTCGGGGGATGGAGGAGAAAACGTAATGAAAGGTTAGCAATGAGAAGTTCTCAGGCACATTTTTAAAAGTCACCATGTTATATAACATTGTTACTGAAAGGAACCTCAGAAAACGTCTTATCCAGCATCCTCCCTTCCTCCATTAAGAAGTGAGGGAAGTACCTGGTTGGGAACAGAACTGGAATAAGAGCCCAGTTAATTCCCTTCCTGACCAGAAATAAACAGATGTGTAGCATTGGTCTTGCAATATTAACAAAAAGGCCTCACAGCCCAGTCAGCTTTTAATATGTAAGCGCTAGTTCATGACCTTGTAATAAAGACCAGGATCAAATGTGTATGCATGGTGTACTTGGACTTAGAGTGTCATTGTTTTTCTTCCCCAGCTTGAGTAAAAATAGCCCTGCCTAGACTGAAGGGACAATTTGAATGCAGTGGGAGAAAACGAACCTTTTTCCTTTGTGTCTGACTTGATTTCTCGTATACAATGAGCCTGTGTTCCAGGGAGGCTGGGGATGGCTGCCGGATCATAATTACCTGTACTGTTCCGCTGCACAGGGGACTGAATGTCAGGTTTAATGGGACTCACTTAAAAACAGCACCAATGGGCCAGTTAATCAGAAACAGTCCTTGCTGAGTCCTGCCTGTGGTGGCTAACTTAGATTTACATTGACAACTGAGAATGCAAGTATAAGCTTGGTCTAATGAAAACACCTCTGTGAGGTCAGGTTTTATCTAAATCTAGGGCACCTGGCCTAACAGAATTGTGCATTGGTATCTTTTCTCTGTGAACACAATCAAGTGATGCTTGAGTTGAAGGCAGGCCCGCGGAGGATTCTTTTGCTGACAGCCCTGTGCGTAGCCTCTCATCTCTTTCTCTCTCGGCTTGGGGCCTGGTGTGCGCCTGCCTTTGTAAGCTGTGGAAAGGACAGGAACAAAGCCTTGGAAAGTGCTTGGTGAGTGATGGCCATTGGAGCCGAGTGGTATGTGGGCCTCAGCCTTTGTGAGGGTCATCCGGGATTTGTGAGAGCCCATAAACTGCCACATCAGGAAGAACCTCTGCTATTCTCAGCAGCTGATAGCTGGCAGCAGCTGCCCACTTTTTTTTTTTTTTTTTAACTCTGACTACATACTATTCTGCTCCTGCTGATTCTTTAAATGGGCCTTTCAGAGTGGCAGATGGTGACAGTTCTCCAGATGTTGCAGCTTTCATGTTCATCTGGTGCTTACATGGTGTGCCAGGGGTATTGAAGTAAATAGAACTGCACACCCAGCGTCCATGGACCCAGCGGTGTGCGTCACAGGCAGGTGTCCAGAGGCCCTGCACTTGTGCAGGTAAAATGCTGAACCCTGACCTCAGGCGTGCTGCCTGTGTCCCCAGCCTGCCTTCTGAAAGTCCCTGGTGGAGCGTCGCTTTTGCCCTCTTCCCCTAGGTTGAAGTGGGCACTGTCACACAACTTCATCTTTTTTTGGCCACAGAAGTGGGCAACATGGACTTTTTTTTTTTTGACACAGGGTCTCGCTCTTAAAGGCCCAGCCTGGCCTTGGACTTGTGGCAGTCCTCCTGTCCCAGCCTCGCAAGTGCAGGGATTGTAGGCGTGCACCACGACACCCAGCTTATGTGACGCTGAGGAATAGAACTTACTGCTTGACTTAGTGCTTGCTAGGCAAGTGCTTTAACCACGCAGCCATTCCTCCAGCCCTGACTTGGGCTTCTTGTTTAGGATTTTACTAATGAAAACGAAAGAAGCAGCTTATTTATCAACTACAAAGCTGGGAAGTCGTGCTCATGAACGCTGAGGGCCTCCAGGTTTTACACTGTGTTGAAGACAAAAGTCTTCAGGAGAATTAGGCTGATTCTCAGAAAAAATAAAGGAAGGCATCAGAAGATTCAGGGCCTGGCTTCAGAGTCTTGGGATCCGCTTGGCCAACTCCTTTCCCACAACTTGATTACTTACCCAATATATTCTCCTCTTTGCCTTAATATAGTTTCAGCTGGATTTCTATCACTTGTCACAAAGGTCCTACCATGTTGTCCCCTTGGTCTCTGCTATGGCCTCTGTCACAAAGCCACCCCGCTCTCCTTTGACCCTTTAGCCAAATCTCCCATTCCAGCCTCCCTGGGAAGTAAGGCTCCTGTGTAAAGATAGTGAGTGGTCCTGGCCTGCTGTAAGGGAGTAGGCACTTCTTCAGGGATGATAATTCTTTAAGCTCCTGAAAGTGGTCCTGGATTTTTTTTCCCCCAGATTTAGAGCTCTGGCTATAGAGAAATTTATTCTAAGCCCTTGCTCCCATGCAGCAGTTTAAGAGATCCTTGACTGGGAGAAAGATTTTCACCCACTGTAGCTCTCACTTTACCAACAAATCTTAAGTCCTCACAGTAAAGTTTCTTGGTGTTACTGGCTACATCAGCTAAGTATATCAACCTGTTGTGGGACACCAAGTCAATGTAATCAATTCTTTTCTGTTCTAGGGACATGTTTTCTCAGCAAGAACTACATTACCTTGAATTAAGACAGTCTACTTCAGCCAACATAAGTCAGTACCATTGACCTTGACCACTGCTTTGTCTTGTACCATCATGGAAAAATGTGTTTTTGTGTATCTGTGTGTGGGCTCCGTAGCGAGTTCAGGACCTGCCTGGACTACAGAGTGAGACCCTGTCTCAAAGAAACTAGAAATCAAACATGTGTATCTGTGTGTAAATATATTGCTTTTTCTGTTCCAAATTTCTGTGGTGGATCTGCTGCTGGAGTATTTTTTATGAATGTCCCACAAAGTTGTGGGGGAATGGGACAATATCAGGAATATTTTAGGGGAAGGCTAAGAGCAAGAGTTCTGGAGTCAGTATGGTTGGATTTCCAGCTGTGTTGCTTTCTAATGCTGTTCCCTGAAACTAATCACCCACCTGTGCCTCAGTTCCTACAAATGAAACAGCTTATTAGCACATGTTTTATAGAGCCCGGTGAGGGGTTCACTATTATAACGTCATAAAGGCCTTAGCATTGGTTCTGTCATCCCATAATTATTTAGTAGATATTAGCTAAAAGTAGTTGTTTCATATGCAGCCTTTGGGATCTGGTTCCTTGCGCTAAGGTTATCCCTTCCACGCCTGGAAAATGAGGCTGGGCTAAATTGGTAAGAGAAGACCAACGGGGTATAGGATGAGAAAGACGCTAATGTGACTTGTGTGTAGTCCTGAGCAGAGAGCATTACCAGGTACGACTGCTCCCTAGACTTTTCATCCAATCCGAGGAAAGGGAAGACCTGGGCCATCAGTCTGTGGTGGAAAGCCAGTCTTCTCTCTGTTGCCCCCTCACCAGCTTAGCCTTGGTGGGCGAGGAGACCAAAGATGGAATTTGAACGGTGGGAGGAAAGTAGCCACCAGAAGGAATGAGGAGAGTCTCAAGAAGTGGGCCAGGTGTGGGAGGAGGCTTGACGTAAGGAGTGGGAGGGACACGGGACGTTCCTCTGCGGATCAGAAGGAACAGCACAGGAAGGTAGCAGATGAAAGGGAAGTGTGCGGCTGTGCAGACAGGAGCTGGCTGCTGGGAGGAGGACAGAGCCCCTTCCGTGTCTTTTATAAGGCCCTAAAGAATCCCTCCTCTTCCCACTTCTTAGTCAGATATGCACATCTGCATGCCCGCCAGGCCCTGGAGCTGATGTCTGTGGTTAAAAGACACGATTAGATTCTGGCCTTAATTTATGCATTTCTTTGATACTGATGCAGCTGTGTAAGTCATGGTTATTTTATTTACGTTTCTTCAGACTTTCACTTTGTGATTTTTACTAGACTGCCTTTTCCCTTTTCTTGTGCTTTTCTGAGCCTTTGATCCAGTTAGCCATGTGTGTTTGGTTGAAGTATGTTAAATTACTGATTTTCAGTCATTTCAGACTTACCAAAACATTGTCATATAGTTCAAATGAATATTTTCAATTTTAGATTTTAAAAAAAGGGACCATGGCCACCTGCCCTTAGTCTCTACAACTGAAGAGTAGCCGGTTCATGACAGGAAGCTGGTAACTCACAGGAAGGGGCAGTGGACATGACAGCACCTACTACCTATTGGTAGATCATAGTCTGCGTGCCCAACACTGCTCCGAGTGCCACTCATAAACCTTACAGAAACCACATGGCATGGGGACATGGAGTGTGCCCACTTTCCATGAGGGATACAGCATAGAGGAAAGACAGCTTCCCCCGAATTACACAGCTAACAGGTGGCAGCATCAGAATTCACACTGGACAGCCCGGTTCACAAGACTGTGATCTTAGTTTTCACACCACAAAATGGTGCCTGACCCCACACATGAGTAGTAAATAGGTGCTCACCTGTCTTTCAGTGTGGATTGGTTATATTATCGGTAACCAAAATCCCCGCCCAGTCCTCTTGCTTTGAAGATACTGTGGTATTGCTGACCTGGATTGGCATGGTGTATTAGTTTGGGTTCTTTCAAAAGACAGAATTTACAGATTTTATCACAAAAGGATCTATTAGGAAGGCTTACAAATCCAAGGATAGAGGTAGTTCAAGATGGCTGCTCAGCCGTGAAGTAGATCTCCTGTCTGGGACTGCAGAACAGCCAGTGAGGTGAGAGTCTGCTGTAGATCTCGGGTGAAGACCAAAGCCTGAAGATCGGCGACTGAAGAGCAGCAGCAGACCGTCCAGACTGGAGCCAATCTGTGCTGAAGATCTGCAGCGTATAGCAAGGGGGCACCTGTAGGCAATTGCAAAGGCCAGAGCTTTCCCAGAGGAAGAGCTGTAACAGTCGTCCCTCTTCCTCCCTTTTATACCCTTGGAGTCCCACTTGGCCCTCCCACATCCGGGTGGGGCTCTTCTCTCATTGGCGAACCCATAAATCACTCACACTCTAATCCAGACCAGTTCTTGATCCCGAATCTAGGGGTGGTTCACAAAACCTAATTCTAATGGAGGTGAGGTTCCTAATTCCCTCAAGTTAACATAATTCCGTCAACGGCCACACGTGATATTTCTGGATAAACTTCAGGTTCATTAGTAACGATCCCCATAGCGATTAACTTCCCTGAGGCCTTACCGCCACCCTCACACTGGTGCAGCTGTTTTCACTTTACAAGACGTGTCCATATTTGGCTTATCCTTCGTTCTTTTTGATGTATGTATCCTCAGTTAGGAAACCAAAACCGTGATGGGGAAAGGACTTTCCCAGGCCACAGATACAAGTCTTACGCATAGACAAGTAAATGGCCGTGATCTCCTGGAACTCACCTGGCATTGCTGAGCAGAGGCCCTGACCCCCAGCTTCCTGGGCTGCATGATGCAGGGAGACACACGGACCCTGACGGCGTCTGTGGGTCATGCTTCTTACTCAGCCAGGCAGGCCTGGTGACCACTACAGCCTGCGGCGTTCTTGATGCGGTGGGAGAAGGAGAGGTCTCCTCCCTTTCTTCTCTCTCCGTCGAGGCCAGCTGCCCTCTGGTACCCCGTGCAACAATCCACGGCATAAAATAGCCACCTGTCTGTAGCCTGCGAAACAGACTCAACTAGATGCATGTTCTTTACTGTTTGGTCACTAGAAACTTCTGTCCATAAATGTCTGCTTGCTTTGGGAGATATAATACAAGTCCCTCAAGAGCTCTTTGTGAGTACTGGAGGTGGTAATAGATGAAGCACATGGCCTGGTGCTGTGTAACTGCCCAGGTAATGTAGCAGTTTCCTTTGTTTTCCTTCCTGTGATTCCTTTGCCACTACTTTTCCGACAAGCCTATATATTCAGCCTAACCAGTAGAGAAGCTGCTGGTCCTATGGGACATTGGAAAGTCCCCAACACTTTTCAGTGATTCTGTAGCTACCAAAAAGAAATTCAGCGGCTTTCAAGGTGCTAGTTATCATTTTGTCACTGGTTCTGTACTCTTTGATGACCTTCCCAGGGAAGAGTTAGGTTCTATGAAAATTTCTATTTTTATTTTTTGTTGTTTTTTTTTTTTGTTTTTGTTTTTTTTGTTTTTGAGACAGGGTCTCGCTCTGTGGTCCAGGCTGGTCCTGAATTCACTTCAGAGCCCAAGCTGGCCTTTGGACTCATGGCAGTCCTCCTGTCTCAGCCTCCCGAGTGCTGGGATTACAGGCATGTGCCACCACGCCCAGCTTATGTGGTGCTGGGGAATCGAACTCGGGTACTTAGCGCTTGGCTTAGCGCTTGCTCAAGCACTTTAACCGCTGAGCCATTCCTCCATCCCCTAAGATTTCTATTTTTAATCTGGGAAAAAAAGCAGAGGAAATTTTAGTGTTTGGGGGGTTTAAAATGTTATCATTTTTAAGAGCTCATGTTTCCTACGTGCATCTTCTTATCATCAACAGCTTGTAAAGCAAGGCCTTCCTGTTCCACTCTAAATTAGGATTTATATATCGGGAAAGAAATAAGCCTAGATCAATCTGGACAGCATGGGCTTGGGTCACCCTGTTACTCATATGTGGTTTCTACCCATTTTGAAAGATATAAATTAGCCATCGCAGTAATAATGGAAATACTTTAAAATCTATGTTTGGTATTTGGAGAAGGAGAAGATAAACTTTGTTCCAGAGTCAGATTTAACTGGCTTTGTTTAACTGACTCGCTTTGTTTGTTAGCCTTTCAAAGGTGCCAAGTCTTAAGCTATTCATCACCTTGGAGTAGACTACAGGGGGGCTGCAGAGAGGAAAGTGGCTGCCTTTAGATTGTCCCTGGAGAGATCCCTGACTGTGGCAAGTCAGTGTCTGCGCCCCCCATGGGGTCCCCATCAGGGCAATGAAGGGTCAGGGAAGTGACAGGATTTAGGGGGTGGAGAATGGCCTTTGGCTATCATTCAGACAGACAAGGAGAAAAAGAGATGGCGTTCCTGCTTTCATCCTGTCTCCTGCCTTCAGTTCAGGCTCTTTCCCTGTACTGCGTGCCCTCTTTCTATGGACACATTTGACTCTACTATGTGTCCACCATCCCTTTCAAGAGATTAAAACATTGGTCACCGAAGGGCAGAGCACCTTCTCCTGAATGGTGTTAGAATGTGTTTTAATATTCCATTTATTTATCTATGTATTTATTTTTATTTGAGACAGAGTCTCACTTGGTAGCCCAGGCTGGCCCTGAACTCACGATGTAGCCCAGTGTGGACTTGGACTCACAGCAGTCCGCCTGCCTCAGCCACCTCCGTGCTGGGATTACTGGCTTTATGTGGTACTGGGGAAATCTAACTCAGGCCCTGTGCTCACTAGGGAAGCACTTTCGCCACTGTGCCCTGCCTCCATCCCTCTCCTTTTTAAATCCACCATTGCTGTCGTTAGTCAGCACATACTAAGTTTTGCTGCATGAACAACTTACCCCCCTACAGTCTAGGGACTTAGTTACAAACTTCTTGCTCATTTCACACGGGCAATGTGGTTTAGTGGAGTTTCTCTTCCACACGATCTTTCCCAGATTCAAACTGATGGAAGCTCAGGTATCTGCAAGCTGAATCATGCGGAGTCCTGCACAGACTCTGCAGTGGGAGGGGACAGGAGCTGAGCTGCAGGCTCTCGGTACTCATTCTTGGAGTGTCACTTCTTACAGCCTCTTGGTGAGAACAAGTCTCACGGTTTCTCCTGACTGCTAGGGGGCTAGAAATCACAAAGGGTCACGTGGATAATTAATCTGTGTGCCAATGATATCCTTGCCGTGTTACAGCCTTCTAAATTTTCAATTTTTATTGAGTATATTACAGCTTTCTGATTGTAAGTTCTGATTCTAATCCTTCTAAGGATTCTAGTTGGCTAAAAAAAGAGCTGCCAGTTTTCCAAATGGCCCCCAGTCTCAGATTTACAAGCTGTCCTCCTCTGCTCCTAAGCCATGCAGTACGCATGTTAATTATATACCTTACTGTGCTGTTTTTAGTTTAGTTGTCAGTGTTTCTGTTCTGATCCTCTCTGGTTCCCCTCTGAGCTAAATTTCAACATATTGAAGGTAGAAGACAAGCATTAAGAGATTTTTAAAGAAAAATACTGCTAGTGCTCAGCAAGGTACCTAGTTGTTTGGTTAGTCAGGAAGGAAAGGAAGGGAGGAAGGAAGGAAAAAGAGAATGAATCATTCCTCTTAGGGTGAGTTAATCATAAACTTATCTTTTATATGTTAATTTTTACCAGCTTAGAGGACACCAATCTCAGGATAAACACGTAGAAGTATTTGATATATATATATATATATCTTTATAAAGTTTGCTTTTCTAACTCCAGTAATTTATAGTTACAATCTAATTCCTCTGGGTGATGGAGATTACTTTGTGGCAAGTCCAGATTCCCTGCCCGTCTATTCCAGGATCATTATCTACATTACATTCCAGAAACCAAAATTATAAGGAGTGGTACCTGTTCTACGAGTGTTACTTGGTCCTGAAGACATGTATCTGAGACACAATTGGCGCATTAGTCCTCAGCTGCCAGGTCGTGAGATCGTGGTGATGGCCCTGGCTCCGGTATGGAAGGCCTCTTTGAGGCCAGCTCACTGTCTCCCGGAGTGTCTTTGAACTCAGGTTAAATAGCCCTTGAGCAAGGAGACCCTAGTGTTCTCAGGATCGATTCCAGGCTTCCTCTGTGGCGGTGCCACTCTTGGCCACAGGAAGTGCTAGGCTGTGGAAAGCTCTGACTTCATCTGACCTGTGGCATAGCCGTTATCCTCTGGTCTTTAGCTTTTCTGGGCTCCATTCAACAGACAAACAGACTTTCTTTTTCAGTAAACATACAAACATGTCTGAGGGTTCTCTCCCTAACCCAAGGCTTTGATGCAGAGATGAGTAGGGCGTAGGGGCCCCTTTCCTTAGTGACCTATGGCATTTGTTTATGCTTTGTTTCTGCATCAGGTTTCCTTTCTTTCTGTCCAATTCCACACCACTCACAGCCTTGGTCTCTTTCTCTGGCATTGGAGCCAGAAGCCTGCTTGGCATTTCCAATCCCCTCAATATCCTGAGGAGCTAACAAACAACTCAGCACATAAGTGGCCTATAGGAAATGGTGTGTAAGTGCAAAAGAAACGTGCTTTTATGCAAGCATATGTAATTTACTGTTTTAAATATTATCTTGCCACGCTAGGACCCTTCTTAGGGTAACCTACTTCTTTGGTCCCCATGTTAATCTTGGAGTATCTTCATGTCGTCTTATCCCTTATCCAGGTTTGTTTGTTTGTTTGTTTTTTGCTATCTGTTTGAGCATAAAGATATGTTTGTTGCTACTGTCAACCTACAGCTAGCTTTACACAGTACATTGGGGAGGACATTCTAATACCAGGCTCCCCTGCCCCGAATGGGACTCTGTCCCCAGAAGCTGACCTCTGCCTACTCTCCGGCGTTCTGCCCCATTCCAATATTTTGGTGCTACAGGCTTAGCTTTTTTAGGTCCTAAGTCAAAGGGTCAGAGGTTTGATGGGAGCGCTCAGGCCTAGCCCTTAGGGTTACCTCTGTAGCCACACATCTTTCAAGAAGGAGGAAAGGGTGAGACTGTAGGTTTCAAAGTGGAGCCAGTGGGGAGGGAAAGTTTATTTCTCTGTGCCTCTCAACAACCCTGCAGAAAAACTGCCTGCTGGGGACCCTGAGGGAAGACAACCCACGTAGAGAAGCGTTCTAGGGAGAACACCTGTTGCTTAACTCAGAAATGAAAGCGATGAACCTCAGACATCAGAAGGGAAAGTGGCTGCGGTCAGGGACAGCTGCGGCTCAGATGGCTGTGGGAGAGGGGCGCAGCTCTCGAGGAGCGGCCGCTCCCGGGCTCCTGCACTTGGGGTCTTTGCAGTGGACTTACCGGGAGAGATCCGCTGCTAAAACACGAACATCTGCTTAGAAGAATTCGGTATTTAAAAAAAGCAGGCGTACGTATGCGTGCAGTCGTGTTCTCAGGGTATTTTATTGTTCTGTAAGAACCCATGCTGAGGACGCGGAGCACCAGCGAGGTCGCACGGCTCAGCCTCCGTCCCACGGTCCGTGGCCCAGCCGCGTCTGATACAGTTAGGCGTGGGGCTGCCCATCCTGTATCCCCCCAGAAGCCTTCGTGCTCAAGTTTTAGCTCAGTCTGATAATACACGGCTCTTTTTAAGCTGCCTGTTAAGATGCCAGCTTTTACTAAACGGGTGTTCAGAGTGCCTGCGCAGGGGCAAGAAAATAGAAAGCAGGATGCGGGGAAAGAGACGCATGGGAAGGGCCCAGCCGCAGCGACTTACATCCAGCCTGTGCACCTCGCGAAGCCGCACCCTGGCGGGCGGAGGCGGGGAGCAGCGACGCTGCCTGGCGTCTCGGGCTCACACTCCACGGGAGGAAGCGGACGCTGGGAATGGCCGCGGTGTTTCCATTTGTGAACGCGCGGCGCTCAGGAGACGTGGCTTGTCAGCAGCGACAGTGTTCGCACCGACTGACAGTCGTGCGGTTCCGTGCAGTGTAAGTTGTACTTCCGGTAGCTTACTGGTATTATGGTTCTCTCTTTCTATGGAAGAAGAAGCTGAGATTTAAAAAAAAAAAAATGGCTCAAAGTTTCACAACTATTAAGTCAGACTCAAAATCACCTGGGAAGTAATAATGGGTAAGATGAAATGGGTAGTGTATCAGTTCCCCAAGATGGAGGTCATGGTGGGGTGTTGCATATACCAATTAAAATAATGATCATGGAGGGAAACCACCTGTTCCTCCTGTGTCACCGCAGCTGTGTCCACCATAGCTTAGTCTTGTACAGATGATGGACTTCTGTGGAAGTCGTGGGACATTGGCTGCACTCATTTAGGGCCATGCTCCAGGGAGATAAATGAAAAAAAGAGAAACCAGGAATGGGGACCCACACGTGTAATTCCAGCACTCTGGGAGACTGAGGCAGGAGGATCACAACTGTGAACCCAGCCTGAACACATTAGTGACTTAACGAGATCCTGTCTCCATATAAAAAAAAATTAAAAAGGGGCTGGAGATATCACCCAATGTGAAAGCCTTGGGTTCGATTCCCAGTAACACACACACACACACACACACACACACACACACACACACACACACACACCCACCCACCCACCCCCGGGAGGAGAATAGCATACTTACAAAGCACACTGAGGGTTTTCCAAGCATAATATCCCTTCGTCTCCCTGTTTTACGTGAACACTGCACTCTCTCACCTGAGAGCTCCAGCCCTGTTGTGTCCTTGGTGGGCTTGGAGAGTCTTAGACTTTTAGGTGTTTGCTGTTCTCATTTTCCTGGTTGAATGTGCAGAACCTGAAAACTTTTCCTTTTCGGTGGTTCCTGTGATTTCTTCTGTGCTGTGCTTGCTTACACTCTTCGCCTGCTTTTCTACTCAGATGTTTGTGGTTTGCCTATTGACTCTCTCTTATTGATTTCGTCATTTGCTCAGAAAATCCTTGTTGGTTTTGTGTTACAGAATTCTTATACTAGCTTAACGGTTGTCTTTTTATTTTGTTTCTGGTATCTAAACTTAAACGTTTTGGATTTTTCCCCACATTTAGGGTCTTACTAGATTTGAGGGTTTTTTTCATGCAGTGTATAATATAGGGATGAAATGTTATGTTGGTTTTGTGTAAACACCACTTGTTGAATAGTTTGCCTTTTCACATAGAATTTCAGTACTATCCTGGCCATATACGTCAAGTTTCCACGGAGACTTAGAACACTAACAGACTCTGTTTCACTTTATTCATGTCTTTGTCTCTTTGTCTTAATTACTGTCTATGTATAATAAGCCTATTCATTTCAAATTTGCCTTGGTTAGTCTTAGCCCTATATGCGGTAGGCCTTTTAGAATCAATTTTTAAAATTACATATGTTCCCCTTTGTGATGTTTCATTGAAATAGTACTGGCCTCATAGATTAATTTGGAGGGACTTGAGACTTTTACAGCGTCAATCCCTGATAAACTTGAATGTCACCTGCCACAGGTGTATGATGGCCAGAGCTGCCTCTGAATAATGAAATGAATCCTGGCTCTGTCTGGCAATTTCTCTATGAATGGAAAGCTCTCTCTGTGTGGTGATCCTTGGTCCTAGGGTTCATTACCACAGACAGTTTTCTAAATGGTGAGGCAAAGAAAGAAATGGTTATTGTAGTGCTATTTGCCAAGATTTTTTTCTAGTTGAGTGATCAAATATATGTAATTAGGGAGAAGAAAGGCTGTAGTAGCACAGTGAGGGCCAGAGAATCTCCAACAGCTGGAATCCTGAGGCGGTGTGAATGAGAGCGCTCACACACACCAGGGCACAGTCAGCAGCCTGCCTGGGCTGGAAACCATCAGTGAGACAGGAGATTCAAAAATTAAATAATGGGAAAGCAACAATAGTGTCTTCAAGCCTGCTGAGTTTAACATGACCTGGCCACTTTCATTCCAGAGATTATTATCCTTTTCTTATGAGTACTTTCCTGCTCTTCCCAGCTTTCCAACCATAACTATCTAAGGCTCAAAGAGAAACAATTGCTGGGCTCTGTCTACATGATAACAATGCCAGTCCTTTATTCTGAAAGACTCTAAAACTGGAAAATGAGAATTTTTAAAGGTTAACAGTCTATTTCTTTTAACTCTTAAAATCTAGCAATTACAATACATAGTTACGGAAAATTGAAGTAACATAAATAAAATTTTTGGTTAAGGAGATAAAAACTGTACTATATTCTGGTGATGTTAAACCAGGCCATTATCATGAAGAATCATTTGTATTTCTGATGTAGGAAGACTCTTGAGAACTGTAATACTCCTCTTTGTTCAAGAAGTAAAAATGAACTTGAGGCGCTTATATTAAACATTTACTTAGAAGAAGAAAATGTGAGGAGGAAGCAATATTTCCAACCTCTTTGAGTTATAATACTTTGTCAATTTTAAAACATGGCATTCCCTGTTCTAACTCTTTAGCTATGTGATTTTGAGGATATTTTTGGCCTACTGAGATAAACAGTAGTTGCTTCTAAAGTCCAGTTGATTCAATAGCATGGTGATCATCATGGCTTTGGAAGATGCATTTCTCTTTTATTTTGAGACAGGGTCTTGCTGTGTAGCCCAGGCTGGCTTCAAACTCATTATCTTCTTGCTTCTGCTTTCTAAGTGTTGGGTTTACAGGCATGTGCCGCTATGCCCAGCTTGGAAAATGCACTATGTACCGAGAAAGAAAACATAGCTGGCTAGCCATCAGACCCAACTGTGGTGCTAAAAATGCAGACCCCAGGTAGCAATAAAAGAGAATCTCTATTATCCATCCATGACAATTTTCTAGGCTTTTGAAGTAAGCATTTTACTATCTAATTTTTTACAAGCAACCTATTTAATTTCTACTACTTTAAATTATACAAATCATCCCAAATTCAAGAGTTTTTTCTCCTTTAGTTATAAGAGTGAGAAAATGATTTTGAAATGAAAATTTTTAAATCCTGTTAATTTAAGAATAGAAGAAGAATCAGCTCTCTTCCCCAAGTGTTTGATGAATAAAAAATCACACTGATTATTTAAAAAGAGAAAGGAGTATTACAAGTATCATGGGACCTGACATAGCTAAAATTTTGAAGAAAGGAAAAAGGTATTGGATTTGAAATCAAGAAATAGATCAGTCTATTTGAAGCAAGTTATTCTGTGTAGCTTGGAAAGTGGGTGCAGGAGTATCTAATCACTGAAACCTTTGAGAAGGTCATGTTCTAGTTGGAGCTGTAACTTTCTACTGGTAAGGAATTCTGTTCCCTTTGTTGTGCTTATTAGTGATGGTAATAGTTTTTAAAAATTAGAGGGTTTTTGCCCTTGGCTCTAGCAGAAGTACAGCACATTTTCCTATGCATTAATACTGAGTGTGGATGAAGAAAAAAATATTTTTGAAAAAGTTGGTGTTACATCTTCATCTATTTCTGTAACAAGGATATGGAACAATTTTGCCAGTCTAAGTTCCAAATATATGTGTTGAAGATAAGAGTTCCAGGAAGGGATCTTATGTGGGAACTGGGGCTCTAGAAATAAGGATGCAACAACCAGATTTTGTTTGAAGAAAAATAAGCTAAATTATATCATTAAATATAATTAATAATGGATGTAGCCTTCTGCATTCTTTTTTTAACTATTGACATACAAATGTTTATGTAAGGGAATGCTTAAAAATATGTAGGGCTTTTTAAAGTGTCTGTGACACCAGATTTTACGTAATGTTCTGGAATTTGTTCTTTCCACATACTACCGTAGAATTCTTTTCAGCCTGCCCCGTACAGACTCGTAATGGTTGCATACATTCTGAATTACTAACCTCATCAATAAGTCTTGATGTACATACTAGAGAAGTTGTTTCTAGTGAATGTCCTTCATCCTTTTATTTCCCTCTTTGTATTCACATTAGATTATCTTTAGGGTAATTTTTAAAAGTGGAATTGCTAGTATATGCCTTTATATTACCCTCCAAAGCTACTTTTTTAGGGGGTAGTGGATAAGGAGACAAAGTCTTACAGAGTTGCTAAGTTGCCCGGGCTGGGCTAGAACTTGCAGTCCTCCTGCCTAAGCCTCCCAGAGTGCTGGAATTACAGACATGTGTCACCATAGTTGGCTCAAAATGACTTTAATTAGCTATATTTTCACAAATTTTGTATATTATCATGAGCATTTGATGGTAAGCTTTAAAATGATTGTCACTCATGGTGAAGGAAAAATATATTGTATTTTGATTTAGTGAAGTAATGTGTAAAATATTGTATTTTGATTTAATAAATTTTAATGTGTAAGAATTTTCAGTGGGCTTGGTGGCACAGGCTTGAAGGAGGCTGTGGGAGGCTGAGGCAGGAGGATCACAAGTTCCAATCCATGCTGGGCAATTTAGCAACTTAATAAAGCCCTGTCTCAAAAAAAAATTTTTTTAGTAGATTGTTTGGGCCTCCCCCTCCAAGTTATTTTTTTCAGACAGGGTCTTGCTCTGCAGTCCAGGCCAATCCTGAACTTACTATGTCGTGCAGGCTGGCCTTGAGCTCATAGCAATCCTTCTGCCTCAGCTTCTGGAGTAAAGGGATTTATAGGCGTGATACAATGCCCAGTTTATATGGTGCTGAAAGTTGAACTCAGGGCCTTGCACTTGTAGGCAATCAGTCTGACCACTGTCCTATTTTCCAGCATCGCAAAATAAAATAAAATAAAACAAAGTAATTTTAATGATCCAGGGAGATAGCTCAGTGAAAAGTTCTGGAGTCAATCTCTAGTATCACACACATACATATACACACAAAGAGTCATCATATTAACTCATAAGCACACATATACATCCTCCAAGGAATGCTTTGCCTGCCCATACAGTTACAGTTAAGTTTATTTTAAATACCCCTGTTGTTGTCATGTCAGTCCTGCCTCCAGGGCCAATGAGAAGACAGAATTGGTGGCTAACATGGCAGTCAGTTTCATGCCAGATGCAGAAGAGGGAGGGACAATTGTATAATGAGAGGAAAGGAGACAGTGGCTTTTAGAGAGCACTCTTCCAACTAGGTAAATTGATGCCTGAAAATTTCTTTTGACCAAGAGTTCCTTTAAATTAAGCTCTGATTCTTTGCAGAGCAACTTCACTAACAGGAAGGAGTAGGTTTGCAACAGAAGAATGCTGGATGGCCTTCGAGGTTACTTTCAGCTCTGAGATCCTGAGATTGCTCTGTGATATTAGCAAGTCAGCAGGGGTAAAATTCAGGAGAGGAGAGGTGCTCAAGAAGTGGCTGCCGCTAAGCTAAGATGACCACAAGAAGGTCTGATTACCGTTAGGTGACTCAAAGACACAAAATAGCTGCATGGAAAGGGAAGATCTGCAGCTGACCTGGAGGTCACCTCACCTGCCTGTAGCTCTACTCAAAGTGCTGTTTCTGGTCCACCCTTAGGTGACAGTGCCCAACCAATCCACTATAAAAACCTAAAACGGCATTAATGAGACCTTGTCTCAAAATACGGATTAAAAAAAATGGGCTGGGGAAATGTAGCTCAGGGCAGAGGCCCTGGGTTCAATCTCTAGTACTGAAGAAGAAAAAAGAAAAGTTGAAATAATTTGTCCTTGACATTAGTTAAGTAAGACGCATTAAAAGAGAAGTCAGCCAAGTTTGTCCTTGAGAGCAAAATTTGGATGGTGAATGTTTCATTAGAACAACGTATTACAGGTAATTTTGTTATATTTCATGAAAGAGTCATGACAGCTATCTCATTACAGTGTGTGCAGTTCTCTGCATAGACTCTGAAGGCCTGGAAGAACAGTTATTCTTTTGTGTCCTGTGATCTCGGCCCTAACCCTGTTTGTCAAAGTTCTGCTCTTAAGTCCCTGATATTTGGGCAGGAGCTAGTAAAATATCTAAGACATAGTTATAAAAGTGACAATATTTCCGGTGTCTTTTCCCCTAACCACATACATTCTGGTGTGGAGCTCAATAACATGATGCAGTATGGAACCTTAAAAAAAAAAAGCAGTAATGTGCCATTTGTGTGAATAAAAGAATATGACAGTTTTCTGTCTTAGTCTACGTGGGCATAAAATAAGTATTCAGATATAAAGCCTACTTATAGTAATATTCTGTAATTATGTTAATCCTGATACAATAAGACAGAATGGGGTTTAAATTAGAAGTATTATCTATCATTCAGTAAAGTCCATCAAGAATATTTTTAGTGCTTATCATTTCTGTCAATCTCTAAGGGTTTGTCTGCGGAATAATTGTTCGCACCGCTGATCTTTGGACATCCAGATGCTTTTATGTTTTAGTTTTCATTTTGTTAGATTATTTAACAAATAAAATTTTCTCAATGGGCTAGAAATAAGAATGTACAATGTGTCTGAATACAGCCTTTCTGTGTGGTTCTATTTGAAGTGTTGGGAGGAAAATAGCAAAGTGGAGATTGGTAGTACAGCTCTATTGAATTGTGAGTGCAAGACTTTGGTTTACATGCTGCTGTGGCTCAGACACATTCCATATGAAATTCAGATGTTGCCGCTGAGACAGTTAAGAGCTGGGTTGATGGGCTGGCTGACTCTTCTCTTGATTAGAACTAAGGCTGTTCCTATAAAGAGGTATGACAGTAGCAGTTAGTTCGCTTTTGTCCTTCTGACTGCGACCATTCCAGGACACAAGAAAACCCACATCAGCAATTAGTCTTAGACTGTCCTGCCTGCAGAGCTAAGAGGAAGTAAGATTCTGTTCTTTATAAGTTACCCAGTCTCAGGTGTTCTATGATAGCCACACAAAGTGGACTAAACCACACAGCTAGCATAATGTTAATAGCCATCTTAAATAGTGCATTTCTTTTTCAGAAGCCATAAATTACTAACGGAATTTCCTGTGCATGAGATACTTAGAACTCTCGACCACTCATACAAGAGGAATGGGGACTGCTCCCACATCTGTATTTCATTTCAATTATTTTGGGCCATTTTAGGACATTCTTTAGAAGCAGCAGGATAATGTCATATTCAGATAATGACAAATTGCCTTCTGCTTCATACCTTTTGGGGCATTATTCTCTTGCATGGTAGATTATTATAGAGGTCATATCCCTAGCTTATAAACTTTTCTATGTAGGCAAATCCCATTCCGATTGGAAATAGTCACATATCAAAGTTCTCAGAGTAGCTAAGACATTGCCAAGACCAGCCTGCTAGCCCACTTGTTTTGAGTCATGTCCATTAGAGTGAATGACTTCTCCTTGGACCTCAGTTTTTCTTTCCTCTATTCTTGTAACCCAAATGGTGGCTCACTGAGAGTGCAACCTAAGATGACCGTTATAAAAGCCACTTTCCCTGGGGGTCGGGCACCTTTTCAAGGCCTTTCTGAATATTATCTCTTCTTCTAACAACCCTGTGAAAGAGGTCTCCAGAGAGTTGTCACTTATATTGACTTGGAGCTCTGAGACATCAGGAGGCTTGTCCGGGCCTACACAGCTGGTGCTGGCTAGAGCAGGAGTCCTTCCAAATCTGCTTCTCATAGTCATGTAATCTCAACTCTTCTAAATCAGAAAACAAGGTGGTCACATCTTTCTGGACCAGCTCCCATCTCCTCACAGAGATGGAATCAGCTTTCTTAATTCCTTTAAAACCAGCACACACGGTCCAGCTTCTCCATCATGCCCATTATCTGACTTTGTCCTCTGGCTAAAAGCTGACAAGACGGTCTTTCTCTGGATTTCCTATAGCTTCTCCTCTTCCTTTACTTTTCAATCAGCCATAACTTTCTGCTGTTCACAATCGAGGACTTAACGCCCTCTTCTGTACTTGCTGTGTCTACCCATTTTTCTCCCACAGACATAAGGAAAGGTTCTCTCTCACTAACCAATCTCATCACTTGTCCCTGCTCAGGAACCAGCAGTAGCTTCTATTCATGCACATATAGTATTCATATGGCCTCCTCGTGGTCACCATGCAGTAGATAACTTGTTCCCACATTCGAAGTTCATGAATTGCCCCTATACCTGTCAGGGTAGGCCCTCTGTTTCATCGGCAGCCTGCTTCAGGTGGGGCTCCCTCACTCCGCAGCATGCCTTCTGTGTGCTAAAAAGTGATCAAGAGTGGGTCCAACATCCTGAAGTTTTCTGTCCAATGTTGAAGAGAGACTCAGCACCACATACGGGATGTTGGTCCAGTAAAATCTTCCTGGAGTCTTTAAGTCTACTAGAACATTTACACTTCTGAGAAATTGACTGTTTAGTTTGTTAGCCTCTATTATACGGAAAGACCCACCAAAAGAAGATAAAAATAGTGTTAAACCATCCCTCCTTTTTTCATGTACTGGTTTGTTTTTATTCATAGCACTTATTATGTTCTAATACGTATATACATCTGTTTAATTGTCTGCCTCCTTAACTAGAATGTAAGACATACCCTCAAAGCAGGAATATTGTCTTTCTTATAGCTATATATCCTACCGGCTCTACTTGGGCGAGACTTAGTTAATGTGCTTAACTCACTTCAGAAAATGACTTTCTAAAACTACTAAGAAGAGATGTATTAGTCTGTTTTCCATTGCTATAAGAAAATACTTGATGCTGGTTTTTGTGCAATGAAACAAAGTTCATTTAGCTCACACTTTTTGAGGTCTAAGAACATTAGACCAGCTTCTGCTTGCCTTGAGTAGAGGTTCATGGAAGATGGCATCACAACGGCAAGAACACAAAAGCAATCACATGACCAAGTAGGAAGCTAGAGGCAGAGGAAAGCCTAGTCTTTCTCGTTTTTAACAACTTGCTCTCAAAGAACTAACCCACTTAATGAGACCAGCATTGATCCCTTCTGAGGGGGATGTCCCCATTGTCCTATTTAGGCCTCAACATTCAAAGATTTTATTGGATTACCTGCTAACACTGGCAAACTGGGATGAAAGCCTCCAATACACCAACTTTTTAGGGACATACTCCAATCATATATACATACCACAGCAATAGAATAAAGCTATACAAAGAAGTACAGAATCTATCAGCATCTGTAATAGGCTCAGGAGAGAATCTCAGCACCAAGGCTACAAAATTGCTACTCAGGGACTGGAAGAATCAAAGGAGATTCCATACAAAAGGTAATGTTTGAACTGGTACATCAAGAAAAAGGAGTCTTTCCCAGTCACCAGAGCCATAGGACATTTCTGGCACAGGGAAGAGTATGCCTGAGTGGCTTGACCTCTTCCCCTGTAGAATGGAATCAGTCTCCCTTTTACCTAGGAGGATACACCCTTTCTACTCGCTGAAATGCCCTTCTCTCACCAGCTTTCTATCAGTTTCTGTCATCTCCACCTTTCGTCTCCAACAAGAACCCCTTGCCTAATGCACAGTCCAGTGTTCCCCTGGCTGAGCCTTCAGAGAACACGTGAAACGCTGCCTTTAGCAAACTGCACTTGCAGTAGTAGTGTAGCGCCTCCAGCCATTTCAGCTGCCGGTAGAATCTCCAGATTGCAAGAGCCCCTAGGTTGTCTTCTAATCTACTTAATGCATTAAACCCTTTTGCGGTAAGATCGTCACCTCATCCAAAGTCAGGGTCCATGCCTTTCTATTCTAATGTGGGATTTGTTTCTTTGCCTAGACCCCATTGGCCTGCATTGTGTATTAGCCATCTTAGATATTCCCACCTGGGAGAGCCATTTAGTCCCAATTTGCAAAGGGTAGGGCTCTTCTGCAGTTCCGAATTCACACTGTGTTGCTAACTATAATTGGAAGAGGGCAGCTCTGGGGTCAATTGAAAGGTCGTCGGAGCCCTCGGATCTGTCGGTACCCATCTTCCTCAGCCATCTTTCTACCTCCACTGCTGTTCATTCCCTGTCCAGTGACCAGTCAACGTTTATTGAGTAACTGTTCCACATGAGGCACTGTACAAGTGGTGAATGTGACAAAGCCGTAACTGAACAGGGAGGCGGTGGAACGGTCCTCAGGCCTAGTGTGCCAGCTTCCCCCAGGGAATCTGTATTCCCTGCTTAGATTTGAGCTATTTTTGTTTGTTTGAGACAGAGTCTTACTCTGTAGCCCAGGCTGGTCCTGAACTCACTCTGCAGCTCAGGCCAGCCTCGAACTCACAGCAGTCTTCCTGCTTCAGCCTTCTGAGTGCAGGGATTACCACTATTGTGGCTTAAAACTGAATATGTCCCCCAGAAGTGTCACGTATTTGAATGTTATAGATTGTCTGTGGAACCGTGTGCTGTTGGGAGATTGGGGCCTCATTTGGAGGGGTGCATTACAGGCATGTAAATTGGATTACAAGCATGTAAATTAGATTATAAGCATGTGGTGGGGGTTTACCACACCTTCCACATCTGGATCCAGGAGGGACTGATCACTGGGAGGAGACATGGAAGGATATGTAAGCTGCTTCCTGCCTTCCTTGGAGGACGAGTCTCAACTTGCCTTGACTTGGCTTCCTGTGTGTGATGCCGTGAGAAGCTGCCTCCACCTCTGCCTCTGACATGTACTTCCATGGCTGCCAGCTGCCCCTGAATGGACTGTGACCCTCTGAAACTGTGAGCTAATATAAACCTTTGCTCCCCTAAATTCATGGATATTGGGTATTGAGTTACAGCAGCAAAAAAGTAACTAAGACACAGGAGTATACCACCATGCCCGGTTTATATGGTGCTAAGGAATTGAACCTAGGGCCTTATGCTTGCTAGGCAAGAGCTTTAACTATTGTGCTATTCCTCCAGGCCTTCCAATTTGAATTCTTAAGCAAGCTGCATTGAGAACTGCTGCAAAGAGCAGGGAAGAGCTGCCTCTTTCAGCTTTCAAGGGTGGCTCTGATGCCATCAGCCAGCAGTAGCAGCATGCCGCCACTGCTCTATGTGCCAGAGCAAGGCATATGGCATATTCTTACCAAATGTGTGCAAACCTGGCCATTATTTCTCATTGCTTTCCAAGATTTTCTAAGGTGTTTTTTTCCTTTTTTCTTCCTTCCATGCCTTTGAATGTGATCCTAAGCTCCGTCCCACCCCATCCAAGCCAGATAGCTCTTGTCACACCATATTGAAAATTACTTGACTGTAGCCGACATCAACCTGTCAGCTCACAACCGTAACTATCTTGTTCACTCAGACTTGACAAATAGTAAGCGTACTGTACACATTTGGTGGTGACTGGACACCTGAATGTCCCTCCCACTCCCGCTGTGTTTGGCCTTTAGAGAGCTCTGGTTGCATATGCTTTTTACAGACAGTGTAGAATAAGCCCCAGATCAGATAGCCTTGCCTGGATTTGAACTGGTCTCATCACTTCCTAGCTACATGACTTTGACTAACTCTTTTTTCCTCTTTGAATCTCAGGTTCCCTGTGTATAAAAGGGGAATAATACCTACTTTTCAGTGTTACAAAGATTAGATATGAATAACATGTATATATCTAAAAATATACTAATGGTCAATTAACATATGTTTTCATTTCCTTTTTAATTGGTTGTAAGATTCTTTATCCATTTTCTATTTTTTCCCCTAGAATTTGGAGGGTTTGTGCTTATAGGGATTAGGATGGTCTAATAACAAATCATCCCAGAATCTCACTATAATTATTGCTCAGTATTTATAGGACCCCGCCCCAATAACAAAATTATCAAAATATACAAATACTTGATAATTACAATCACATTATACAAAGTAAGCCCTTGTATAAGATGGTGTAGTGCTTGCATATAATATACATGCATTCTCCTATATACCTTAAATCATCTCTAAATTACTCATAATAATATATAGAATATAAATAGGTGTTATACTGCTATTAGGAAATAATGACAGGAGAGAAAGTCTGTACATGTTTACCACAGTTGGAGTTTGCCCACCAAATATGTCCTATCTAGTTTAGTTGAATTTATGGATGCATAACCTTTGGATATAGAGAGCTACCTGTAGTTTACTGCAGTAGGGGCCAGTTCCTCTCTGTGCTCCGTTCCTCCTTCATTCGATGGGGCTTTGCTGACGACCACAGCCCTTCTGGCTTCCCAGGTCATGACGGCCGGCGGAAGCGGAAGTGGCACCACGCTCACTAGCTTCAGAAGACTTCCACTCTGAAGTGTCACCTGTCATTGCCACTCATGTCTTACTGTCCTGTCCCAGGGTCCTCACTCACTCACTCAGAGAGGCATGAAATCCTGTCACATTCCAGAAGGAGAGCTGGGATACTGTTGAACACGAGTTTACCTTGAAAGTAAAATCTTCTTCCAATGAAATCTTACCGATGTGAGGTACTTTTACCTAGGTTGAGAGTGAGGATTTTTGAGTGAATGCATACAGCCAATAAAACTGTTATGGTGACTGTTCAGCCTTCTTGCGAGAACCAATTGCTTTAAGGATGTGAAATATTCTTTCTTAGCTATGGGCACTTGCTGCAATCCAGTCTTAAATGGCAACAGGTAGAAGAAACCTGTGCTTATTAGTATTTTTCAGTTCAGCCCTAGTATCAGTATGTACTTTTAGATAATAAAATTATATATCTTTGCAAATAACCTGTAAGGTAGGCCTGTCATAACATTGATCTTTATCCTTCATATTTCTTTAAATTTTAACTATTTCCTGTGTTTATATTATATCTATTATGCTAATTTTTCTGGCATTTATTGATTGCCTGCTATGGTGAAAATATAATATTTAAGAATCTAAACTTAGGTTCAATAGTTCTTCCATTCACTGGCTATATAATTTTGGCTAAGTACCCCATATCTTAGTGTCTCTTTTTTCTCAACTGTGTACTAGGAATGATGATGACACTGGCTTCATAGGACAGTTCTCAGTATCAAATGATTTTAAAAATATAAAGTATTTACAGCTGGGGGCATGACTTAGCAGTTAGAGCCGTTAGCTGTAGTTAGCTAGCAAGTGCAAGGCCCTGCGTTTAGTTCACCAGAAGCACATAAAGTTGATCAGGGTGGTGCACACCTGTGATCTGAGCACTTGGACGGCTGAGGCAGGAGGATAAACTGCCATCATAGAGGCCAGCTTGGGCTACTTAGTGAGATCAGGACCAGCCTGGACTACTCAAAAAATAAAACAAAAATTTAAAAAGTAAGTGCTTAGAATAGTGCCTGGCACATAGTGAATACTGTAGAAATGTCACCTGTTACCATCATTCTTAGGCACAGTGGAGAAATGCAAAGGAAGCTTGCTGTAGGACACAGCTTCTCTATTTTATTTGCGGTGCCACAGGGCAGCAAATATTTGCTGAGTATTGTCAGTGCCTGGGCTCTGCTCTTACAGAATTTAAACCAAACTTAACTTAACTTTGATTCATTTCTTGGAATAATAAGACCCTTTCCCTCTCCTGAAGCTACCTTGACCAACCTTGAATATTCAGGATCCAGAATGGAGCAGCTGCTGATGCCCCTGGTTGTAGGTCGGCATTTCTCTTTCCCTTAGAAACTCAAACAAATTCTGCCGGTGATGCTTGTCTTGAGTTTCGCTGACTTCTCTCCCTTTATAGCCTCAGGTGGTGACTCTGACATTATAATATTGAGCCTCCCTCAGCAGAAACTGGTAATGAGGAAGCCATGCTAGTGTGGCCAGCTTCCTCCCGTGACAGTTGGGATGGTTGTCATGTTGTTGACTGCAGCTTTTTGCCTCACTGACTTTCCTTGTGTTCTTAACGTTGGGAAGAGATGGGGGAGACCCTGAACACGTTGGTCGCGTGAAGTTTAGAGCTGTGAACTCTGCAGCAGCTGCTTCCAGATGGCCTGCTACTTATCCCACCCACACATTCCACTGCCATCTGCTCGTCAGCACAAGAAGGTATCTGGGCTTGTGGAGGTATCTTTCCTTCCAATCTTTATCTGAGTGCTTCCTGTGCTCCCCCTTTCTGTGGACTGCATCCAAGGCCTTATATGACATGGCCTTCCTGTCTCTCCCTGCTCCTCAGGGCCCACTTCCCCTTGGTTAGCCACTTACTCTCTTGCCTTCCTAAAACAACCAAAAAACTCAGGACTTTTGCACTTGCAACCTCTCTACCTAGAAGGCTTTTCCTTAGGTATCTGCAGTGTTTACCTATTCACTTCAAAATGATCTTTGCTACAGTGCCACCTCCTCCACAAGGCCCTTTTTGCCTACGTCTAAAATAACATCTGCCTCCATTTTTCTTTTGGGCACCAATGATATTTGTTTACTTGTACATTTACCTGTGCATGTCTGTTTTTCCTCTCTATAATATAGGCTCTGTGAGTCTAGACACTCTATACCTTCCATGTTTAGTATGTGGTTAGCAATCGATAGCTGTGTATTGAAAGGAAGAAAGATCAGCTTATAACTAATAAATAAATGAGTCAATGAAAGTCAACTTACAGGAAAAGCCTGAGTAAATAATGGTCCAGACAGCACAGAGAAGTTGCAGAGAGGAAGGTGACAGTGGGAGACTGGTGCTTGGGAAGCCAGCATCTAGCCGATACAGGGCCTGCTTGCTGATGGTCAAGGGCTGGGGGAGAGGCAGAGTGGTCTGACTATCTATGTCAGACCTGGAAGGAGAAGAGGTCAAGAGGTCACTAGACCAAGCTCTGGCATTCATCGAGACTGGGGAGGGGACCAAAGGGTGGCAGGCAGGGAAAAGAGGGGGTTTCTTAGGGTCTTACTGCCAAGACTCTCATTGTCTTTGAAAGGTAGTAAGTCAAGGCTGTGGCTGAGCTTGTAAATAGCAAAGAGGGATGTAAAGAGGGATGTCCCTGCCTCCACATTTTAATAGCAGAGACAGTATTTTCTCTCAGCTTTTCTTTACCACTGAAATACAGACTCTGCTGTTGACTGTGCTCATAGTTATGGAAATCCTGAAAGCTGTGTTGAACAGTGAAAAATGATAGTGAGGTAGAGCTGTGGCATCCAGGGTATTTATTTGAAGACAGTCACCCAGGTTCCCAGGAGTAAGTTGCAGTACCCAGGGTCACTCTTCCCATCGGCCAAGGGAAGGGTGCTTTTGGCAGCCTTGAAAAAGGAAAGAAAGGTAGACGTGTGTTTCCTTTCGGAATTGGAAAAATGTTTCTGTTTTGCTAAACACTTGAAAATCATATCCTTAAGAGATCGAAACTGCACAGAAGGGCACAAATTAGAAGTCTCCCATAATTCCGGACATAACCCCATAACCCTTAAGAGGTAATTGTTTCATTTGACACCACTGAGCACTGAGCTCTGACCCTATGCCAACCATAGGCACTATTTTAGGAGGTTCTTATATATATATAAAATTACTATTACATGTTAGTGCTCCTTTGTACTATGCAGTAGCCACTAGCTATATGTGGTCATATATATATATATATATATATATATATATATATATATATAAAATTACTATTACATGTTAGTGCTCCTTTGTACTATGCAGTAGCCACTAGCTATATGTGGCTGTTTATATCAATTAAAATTAAATACAATTTAAAAGCGATCCCCAGTCATCCTGGCCATATTTCATGTGCTCAGCAGCCACATGTAGCTAGTGGCTGCTGAATTGGGCTATCCAGATGGAGAATATTTCCATCAAGGGAGGAGGTTCCACTGGATAATGATGTTCTAAAGGAATGACTATTAACAGCTTGCAGTTTGTTATTCTGTATTTACATACACAAATATATTTACATGTGTATTTATATGATAGTATATGTACTCTCTAGCATGTGTACTATACATGCTGCTGAGCAACCTCTTGTAAGTTAATGCAGCATGAGCTTCAATTAGTCAATAATAGATCAAAAACATTTGTTTTTATTCTCTTGTTGAATTTTAATTTTTCATTATTATGAACAATATTACTGTGAGCATCCTTGGCACTTATAACCTTATACCTTTCTCCAGGCTTTTCTTAATATTGATTCTATGAAATACAATAACATAACTCAGGTAGCATGATGACCATACAGTTGACACTTACTGCATGCTGATCACGCCTGCAGAGACTTTTTAGGGGTTCCTGGAGGTGCATTTTAAGTTGCTGCAGCCTCTAGACTTGTCCAACCTGTGTCCACAGGCTGCATGTGGCCCAGGATGTCCTTGAATGTGATCCAACGCAAATTCCTGTTTTCTTAAAAACATTTCTCTTTATAATTTTTGGATAAGTGAATTGCATTAACTGTATTAGATGTTTTGTATGCAGCTCAGGGTAATTTCTTTTCACTTTGTGTGGCCCAAGCAAGCCAGAAGGTTGGATGCCCCTGTAAGAGCCCTCTGCCTCAATCGGCCAAGGCTGTTCCCAGTCGGCATTCTGGAAATGTAGAAGCCAGAAGCCACAGCTAGCTGTTTCCGTGGAGGATTACTTTGGTTTGTTTGTTTTCCAGAATAATTACCCATTTTGACGCTAGCCACACGTTACATTTATTGACGCCTCCTGGGTGCCTGGTCTTGCTGGAGGCGCCACACTATTGCAGGCCTGAGCCCTGTCACCTTTTATGAGCTCACAATGAAACCATTGTGACAGCCTGGGGGGGTGGGGACACATGGCTGTTCATTAGGCCATTGGCACAGTTTTGTCACTGGGAGGAAGGCAAGCTCTTGATATAGAAATGCAGGCGCTCGTATGCTGGTGTGCGAAGAAAACTCAAGTGTTCACGAACAACATGGCCTGCTGGTTGACTGGATTCTGTCTTCACATTAGAGGCTCAAAAGAAATTCTAACCTTTTTGGAGTCTGTTTCTTAATTAACTTTTACCCCTGTGCCCTTCCAGGGATGTGAGAGGCCAAGTCCTTGCTCGGCTGGCAAGGTGTCTTCGCCCCCCTGGATTACAGGGTTGCTCTGCCTGCCTGCTTCTTTAACCTCCCACCCCTGCCCTGCAAGAGGAGGCAGCACACCCCAAGCACATTCACTTAAGTCACAGTCACATGGGTGGGCATAGAGTAACAGGGAAAACAGCTGTGGGCTTAAAAATGTCTCTGCCCAGAAGCAAGTGAAAGATGGATACGTGATATCTTTGTGATCATTTACTTTTGTTGGCAGAACGTAAATCACTTGTAAACAATATGGCTCATGTCACTGATCTCCACCAGAGCTTGAAGGAAGTGGGTGAGAGACTATGGAGGAGGCCATGTCTGGACTGCAGCTCATCCAGGTGAGGGGCAGCAGAAAGTGGTCCTCTGCCCCATGGGACCCTCTTGCTCACTCCTCCATCAGAGAGGCAGGACCCGCTGCTGTTTTCTGTACCATTTCCCCTGAATCCTAATTCCCTGTGGAATATGGCAATGCTCTGAGTTGCACGGGACAGGTGTCTTTATGCTTCTCTAATTTCTCTGCACTTGCTTCCACGGTCCCTCCTGTAAGTGCCTCAAAAAGGGGTAAGGAAAAAGGTGATGTTTTTATTTTCTTCGTCTCTTTCTTGTGCGGGCCCTGTGGCAACCTTTTCTGGACTGCATCCCATCTCTGAATCAGGCATGACCAGCCCATACACTAATCCACACTACCTCCAAAAGAAAATACTGAAAAGTGAGAGATAAGGGCCTCATTTAGCCAGAGCTTGAATTTCAGGCATAGCGATGCTGGCTCGGGTCAGTGGAGATTTACAGCAACAGGTGCAGCAGACTCTTGGAGTGAGGCTGGCTGGGAGAGAGAGAGAGAGAGAGAGAGAGAGAGAGAGAGAGAGAGTGTGTGTGTGTGTGTGTGTGTGTGTGTGTGCTGGGGGATGGGAGCGGCGGGGGCTTCGTTTGATGCAACTGCTACTGGAAGAATAATAAACTCCATTTGCTCTTCTATTCTTTTTTTAAAACAAAAGGGATAAAAGAAACTTTAGGCCAATAAGCTTCCCTTTTATTCTTACCCTTTCTCAAACGGATCAGAAAATGATCTCATACTATTAGCCATCTCACCTTTTCCCCAAAAAAGGAGGGGAAGAAAAACCAGACACCACCATCCTTTTGTGCTTACAGAGTCTCGTGATAACGCACTCAATGAAGCCAGAGCTCAGAAACATAATGGAAAAGAAAAGGCTTTGAAGAAATTTTCTAAGCAAGAGTCTGGGAGAACCAGGAGATAATGTGAAAAGCTTAAATATGTCATGACTTGAATTTCTGGTTTCATCCTTTTCTACAAATGGACAATTAGTTGTAGCAGAGGTTTGTGTAATTAGCAGACAGGCATAACTCTGAGGGATGTATTCATTGTAACCAGTGGCATATCATAGCCAGAAATTATACCACATTATTTCCATACTCTTTACCTGAATTTTATTGGCGTTTCAGAAATAAAGTATAACTTTCTGTCCTTTTTTAAAAGTTGTTATATGCAGTGGACTTTTAATAGTATGTCTAAAATCAGCAGTCAGTCTGGACCTGGTCTATGATTCAGAATAGAGCCGAAATAATTTAATGTGTTCTTCACAACTTCCTTCCTGGCGCGCGCCTCTAGAAGCCTCCTAGGTGGTCTTCTTGGGGTGGGAGTGGTCAGGAGCCTGTGCTGCAGCTGCATCGCATTGAACTTTCCAGACCCTCCCCCCCCCGCCCCCCACACGTGTTCGTGTAGTGCAGGGCAGGGAGGAACAAAGAGGATACAACTGGTCGCAGGAAGTGGTGTATCAGACGCATTTCCTCGAGGTGGGCAGGATCAGCCTCCAGTGGGTCTGGAAAGGACATACGTGGAAGGACCATCCGGGCTTCCTTCCATCCCTCCCTGACATGCTACATGGGTCCACTGATTCTGAAACTGCTCAAATCATAAAATGACAGGCTCTTCCTGATTCAGAGATAAAGAAAGTGAGATCACAGCTTCCCCACCTTAAGGTTTCACCCATCTCGTGTTGTCTTTTTGCTGTTTCATCTTTTATCCTCCTCCCCAACCAGAACAAAGTAAGCAAGTTTTTACCTAAAAGCTGCCAGTCACAGCTAACTTGTGGGCATATCTTGTTTTCTCCTAATTCAGAAGGTGACATCAGCAGTAAAAGTGTGTCTTCTCTAAGGTGCAGCCACCTTACAGCTTTTGAAAACAACCAGATCCCAGCAGCTCCTCAAGTCAGCTGTGAGAATTAGCAAGCCATTTTGACCTATTCAAAACAACCAGAAATGTCAATACATTGTGAAATGGGACTTAGAGTATACATGACAAATTCATAATGCATAGAATTAGCTCAACAGAATAACAGCAAACGACCTTTTAGGAAATTTTTGCGGAGATGTCAGGCATCTTAAGACCTTGACTGTGATTAGTAGTAGTAGTGCCAGTCTCCTTGAGGAAGGCAAGGTTTGAGAATACAAACTCTAGATGGGCATTTCACCAGTTAGGAGATTTCTTGGCTGAGAAAGGAGCCTGCAGTCAAAATGCTATAAAAGAGATCTGATTTCTCATAGCAACAAGCCAATAACAGAAGATTATATAACTGATAAAAAATTCGCTGCCTACCTTTTGAAAGAATTAGCCTTTGCAGTGTGCACACCTATAATCCCAGCCACTTGGGAGGTTGAGGCAAGAGGATCATAATTTAAGGCCAGCCTGAGCAACTTAGGAAAAAAAAAGAAAAAAGAAAAAGAAAAGAAAGAAAGAAAGAAAAAGAAATAATCTCAAACATTGGGTATATTTTGGTTACTTTGCATGGTAAACTTCAGGATCTCTGTTTAGAGTATATTTAGATTGATTTAATGGACAATGTAATCACCAACATATGAAAGTTTGCTAATTGATACAATACAGAATTGCATTTTTCACCAAGTTCTGTCACTGCTGCCCTTACTCAGCCACACAGAGTCCTAATAGAAACCATTTTCATATCATTGTAGTCATCAGAAGAGGCACTTTGGAATTTTCAGAGACATCCCAGAAGAAATTTCTAAAAATAGTCGTTTGCTTCATTGTGTTGGGTGACTTAGAATCGCCTCTTCGCTGTCTTTCCCGAGCAGCGCAGGATCAGTGGCTGCTGGTCCTACTGTCTGTGGCCTGGACAAGCTTTCTGCGTCTGTGCCTCTGGCAGCTGGACTTTAGGCCTTTCCAGGCAGACTCGCCTTTAAAAGTGCACAGAATACAAAGCAAATTTCACACAGTCCTTCTTTTAGGCCTCAACGCAGCGGGATTTCTCCCCAGAGCCTCAGAGCTTGGTGGGCTGGAGTTCTGGGCAGCCACGTGCAGCTGCCACATTCTCTCTCGCAGGTACAAGTCTTCCCACATCCACCGTGCGTCTCAGCCCTGCCTGGTAATAATGGATTTCAGCTGTTCCTTTAGTCAGGTATTTTTAAAAGCTGAACTTGCTGGAGGGCTTAGGAGGTAGTGGAACTGGTTTTTCTTATTTTTTCAAGATGATAGCTGGTTCATCTAAAAGATCATATGATAGGTGTGTTAGAAAGCATAGTCACATAATGAGCACCCACTGTCCAGTCCCCCTGCCTCCGCTCTGTACCGTAGTAGCCATGGCTCCAAGTTTGTAGCTACCACTCTCCTTTCTTGTTAAAACAGTTTTGTCATAGATGTATGTATACCCAAACCACATGCAGTCTAGTTCTGTGTGTTAAACAAACAGAACTTATCAGCCTTTGGAGGTTGTTCTTCTGTAGTGGCCTTTTTGGGAGATGATCCACTTTCCCGAGTAGGCTGCAATTACTCAGAACCAGCTGGGAGCTCTTTGTTTGAAATTTCCTGCAGAGATAGTTTATCATCTGCTCAAGAAAATCAGTGCTATTGCTTTACAGCATCTTTGGTCTGATTAAACTCTTTTCCCTATAACCTCTGTTTTTCTTCCCCTCTAAACTGATTTAAGAAATATTTATTGGATGTCTTCTATGGGCCAGGCTCTATGCTGGGGACCAGCAGTGAAACAAGGAAGAGTCCAGAGCCCCGGTCCCTAGGGAAGCTTGTTCTTAGCCCTCCTGTCACCTTTCTTCCCTTGTCTCTTGAACAACTATAGGCTGGAGCTACGAGATCCCAGAACAGGGTGCAGGTTTTAGCAAAGCAAGGGGCCCTGGAATCAGTGTGGGCAGGAGCCTGAGTGGAGACTTCCGGAGTTGCTGTAGAGGTGGTCTGCCTCTCTGAGTGCCTACCTGTCGTGGACCCTTTGTATTCACACTCTGGTCTTTCTGGCTGGAGTTTTGTCAGGCCACTTCATTCTCTCACCCAAATTTACCCATGTCATTAACTTTACGTGCTCTGGAACCCTGCTATGGGGTATGGTTCCAGGACTCCACAGTGGAGGAGAGCACGGCTCTGTGAGACCTGAATTCCGATGACCCGGATTACAATTTTTTTGTTAGAACAACTTAAAAGTCACAACTAGTGATGAGGCAGGAGTTTGATGGCACAGGAACAACCTCACTGATAGTAAAACACGGAACCTCACAAATGACGAGAATTTGTAATAATAAATATGATGAATATGAATTTCTGTGTATAGATATACATATATAGATGTTTCATTTGTTTTTAGTCAGGCCCTACATGACCCAGCCACCATTATAACTAGCATTCTGTAACCCTTCTATAAAATATGACCAGCCTGTCATGATTCTCAGCTGTCTCTTTATGCATCCCGAGAATCACCTAGGTTTGTCCCCAGACCTCCTTGTGCCAGTTTTTCTTGCCACTCAATTGCAAAATCTAATTAAATGTTTTCACATATTTATGAAGTATGAATTCAAAAAGAAAACATTTTCAGTGATATACCTAATGGAATGCTTTCAAAAGATTCATTTTGAAAGAAATGCTTTGTCTTAAATGTAAACAAGGTAACTGTTAGAAGAAACTAAGGGAAAAAACACATTAAAGTCTGGAAGAATTCTGCCCTCTAGTTGTGCTGCAGGTGTCTCTAACTTCTGATTCTACTTTATAAGGAGTACATGCTATGTTGGAAATCCTACGTGGTACATAATGATTTATTAAGAAAACTCTCACCAGCAGACATTACTCAAAAAGAAAAACAAAACAAAAATAACAACAAAAGACCTTAGTCTTCCATCAAAGGATTAGTGAGGGAGTACATTTGTGCTTACATTTAAATAAAAATTACATGCGTATGTATTTGTATATGTGGATAATATGTATATATAGCTGGATAAAGATAACATGAATATGTACGTGAGAGATTGATATTTCTTTGTTCCTATTTTAAATGACTTTTCCAACCTCCTGTCCATCCCAAGTGCCTTTGAAAGGAAGGCCTCTGCTGTCATCTGCCTTACACACATTCCAGGACCACAGTCATCCTCCTCAGCAATCATCTTGTGCAGTTGCCTCATTGGGAGATTTCAGATATGGTGCCACTTGCTCAGGTTTAGTTAGTGTGGATTTCATTTCGTTTGTTTTCATTTGCCAAACACTTATCGAGAGCCCTAACAAAAGATTCATCTTAAAAACAATTGTCTTAAAAGAGAGAAAAGAGTTATCACACTACTGGATGGATGTGTGGGTCATGACCTCCCAATGCTTTGCTCTCTCTGGTCAGGTCAGGCCCCCTAGAAGACTTCTTCTCTAACTGCCCTGTGGAGGGGGGATTCCTGCTGCGCGGGGCTTGTGAGAGGCTGGAGGGCAGGAGAAAATAAGAAAATGGGTCTTGTGTTGTCAACACCAGGTCACTAGAAGGTAAGGAGATCAGCCTTGGACCAGATGAGGAAATGGCCTCTTGACCAGGCTCAGAGTATATTTTTGACCTTTTTTCCCCCCAAACAGGTAACAGAGATCAGAGGGCGCTTTAGGACTGCAGGGAGGCTGGGCATAATGGTGCACACCTGGAATCTTCCTCAACTTGGGAGGTTGAGGCAGAAGGAGCGTAAGTTCGAGGTCAGCCTGGGAAATTTAAAGAGAGTTTTCTCAAAACAAGTATAAATAAATAAAAAGGCCTGGGTGAAGTAGCTCAGTGCTCCCTGGGTTCAGTCCCCATGCTGTAAGGAAAGCAAAGCAAAACTACAAAACAATAATAAAAAATAAGAGCATAAAACCTGTGAGGAGAATAATATCACGACTAGAAAGGCGTTTCAGGTTCTCTTCTAGCCATGTTCCCTGCTCTTCTGCACATCCAGCTGCATAAGCAACAGCAACACATGCTGTGTGTTGATTTCCACAAGTGCATGTGCACACGCGGATGTGCAAGTGTTTGTATGGGCTTGAATAGGGCTGCTCCTTCTCCAGTCCACACTGAGGCAGATTCCTGTACAAGTTCTTTTTTTTAATTTTTATTTTTTCATACTTATAAAACCAAACTTGAGGAAACAAGGTTTTGTGAAAATTTTCTCAAGAATCAGAAAGTTCCAAGCCAGTGTCAAACAGGGGACAAAAAGAAGAACCAGCCAATTGCAGAAAGAAGGGCAACTTCATTTAGCCATCCTGGGAGGAGCCTAACTCTTCAGGCTCCTTTTCAATGCGTTTGTGGCTGGGAAGGTGAGTCCCTGCAGTGTGCAGAGCCGTGAAAACCACCATTTCTCTTCGCTGAAGTGCAGGGGTCTGAGTAAGGGGAGAAGGCTGAGGGGGCACAGAGGGAGGGTAGGCGTGACACAGGAGCCCTGTGTGTTGCTCCAAGGAGTAACCAGACCCCTGCCTAAGAGATCCCCAAGCAATCAAGAAAAAGAAATTGCAGGAGTATGAGTCACCCTGCCATTTTGGAAGAACACAGGGGCTCCCTGGGGGTTGGGGGCCTCCCTCATCGAGAAGTAGGCAACTAAAGTATACAGACTATGCTTAGCTAAAAGCTAGGATCAGCTTCTGGTTTATTATCTGTTGACCTAAGTGGATTAAATGAGCGTCGACTGGAATTGTACACTTCAAGTTCCCTTACAAAATGCCGTTATCTAGTAAGCTGGCCTAATGGAACAGGCTGTCAGGGGCTTATTAGAAGTAACTGAATACGGCACCTTACAGAGCAGATTCAAAGGAGGCTCTGCAGCAGGCTGGGAAATCTCACACCTTGTCTGGCCAAGAGCGCAGGGCCTGAGTCTCGCTGCTGTCCTTGTCAGCATCCGGCCTGGGGATGGGCCTTGGTATTCTCAGGAAGAAAATCACTCCCTCCATTTTAAAAGTATTTTTTCTCAGTTTAAAGGTAAATTAAATGTACCATTGATTTTTTTACATGTAGTTTTAATACATGTGAAAGCAAAATAAAATGGTTCACAGAACTGCCTTTGGGATAGGACTGTCAGGGGATGGATCTTAACTTTGTAATTTACTAGTTGGTTGACCGTATATTACTTCTCTATGGTTTGGTTTTTCCATCTGCAAAATGGAAGTGATATTTCCCTAACCATGCTGGGTTTCTGTGGAGACTAAATATGCTGATATGGATAAACTTCTTCTAATAGTTCTTGGCATAGAGTGAGCAGTCAGTGATTATAATGATTGTTATTATTGGCACTCGAGGCATAGCTCAGAGATTGCCTAGCAAGCACAAGGCCCTGAGTCTGATTCCCCAGCATCCCATAATAGCTGGACACGGTAGTGTATGTCTGTAATCCCATCCCTGAGGCAACCTGGCCTACAAATATATTTCAGGACCAGCAAGGACTACAGAGCAAGACCCTGTCTTGAGAGAGAGAGAGAGAGAGAGAGAGAGAGTGATTACTAGTATCACAAGAAATAAATCATTCCATTTAGTAGCTTTTGTATTCTCTTTTCTTGTCAATTGTTAAATGCAATATGAATTTCAGATGAGTAGAGTGAACTTGGGATGAGACTTCCATACGTAGGAGCCATTGTGCATGGAGGAGCTCAGGTCTGCAGGGAAAGGGACCTTTGAAGCCCTGGGTCTGCCCAAGATGGTGATGTGTGGTCTTGCACAAATCCTTTATCCTCTCTAAACCATAATTCTAGTTTATACATGTGGTGTTCATTATAGGTTTGGGTAAATGAATGTAAATACTAATTTTGTGAAGATTATTGAAATTATGAGAAATGCTTAAAGACTGATAAAAATGAGTCTCCTTTACCTGCTGTCTCCAAAACATAAAAATCCTAGAACATGCAATTGCTTTGAGAAAATCAGACATGGTGGAGAATGTGGTTGGTTTCGACAGAAGTTTCCCTTCTACAGTTGGCTTAAATAATAAAAAAACTGATTATTTTTCAGGAAAGTTTTAACTCTATTTGTAAATTTTGGACTTTATTTTCTTCTTGCATTTTCTTTGACAGTCTTTGTTTTCTGTTAGACTCATTTAACTTATCAATAACCTGAAAGCACTTCAATCAAACCAGCTGCTCTGTAGTTGTTGACCTTTATTTTTGTAGTTACAAAGCTTTTGTTTAATTTCAATGTGTAGTCCATGGATTTATCCGATATGTAATTTTGAATTTTCAGTAAGTAATTTTTAGTTTAGCAAAGTGACTCTATTACTGTCAGCCTAATGAACAAATACCATACTTCTCAATTCAAAAAAATAAAATGTATCTTTTATTATTTAAAAATAATGTATAAATTAAACCTCTAAATATAATTGGTATAATATCTTACATCTCCTATGGCTGGGTTTGAGAGTTTAAGAAACCTCACAAATATTGAGAAGCTGTACCCTTCCAGGGTTCCTTCTGGTTAATTGCTGCCTACATCACAAGCTACTGTGTCTTAGCTACGGCTCCAAAGCAGAGAGCAAGCAGGCTGTAATGTCTATGGGTGCTCTGTACCTGTAGATCTGGACTTTTCTTGGTTATGAGCCTCTTTCACAGTCTGCAGGAAGTTACGGACATGCTCCCTAGCAAACTGTACATTTTCTTCTTTTACAAAGCTCAGCGTTGAATGCCAGGGAGCCCTTGTGAGCTCCTTGACTCCTTCAATTCCTGCCATCTGCTGCCCTCTGTCCCTCACAGTCTATGGGTCCCAAGTATTCAGGGTCTGCTGAACACCAGGAGGCTTCCTGTCACTGGACTTGGCCTTTCCTATAGTAGAATGTGCCTCTTCCCCAAAGCCTGATGTGCTAGAAGCTTGGTCCTTAGTCTAATGATGAGACATGGTGGAAGGTGGCTAGGCCATTGGAGACACTGCTTTTGGAAGGGATTAATGCTAGCTTCACAGAGACAGTTCTTGAATAAGTTGTTATAAAAACAAGACTGGTTTCTCCCAAGTATCTGGCTTCATGTCTCACTGTATGATCTTTTGTTCTCACACATGCTATCATCTTGAAGTTATCTGCCATATTGTGACTACCAAAGGGGTCTCTTACCACAGGTTGAGCAGGTGGGTTCACTCAGTCTTGAGTTTTCAACTGCCAAAACTGCGAGCCAAATAAACCTCTTTTCTTTACAAATTATCCAGCCTTGAGTATTTTTTTTTTTACAAGAGGAAATAGATTAATTTAACCACACTTTGATTATTTTAATGACAAGGAGTCCAACAGTTTTGAAAACCAGAAATTTTTATTTTTTATGTTTTTTAAATTTAAAATGTTTTTAAGATGCAAAGATTAAATTGTCAGCAGTCACTCCTGATTTTTTCTTATCCTTACCCCTTTATCATATTTCTTTTAAATGAAAATAGAGTACACCCATCTAATGCATAAAGAAATAGAATGACTGCCAAGAACAGTGATCTTGTTAGGCCTCTGTCGGTTTTATCAGCTCTAAATAGCTGTCTTTTGAGATAGGCCATATGCTCAGATAGCACATCAGACTTTTGTCCATCCAGCAAGTTCTACTGGAGCAACTGTAGAACCTTTCTCAGTCTTGCTGTTTGATTCTGTGGAAATCACTGTGAGATTAGCAAGGGGCTTTCATCCTAGCCAGCTCTTGTATTTTTCTTATGTCTCTGCAGTCCTTCCTACAGTCACATTCTGAAGCTCATAGTCCCTAAGGAGTTTTCCTTCTACGAGATGTAGGAAGTCTAGGGACTGAAACTCCTTAAACTCCCAGGGAATTCTGAGTCCTGCTTCCGTCAAAGGCATTCGTACTCAGTGTGGTCCCTTGCTCATAGATGATTGAAACCACTCTATTGGTGAGCCCCTAGAAGAAAATTGGGCTAAAAGAAATACCTGATTGTGTTACATCAAGTTCAAGCTGTTATGAAGAAAACTCAAGAATTTACTCACCTAAGAAAAAAATCTCTCGATTGTTTCAGGCTGTGACTCTGCAGTTGACCTGACGTTTCACAAATCCAAAGTGGCTGTGGACGAACTCTTTGCTTCTCTTTGGGACATCACCAGAGCTCGGAGTCTCATGAAACAGTTTAAGTCTGTGTATGTTCCTGGAAGTCATACCCACCAGGTAAGTGCATGGATTCTAAAGTAACTGTCTAATCTTTTGCACTTTTGGGACTCAGACTGCACTACCAGGAAAGCTTCTGTTTAACTTTTCTAAGTTGAGTTGTTTGTTGTAACGACCTCCAAGTTCCCTTTAGGTTCAGAATTTGGGGTTTCACTCTATCCAAAGGGCTCTCCCCCTTCATTTATATCCTAGGTTGGATGCAGCAGATAGGCACTGGATTGAAGTCACCCACTGCCTCATAATTGTTGATCTATAAAAGATCTGTAGCCTTGGGCTAGTTCATTTGCTTCTTTGGGACCCAATTACCACAGGCACTAAAGAGTGGATGGCATTAGATGGTCTCAAGGTTCTAAAAACATTCTGACCATCAGAACAACGAAAAGGCCCAATACAGTAAAACCATGACAGGGAAGAAACTTGTGACAGGAAAAATGTTTAGTAGTAAAATTCTCCCATGGCTTTATAAGCAGAAGTAACAGAACCCAAAAAGAAAGTTCTGGCCACTCAGTGGGAAGATGGTATGAGAAACCAAGACTGCAGTGGTAAGGGCTCTGTTAGACCCAGAGGGAGAATGCATAGAAAGGCCCAAAAAGAAGTTTAAGGCGTGAAGAAAAGATTGGAGCTCTGGAGATCAGGGAGTCTTTCTTGGACAAGGTCAGCAACAGAACCAAGATTCCTGTAGCCAAAGACGAACTTCCAGGGAAGAGCAGATGTTTCTGATGGAAAAGATCATGAAGTCTGGTTGTGGACATTGTCTCCCTCTCCGCCATGAAATCTTTAGAAAAGTTATTCCATTTGTTAAGACTTTTTGCTTTGTTTTGTTTTCGGGGGTGGTTCTGGGGGAAGAACCTAGGGCCGTACGCATGCTAGGCAAGTGCTATACCACTGAGCTACACCCCCAGCCCTTGTTAAGGCTTCTTGGAGAGTGAAATGTACTGTTTGTGGGGACTATGACACAGTGAGGAGTTGAACTTCAGAGTATGTTAGAGGTATGTGTAAACAAGCTAATGTTTCCCACTACAGTCCAGCAAAATCACAATTCTTCCTCTTATACATTCCTTGAGTAACTGATGCTTGAAGAGCACTTTCATTGCTTTTTCCTTTGATTTTCACAAGTAACTAAGAGAGATATTATTCTGAGATTCAGGAAGTCCAAGCAAGTTGCCAGAGGTATGCATATAATGGTTACTGATGTGGGCCATTGTGGTAGACACAAAACCTCCTTGATAGATAGTGCCATTGTTTGCATGGATACTCTAGACGTGCCGATGGTTATCTAAAATCGCCCATAGGGTGCTCAATACCATAAAAAGTAACACTCAACTTAGAAATCTAAACAAGATTCATGTACTTTTTTCAAAAATCTGAGAAGACCACTGCTACAAAGTACAGATAAAAGTCATACAGATCACCAATCATGTGTAGTTATGTCATTTTAAAAAAAATCAGCAGTCTTAAATACTGTGGTACAGACTAGTTCTACGGGACATGAGAGAACTGGTGATATATAGTGAAATTCATAGAAAGAACCCCAAGAAGCAAGTGACTGCTGTTGTTAGCGAAGACAAAATTAGCCATTGGCTTGCTATGATCTTTTCCATTTTGCGATCACTGTGGTGACTGATTGGGCCAACTTCATATAAACATGTATTAGCTATACATCTTGGGCATGATAAGGACAGTAGTGAGCTTTCTACTACCAAGGCTGTCATCTCTTTAGAACTCACACCCTGTCTAGCAGTCACGGCCTTTGGAAAAGGAAGTTTCTTCTGTTACATCTGTTTTTCCTTATAGCCAATCAGTAACATAAACACATTTTCTTAAAAGTGGCAAGTAGGAAGTCAGAGGAGAGTATGTGTCTTACAGGGAATAAATAAATAATGACATATAGTGAAATGTTGTGTAGCCGTGAAATGAATGGGCTGGATCCAGATGTGCTGGGGAGGGTATTTGAGTCTTTGTTTCAGAGTCTCTTTCTTGAGAAAATACAACAGAATCTCATGACCATTAAGTTAAGTGGGACCATGATAAATTATTCTGTAAAGCATTGTTCTATTTTTTGTAAAAGTATAATAAACTACAAATGAAAAGTGTATTTGAGCTGGGTACAATGGTGCAATTATGAGAAGCCTGAGGTATGAGGATTTGCAAGATTAAGGCCAGCTGGGGCAACTTAAGACCCTATCAAAAAAAGAGATATGAGTAATGGAAAGTGAATGAATCTTTAAAATTTTAGGGAAAAAATTAGGAGTAGGAAGGGTTGGATGAGCAAGGTAGAATATCGACTGCATGCCTTAAGTTTACAATTTAGAGTCAGCCCTGTGAGGGCAGGGATTCTGATCTGTTGTTGTTTTTTTTCTCCCCCACTATAGCATCCCTCACGTCTACAGACATGTCTTACATATTATAGATACTTAATAAATATTTTAGGTGCATCTTCAATGTAATACATATATCTTTCTGTATAGATCGGAGGATGTATTGAAATATAAAATAACAATAGACAGAAAAGTCCTGGTGTAGACTAAAGTTACAATTTACCTGTGTCTGGTTTTAATGATAAGATTTGGCCAGATGTTAAGGTTTTAATCTTAAATGTTCCCCCAAAGATTATGTGTTGTGGACTTGGTTCCCAGCTGATGGGGCTCTTAGGAGACGGCAGAGACTTTGGCAGGTGAGGCTTAGTTGGAAGAAGCAGGTAGTGGAGGCATGCCCTGAAGGGTATATAGGGACCCGGCCTCTTATCTCTTCCTTTCTTACGTCCTGTCCACTATGAGGTGAGCTGATTTCCTTTGTCACACAGTTCCACCATGATGTTGTGCCTCACCAAGGCTCAGAATCAACAAAGCTAAATGACCATGGGCTGAGACCTCCAAAATACTGAGCCTTTTCTGCTTTAAGTTGGTTTCTCTCAGGCATTTTGTCACAGTGGCTGGAAACAAATAATAAACTGTGCAGTTGTCAATTTTTCCATTGCAGGGACCAAATGCCAGGGACCTGAAACTTAAAGGAAAAAAATGGTTTACTTGGCTCACAGTTTAGAGTCTTAGTCTAGGATAGGCTGGTCCAAGGCAGTAACATGATAGCACAAGACTGTAGTGCACCAAAGCTGCTCAGGTCATGGCATCCAGGAAGCACCGCAGGGGAGCAGCACCAGAGAAGAGGCAAGCAATTGTACATGGCACCGAAGGTCATGTCTCCACAATCCACCCAGACACTCTCAGAAGTATGCTCCATCAGTCCCTCCAGAGCATATTCTAAGCTAATCAAGTTGACTCTCACAGCAATTTTCTGTTCCTCTTCTCTCAGTGGGATCCTTATCTCCATGGCTCTAGGAAAATCCTGGCCTTCTGTCTACATCCATATCACCTTTACACAAAACTTTCTTTGCACAAAATCGAGATGAAATACCCTGTGCTCCCAGGAAAGCTGACTAAGCAAGGATGCTCAGGATAGTTGGGAAAATGATGACCAGGAGTCTACTGTGGAAGTTCTGACCTTTAAGAACATGCCACCAAAGCTGGAGGCAGCCTCTCCCTTTGCCTACTGAGGATCTGGAGGTGTAGCTCAGAGTCTGCCCCTACTGGGTGAGCACGTATCAATAGGAAGGTGGAAGGTGCTGGTCTATGGGTCTTATCCAGCATGGCATTTTATATAGTCTTGATTCTTAGTAAGAAGGAGGTTACGGAAAAGTTAACACATTTCAAGCCAGAGCATCTGAGTTTACTGCCCACTGTGCCTCCTAACTGTACAGCCTTAGGTCAATCACTTTACCTCTTAGTGCCCAGTTCGGTCTCTATAAGAAGGAAGTAGTCATAGTAGCCTTTTTTTTTTTTTTTTACAAAGATGCTCTAGTGCTTTGGTGAGTTACTACAAATGTATATGTGCCAATTCTCCAAGTTGAATGTAATTATGTATAACAAATATGTACTAATAAAATTACAGAGGAAAAAGAGTGTTTGGAAAATTTCCATATGATTGAACAGTGAAACAAAGTTGTTGTGTGCACAAAAAAAAAGCACAGAACTAAAACAGCAGGCACGGATTAGCTATTAGTAAAACAAATAGGCCTCAGTGGTGGTTTAACCACAATCCTTGCAAATCAATAAAAATCTAAGTAAGTGAAGCTGTGTCACCTTTTGTTTACTGAGACACAGACATTACCTATCAGGAATATAACAGAAAGCTAAAGAAAGGGCTCCATCCCTCAGGACAGGTGGAAGAAATGTCAAAGCGGAGACAGGCCAGGGACATCACTTGAAGCATTAAAAGTACTATCGTAAAAACTCTTGTGGCATAACAAGTGCGGTTTTCTCCTTTTGTGTGTGGATGGAAACATTGATGGTGGGTCTTAAGAGCCACTGCATCTTGAAAGTGATAAGGCACACTACTTGTTTTCTTTTGTAAAGAAAATAAATGAAATCAGCAAAATATGGGGAAAAGAAACCCTCTTAGGACGGCATCTAACACCCAAACAGCACTACATGAGCATTTGCAATGACATCTATAGGAAATCAAAGAAGAGGGATGCCTACTGTTGTTCTCTTTCCCAACAGTCCCTCTTCCCTTTTGTCCAAATGGGGGCTCCTTCCGAAGCTGACTGTTCCGTGGCTGCTGAAGATGATGACAGCTTTAGTGCTAACACGCACTTGTGTGACGAGTTGTGGCTGAGGACTTGCCCCATGTTGACAATGCCCTTGTTTCTTATTTTGTGTATCTCAGTTTGAAAGGGAAATTGGGAAGGGGTGGCCGTAGCCTCTTTTCTCAGTGCCACAGTATTGGATAGACCACCTTCCTCCTCAGCTGTGGCATCAGGAAGACATTAGTTATGACTACGTGCTAGGGGTTCATGAGATCAGCTCTTGCATGACAGGCTTTGGCATGAGTGCCCAAGATCAGACATGCTCTGAGAGAGCTCTGCTCAGATATATGCTGTCTGTGGTTCTGCTGTGCTTAACAAGAACAGCCAGACCCAGCAGCACCCAAGGAGGCTGGAGGCATCTTGTGCCCAGTGAAATCTAGCTCTCTAAACAGTCTTCGGTTGCCCTTTTTGTCAGCATGCCCAGCCCTGGCACCAAGCCGTTCGAATCCTGGCTGATCTCTGTTCCTCTTCTCCATACCATCTACCTAACCCCTGATCTGCTAAGTGACCTTTTTGGAAGAGTCAGCCTGCGACAGACAGAATAATATGAGGGGCCAGGAAATATGGCACCTCTCTCGTTGGCCTCTGGCTGTGTGAAAAGAAAAGAAAAGAAAAAAATTCAATATCTTTGGGTTTTAGTTCCGCATATTAAAGGTAAAAGGACCTCATTTCAATTTTTTTAGGTAAGTGGAGGGAAGCGTGGATAGATACAGAGACAAATGTTCAAATCTGGGGGGGGGGGGGAAACCTATTTCTTTTAGATAAAAGAAGAAATAATCATAGTATCGCAAAAGTAAAAATAGGCAAGCTGTGGAACAGTCAAAGCCACCGGCAGCTTGGGACAGTTGTTTTTCTGTGCCATCTTGGGTTGAAGCAAGATGAGCACACTCAGTAAGCCTTGTTTTTTCAAGAAACTTGTGTTTACAGTTGATGATGTAGAAAAAGAAGAAGCAGATATATTCAGATGCGAACCGAGCTCCTGCTTTCTGTCCTCAGCCAGCAACAGGCAGGCCAGCAGATGTCTTAATGGGATGGGGACTGGGCAGCAGGGGCTTTCTTGAAAACAGGTGACCTGGAGCTATTTCTTTATTTGTTTTTGAGACAAGGTCTTGCTCTGTACTTTAAGCTGGTCCTAAACTCTTTGTGTAGCCCAGGCTGGCCTCTAACTCATGGCAGTTCCCCTGCCTCAGCTTCCTGGGTGTTGGGATGACAAGCTTGTGCCACACTCGCAGCTTATGTGGTACTGGGCAATTCTGCTCAAGGCCTTACGCTTGCTAAGCAAGCGCTCTAATTGCTGTGCTACTCCTCCTGGGCCATTTTTAAGCACACCAAATTTGGGAAGGTGGTGCTGGAGTGAAATACTATGCATAACTGTAGAAACTGCCATCATACTCAGTACCTGTTATTGAGAACAAGGGTTCACGCAGTGATAGACACAGCCACCCTTTACCCCAACGCCCCTCCCCCAAATTGAACCGGAGACATAGACATGAATACCTTATTTTTAATATTTTGTTTAAATATGATGTTTTCAAAAGACTACTCTAAAAAGGGTATTAGTTTAAAGAAGGAAGGGAGACAATTTCTTACCTAAGAACAATCACGTGAAGCTCTGACTACTTCACATGCAGCAGCTGTCAGAAATGGCTTCTCTAAACTTTCAGGCTCCTGAGATCATCAGGCAGGGCCATGTTACGACCTTCAGGAACCCGGCTCACTTTTGTCTGTGGCCCTTTCTCTATAAAATAAAACATATTAAGACATATATAATATGACTATTGATATAAAAGTAGTATTTCATATCAAAATAGTACTTTGAATTCAAGTTCCCTTTTTTTTTCTTTTGGTGTTAAAAAAAAGGAAAAATCCAGGCATTTTCATGGGCCCCAAAAGTAATGTGTGTCCTGTGCCTAGTAGACAGACCTGCACTACGGCCTGCCACATTTGCCAGCAGGCTGCCTAGGACTGGAGCAGAGCTCGCTGTTCCAGCAACACCAGGGGTTTTCCTTCTCTATGGTAGTCCTGTGGCCATCGTGAAGCAGGAAGCAGTCATGCGTCTGAGGTGACAGTCCAGGAGTGACAGAATGGGATGTACACCAGGTAGATGCAGGAAACCCTGACTTAAAATCCACAGTCAGAGACTGCAATTCCATGGGCAGCTTTCGGTGTTCCTTCAAGGAACATTCCCATAGTCTTTGAGGGCTAGCGGGATAGCACAGAGATGAGACTGCTTGCCTAGCAAGTACACTATTCAGAATCAAAATAAACTTGCTCCCTTCCTTTGATGTAGATGGGTTCAGTTGCCCAGCACCACATAGACGGGGAGTGGTGGTGAATGCCTGAAATTCCAGTACTCAGAAGGCAGAGGCTGGAGGATTGCCATGTGTTCAAGGCTTACCCTGGGTACATAGTAAGTTTCGGACCTAACTACAGGGTGAGACCGTGTCACCAAAAAAATAAATGTCTTCATACTCAGAGAGCTCCAAAGCTCCACCCCTCTATCAAAGTTTTATTATTCTTGGTCTCATATAGTTTAGCAAGCAGGGGTCATTTTTGTCATAAGCATTCTTGCCTGAGTTTGACATAGTTTGATATTCTTTTTTTTAATCAGATTTCCAAGGAAACAGAGATAGAAAGTTAAATTCCTATGCAGAAGCAGGGAAAGGCTTGGTAATCCTTTACGCATTTAGGCAATATGTCAGCAGTTAAGGAAATGATTATGTTAATATTTCAATTCAAACCTACTGGTGTGTCTGTGGCAGTGACAATACTGTGTTCCCTCCTACTCCATTTCCTTTTCCTTCAGGTCACACAGACCTCATTTTCCAGATTCCCTTGCAGGTCAGTGTGTATTTGGGACTCGTTCTGACCGGTGAGCATTGGGTAGAAGTGACATATGCCCAGACCAGGCTCGGAAAATCTCTCTGGAAATCTTCCATAATGGAGAACTGTGTGCCACTGTGGGCTGATGAGATGCAATGTCTTCAGTGTGGGACTGCAGTGCTCTTGGGAGCAGAGTCCCTCGGTGCCGGGAACCTGGGTCTCAGAATGCTTCCCTAGAATTTGGATCCCCTATGCAGCTCTTCCTGGATGGTCATGGCACGTAAGGAAGAAATGACCGGCCAGAGAAGGAGCAACAACTTTGAGTTTTTAATTCCTTCTCACCACCATGTGCCAAAAACTGAACTGGCAGAGAATATTTGATTGATTAATTTAAAATTACAATGGTTGACCATCTTACTTTTGAGGCAGATCACAAGACTGATCTCCTCTTGGTTCTAACATGTGAAAACAACTTTGGGTAGGGTTCCAGGGAAGCAAATCCTGTTGGCCGAGAAATTATTGGCCGAGAAGTGGAAAGCTCCCGGCCGAGTTGGAAATTCTGTGACAGTCGGGGCTATCATCTGAACACCATTGCCAAGACACTTATTCCAATCAGAGTTCGGTGGCTTCATCTGGGGCACAGAGCAATCCAGACTGAGTGCTGCCAGGAGTGCTGCCAAGGCTCTCATCGTTACAGCCCTAATTGGAAAAATATTTAAATAGATGCCTGAGGAGGACACAGGGCATGCGCCGCCCGTACCTGATAGGGAAGTCTCTCCCAGACTGTGCTCTTTAAAGGTACAATGACATCAGTCATTTTTCATTTTGTACTTGGTTGTTGTAGTAGAGAATGTTTTTTTTTTCTGATACATTATTTATGTGACAAAATCTGCCAACTTCTCTTTAAGTTAGTAATACTTCCATTATTTGCTGTACTCTGATCGCAAGTAAATATAGAGGAAAAAAATCTTCAAGTGTCTTAAACAAAAAAGATAATTCAATGGATCCTGTGATAAAGGCCTACAGAAAGGCCACTTCTCTAGTGAGAGAGAGAGAGGCCATTGGCAGGGGCATGCAGCAAGTGGGTACCTGTTCCTCCTGCCTTCCAAACGCCTCCCAAGGTCCCTACCAGCAGTCTAACTAGTTGACAAAACAAAAGTGCAGTTTTCAAGTCAAAGCTCAGTATCACAGTACTGAGTCTGAAAGAGAGGGTTCGCTTACAGTGGCACAGGCCAGTTACTCCAACACTCAGTAGGCTGAGGCAGGAGGTTCACGAGTCTAAAGCCAGCCTACGTTACCATAACAAGGCAGAGAGGGAGTTTTGGAGTTAGGAGGCAATAGCTCAATAGCTATCACATTTCTATACAATATTAAATTGCTGCCATAAGACAGTGTAACCAATACAGTAAGAAGTCAGTATTAAAGGGCATGGCAAGAAGTCTAATAAAGATATTTACATTATTTTTCTAGATTATGTGATGTTTGCTATGATTACTTTTCTGAATATTAAATTGTGCTTTAGTTCCTCATTCTAAATAAATGATCAGACATTCTACCTTAATAATTAAAAAAGATTTCCAGCCTCCCCCAGATAAGGCACAGCAATCACTAAGTCTCAAGAACAGAGGTGTCAAGGGAATAGCACTTTCCTGCCTCTGTCCAACCCCGAAGAGGCCCAGCTCGGGCCTGTCCTCCTGTGTTTTTCCTGTGATTGAGCTGAAAGTGAGCAAGGGAGAGAGCTGTGATCCCAACACCCCTGCTGTTCCTACCTCCTCCGTAGCTTTCTTTCCCATTGTCCCACTCTATATGGGACCTTCATTGCCCTGAAAACAGTCTTGCCACCCCAGCGCATGTACCTTGCAAGAGGATGCACAGCAAAAAGGTTCCACATGATTATCTGCCACCTTCGTCCAGCTCTGAGCTCTTCTCAGGATCGTTTCTTTCAACATAGAAGGTGCATCCTATGGAGAGCAACAATCTATTTGATTTTTTTTACGCGTTAAAGAGGATATTTTCTCTTTTTTAAAAGTATGACAACCTATGTGTATAGCTCTGGAATTTTGCCTTAAAGTTACTTCATATAACCAGTTTTTAATAGAAGCTAATAAAATTAACAACTCTAAGCTCCTGGGGGGGAGGGGGGGAACATAACATTTTCTGTCTTATCATCCCTTCATGCTTTGTATTAACATTTTATCCATGCAAGTAACCCAGATCAGAAAAATAGCAGCTTGACAATACTAGGTTTTGTTATATGAAGTATCACTTCCATTTGAAGAAAGGAGACTTCTGGAAGTCCTATGTGATCCCCCTACCTACCTCCCATTCCTTAGACCATAATTACATGGCCACTCGCAGCTGCAAAGAAGGCTGCAGAAGTCCAGTCTTTTAACTAGTTCATACTATGTCTGTCTAGTTGAAAATTGGAGTCTAGGGACTGGGGGAGTAGTACCATGGTTAGAGTGCTCACCTAGAAAGCTCAAGGCCCTGAGTTTGATTCCCCAGTGCCACATAAACTGGGCATAGGGATACATGCCTGTAATCCCAGCACTTGGGAAGCTGAGGCAGGATTGCTGTGAGTTCAAGGCCAGCCTGGGCTACATAATGAGTTCAGGACTAACCTGGACTATGGAGCAAGATCCTGTCTTAAAAAAAAAAAAATGGAGTCTTTTAAGAAGCCATTTAATATTTGAAAGCAATGCTGATAAGGTAGTAGTATATTGACTAAAGGACTTCTCTTGAGGGAGAAACTTTAATGAGACTAAAATTTTTGGCTTAATAAAGTGGGAAGTCTAGAAAGACTAAGCTGGCAAAAGTACTCTCAAGAATTTACTCAAGATATAGTGTTAGAGAAGAATTTACTCAAGATATAGTGTTAGAGTGATGATAGGAAACAAAGAGACAGAGGGAGAAGGGAGAGGGTGGAGGGGGGAGTGGGTGGGTGTGGAAGCAGAAATAATCAGATGCAGCATGTGTGTGCATCAGTTCCACTAGTTGAATGAAATTATCACATATCATAAATATATACCCATAAAAAGAATAATTTTGAGCAAAAAGAGACCTTTCCATGGCACTTGAAAATAAAATTTAAAAAAGAAAATTGATTAATTATTTTATGAGTCCAGAAGTGGGTCTATTTAATTTGTTGTAGAAAGTGGAAAAAAATAAGAAAGTAGGAAGTATTCTGCTCGCTGATCCTAGAGGTAGCTCTAATTATATTTTGGTGTGCTTTTCCCCATCTCTTCCATGCATAAACAATGTATTATTTTTAGCAAGTTTTTTTTAAAAAAAGGATAGTCATTCTTGCTCTTTGTGATGGTATTTTTAATGCAAAAAAATGCAATAGGAAGTCTTCCTCCTGTCTTTTCCCTCAACTAGGCTCATGTGTTGATTACTGTTAATGGTAATTTTTGTATGTCACACCAGTTCATGTTGGCATATTCAGCAAGTAAAAATGGTCCTGTTCTCCCCGCCAGTTTTTCTCCACTGCCAGCTTGTCGTAATGTCCCACACCTAGCCCTTCTTGCTCGCTCGCAGGCTCTTCTGTGCCTTGTTTTCTGCCGTCTCGCCCGGGAGCTTCCCTCGTCACCTGAACTATGTTCCTCCTTCCAGATGTGCCTCTTTCTGAAACAGGTCCCTCGTGCTAAGCACTCGGATGATTTCAGTTTTTTTTTTTTTTTGTTTCACACAATAAACAGCTTTTTATGGATCTCATTTGCATACCTGTGTGTATTCAAAGAAAAAATTCAAGAAACAAAATTGCTAGTTCGGATGCGTTTGTAATCTTAATCAATATTGCCACGTTGTTCACTATGTCCATTGCTATGATTTCTCTTTAACAAACAAGTTACGATAGTTCCTCTCACCCTATGTGCTCATCGAGTGTCTTTTCAAAACCGTGTTTTGGCCAGTCCAGTAAGTTTTTAAAAAATCTTTTAGGATAGTTTTAATTTGACTTTTCTTGATCATGAGAGGGCTGATCCATAGCTCTAAAACAGTCCTGTCTTATTAATGTTCCTCTTTACTGCTAACCCTTCGTGGTCATTATTCATGACATCTCTGGTCACACGTGGTATATTTGGCTAATGTGTATACATAATAATAATAAACATCAAAAAAGTGGACTCCTCAGCTGAGCAGATGCTAGTTCTTCCTGCAGAGAGACTGTCCTCAAGAAATATTCCAGCTGTGCTCCTGATGGCTGGTTATTTTTTTATGTTGATGATCTACACTTTGCTTTATTTCTAGATATTTTAAGAGAATTAGAGGAAAGAGAAAATAAATTCTTTTTTTTAACAAAGCGCATTAAGAAAAAAAAATGTAAGATGAAGCCATAGACAAGGTCAGTACCTTAAACATTCATGGCCATGGCTGCAGGCCATTCACGTATTTGACCAGTGCAAAGAAAGAAACGGAGTTCAAGGTAGGCTACATTTCGGTGGTGCCCTGTTAGAACCTGGCATTTCTGGGGTTATCGCAGATCATGCAGCATAGTGACACAGAGAGTGTATGGAGGGGTGACATTCCTCTGCCTCTGCCCTGCATGCTCCAGCTGTGCTGCCAGATCTGAGCAGAGCAGCAAAGGCAGCACCAGGATTGGGAGGAGGTTGGCACAGCTTGTGGGAAGGGGAGATCCTGGAGCAACTTCCTGCAAGAACTTAGGAAAGGCAGAGAGACGGAAGCTCAGAAGGTACAGGCCCAGCGAGACAGCTGCCTCCAAATACAACCTAAATCCCAATGCTTTATTCGGGTCAGGGAGAAAGGAAGGCACCTTGTACCGTTTACCAAACCATAGGAGTTGCTACAAACTAACATCTTACCTGAAATTACTACAGTGCCCTGTGGCCTGCTCTCTTCTCCGAGTGGGTCAGATTCCTTTTGTCACCTATGAGGCTTTTTCTGGCCCACTCATTCCTGAGGCTGAGCTCTGTAGAGGAGGAGGGATTGCTCTAAGCCTGAATGTTGACTGCACATCATAAGCAAACATTAGCAAACACCCCTAGCAGAGTGGTGCCTAATCCTCAGAATGTCTAAGAATAACCGCCTCCACCTCCACATTTATAAGAGACGGCAGGCGTTTGCTTTCCACCATACTTCATACATAAAAATTATCTCCATTAAAAATTAGCCATATCGCGATTGTCATTCTGGTAAGAGATATTTGCTTAGAAAGGGTGTGAGAGGCGCGAAACAGTGCTGGAGCCCTGAGGGGAAAGTTTATCAGAAACTCAGTGTTGTTTTATTGCCTCTTCACACACACAAAATCACAGCCACTATTCAGAATCAAAATAAACTTGCTCCCTTCCTTTGATGTAGATGAAGCTGTCCTTTCTCCAGACAAAGCAAGCAAATGCTTTTAAATGGCACAATATTTTGTCTTTCTAGGCATCCTATAAACCACTGTTGAAGCAAATTATGGAGGAAATATTTAATCCCGAGAAGCCAGATCCTGTTGATATTGAGCACATGCCTTCAGGCATCACTGATCTCCTTAAAACTGGATTTAGCATGTTCATGAAGGTGAGTAACCATGCCGAGGTCATCCTGAGTGTCATGACCTTCCCTGTGCTGACATCTGGGTAGGCCTGTCCAGTGCCATACAGGTAGACCGTGGTTGGTATTTTGGCTCTTCTAGAACCAGAGAAATCTTTATTTACCTTTTAGTAAGCGGCACAGCCTTGCAGCCTGACACAGCTTCTTCCAGACTACGCACTGTGATCTTTTCTGATCAACACATGTAGTCCAAGGTGGAGCATGCAGTTCCCCAGGACAGCACCACTGGAAGCCTCTCCTCTTGTGGCCCATGTTTTCCATATGCACTGTGATCAAAACATATGGTGACTTTTAAATTTCTTATAAAAGATTCATTGTCGTGAACCTCCCTCAGTAGGCTCCCTCTCACTTTGAGCACACTTACCTCATGGCTCTCATCACTTTCTGAAGCCCGTCTGGAAGTCCTTTTTCGTGAGTGTCTTTGTGGAACTGTCATGGCTCCCTCGATGTTTATAGAAATTCTGTCAAGTAAAAACATTACAATATGTCCTCATCTAACTTATTTATTCTGGTACTGTGTGACTTCAAGTTCTTCCTTGAAGTCAAAATGACAACGAAAGGTAAACATTTTGAGTGAATTCAAGACCTTGGGGCAGCCTTGATAGTGCAACTAATGACTCTTGCAAAGGAGGACTTCCAGAGCTGCTCCAGAACACGGCCAGAGCAATGAGGTGGGCATGTTTGAAGTGTGGGGGGGGTGCTTTGAGGGGCATTAATGGCAATATGTCTTGTACTTAAATACATTTTTAAAAACTTAAATGTCATATTATTTCGATTGGCCCTTGTGTACTCTGCACTGAGATCGGTGATAGTCCTTTGCTCTTCTAGAATGTACTTTGTAGGATAACTAGCAGTTCTACAAAGTCCTTTGACTAACATCACCCCAAACCCCACTTAGAAATGACTTTCGTTTTGGTCCAGCAGATTCCTTGGTGACAAGTGCTAGAATTTCTCTGGCTTACATCTCAGGGGGTCTAAATGACTGAATAGCCCTTGAAGTGGGATGAAAGAAGGAAAAAGTACACAAATGGAATCTATTTTTAACCCACTGTAAAGTTTCTAAATTTAAAAGGATCTAAACAAGATTACAGGCTGACCTCCCAGGCTATGCCAAAATTTCAGTGGTAATAACTCTTGGAAATAACAGAATGTTTTGCCAGCTTCAAAGAGACTTTGAAATCATGAATTAATCTGCATAAGAGATCTGGCCTTCCAGAGTTCAATAAATGAATATTCCAGGAAAGCCACCCTACTCCGAAAGCCAGAGGACAGACGCCAGGCAATCAGACCCTAAGCCAAGCAGTAAACTGGCTGGAGCAGCCACGTTGGACTCTCTGCTGTTGTTCCCAGTTGCCAGCAACCTCTGTTGCAATGCCTGGCTGATGCATTTTCCTTCCCTTTTTAATCTTAATGAAATAATGTAGATCAGCCTCTTAAAATTACCCAGAGGCCCCTGTGTTGATTGTAAGTAAGCCCAGGGTGGCTGAATGGCTCCCAGTTCTGAGCTGCACTTAGTGGTGGCTAGTTTTTAATGGAAACTTCTAGGTTATACATGGTTTCTGACTCTCTCCACTTAGCATTCTCTTTCTTTATTCACAAGTTTTGACTTACCCCTGGCAGTGAGTAGTCCAATGGTCTGTATGTCCTTCACAGACAGCCTACTGTATTCGCAATGCAGCCAGGCCCTGTACAAGGGGATCTGGTCAAGAGTACAAATGACCGCAAGACCTAGCTGCGTTGTCAGTGTGAGTGAGAGCGGGGAGAAAAGAACCTGGCTCAGCTCATTATCCAGTGATGTTTCTGTGACCAGCTCTGTTTGGGTAACACTGGTCCAAACATATGTAAATGCTTCTGTATAGTCTAATATCATAGAACTTTTTCTATGCTAATGGACTTAGCACTCTTCCAGAAGTGAATATGGAATCTATTAGAGTGTGTTTTCTTACTGTACAAGGACTATACACTTGAATTTTCTGTCACTGTTCTGTGAAACAGATGTCTCATTCTTGTATGGTGACTTTAACTTTGTTAGGAAGATCCCCAGAAGTGGGTCAAATCGGGTATCTATTTTCAGGGTTTTTTTTTTTTTTTGAGGAGTCTCCATCCCGCTTTTCATAGTGGTTGTACTATTTCATAATTCCACTAGCAGTGTAGAGGGTTCCTTGTCCTACATCCTCACCAGTACTTGTTGGTTTTTGAGTTCTTCATACCAGCCATTCTCACTGGAACTATATGGAACCTCATTGTTGTTTTGATTTGCATTTCTCTGATAACTAAAGATGTTGGACATTTTCTCATATATTCACTGGCCTTTCAGACTTCTTCTAAGAGTTGTTTATTCATTCCAGATTCCCATTTTTTGATTGGATCCTTTATTTTGGAGGGTTGAATTTTTTTTCAGTTCATTGTATATTCTTGATAATAGTCCTCTGAGGAATAGCTGGCAAAATATTTTTCCATTCTTTCAGTGCCCTCTTCACTCTGTTGATTGTTTCCTTTGCTGTGATCAGCTTTTTAATTTGATATAATCCCATTTGTGGATCCTTGGTGTTATTTCATGTGCTTTGAATGTTTTATTGGGAAAGTCTTTGCCTACACCAGTGCCTTCAAGAGCTTTGCCTATTTTTCTTTTCCCATCAGGTTCAGTGTATCCATTTTAATGCCTAAGCTTTGATCCATTTTGACTTGATTTGGTACATGGTAAAAGATATGGGTCTGGTTTCATTCTTATGCATGTGGCTAGCCAGTTTTCCCAGCACCATTTGTTAAAGGGGCTGTTTCTACTCCAGCATATATTTTTCTCCCCTTTGTCAAATATCAGGTGGCTGAAGGTACTCAAGGATGCCCCACTATCCTCAATTCTGGTTCCATTGATCCACCTGTCTGCTTTTGTGCCAATACTATTCCTTTGTAATATAATTTGATATCTAGTATTGTGTTCCCTCCTGTTTTTGTTTTGTTGCTTAGGATTATTTTGGCTATTCTCAGTCTCTTATACCATGTAAATTTTCAGATAATTTATAATGGAGTACTACTCTGCCATAAAGAAAGACAAATTTGAGTTATTTGAAGGAAAATGTATGCACAGGCTAAATATCTTCTGGTTTACATATGAGAAAACCAAATGATAAAAAAGCGAAAGAGAGATGGGAAAAAGTAAGAAGAGGAAGAGGGAAGGAGGAAGTGGGGATGGGGCTTAGGGGTTGGGGAGACAAAAGGGATGTGACATGTGAAAAAAAAACTTTTAAAAAAAGAAAAAGAAGATGTCACATTTTAAAAATGCCTGTATATATGCAGCAGAGCGTTTTCTACATCAATTCCTATGACCAAAAGCTCCATAGACCTAAGAGCACCTTGCCTGGGAAGACACTTGGAACCATCCTGGGCCAGCACTGGGACACTGTGTTTGTCCTCATTCAGGGCACCCTTGCTGAGGCTTCTGCAAAAATGCTCTGGCAGTGTGAGACTGAGCTCAGAGGGAGGTGTCTGAGGAGAGGGTTAAAGAGATGAAATCTGTGTTGCCCCGGCAGCTGTCAGCACCCAGTGCTGGCTCTCAGCTGTGCAGCCTCTCCCTCAAGAGACCAGGCCATTTACCTACCCAACAGTGGGTGAGGAGAGCCTCCCTAGGCTGGCTTCGAAGCCTTTCCACCCTACCACACAAGGGAGAGTTGCTTTGTTGCATTTCTAAATGGGCCTTGATAGTTTGACTTTTCCTACCATCCCATAGAGCTCAGCAAAGAAAGTTATATCTGGTTTATGTGTTCAGGATTTGAACAGCATTGGGATAAATTGAAAAGGAAACAGCCAGTAGAAATGGATCTTTGAAAAATTACAGCTAGTTTCTTAGTCCCTTTGAGATGGAGTTGAATCCTTCAAGAGACTGCTGTTCTGCTGGAAGACACTTGGGGAGAGGAGAGGCTTTAGACACGGATGGAGTTGAACATGGTCATGGCTGCTTACCAGACTTTCTTGCCCCTTTTTTCTTGCTGCGAACCATCCAAAGCTATAAAGAAAGCTGTGATCTGCTGTCGCCCCTGAATCGGCCAAACTCTCCCCATGCATTCTGTAGAATCCTCACAAGCTTAAGAGGTAGGTCCTACTAAATCCCTGATTAAACAGTGAGAAAACTGAGGCCCAGAGGTTAAGCAGATGAACCGCCGGAAGACCGGGCTTGTGTCTCACCCCCTCTATCCGCAGGTGCTTTCCAAAGAGCGCGCAGAGAGTAATGACGACGGGACTTCTCCAAGTTATTCTCATTCCAAAGCACATTTCTTGACTCTACGATGCTGCCAGGCTCTTTCTTGGAAGTTTAATATTCATGTGTTGTTAATTCTAGTTTTCTTCAGTATTATTCTGTAGTATAAATGTTTTCCCTTTCTTGTATCTGTGTAGCTCATGAGTAAGGTGTATGCTTTGATACAGCCAAGATGAATGTGATCTCTCAGGAGTGAGGGGTCTTCTGCTCGTTCCCTATCTGCTTTTCTGGGTCTTGGGGTCCAGAGCCCACAGGCAGTAAGCTCCAGGAGAATGTGCCTTGCATGTGAGTTTCCTCAGCACACTACACCTTCATCCTGGATCAGCATCCAACAGTTCTTTCTCACATCTTGCCACGTGTTGCCCCGTTTTGTGCCCAAGGAATCTCTCTCTTAAAACTCACCAGTGCTGGGACACAAGGCAACAGAGGCAGAGCATTATGAGATACCATCATCTAGGTGGAATCCATTTGTTCCTAGGGTACTGAGTACAAAGGGGAAAATTCTGGAAACTCAGCCTCAGCTGGAATGGAGCTGGACTGCTAGTGTGTCTCTGCTCAATCTTGGTACTCAGATGGTTTTATGGGTGATATTGATGTGGAGTCACCCAGAGGCAGTATCTGTAAACTGCAGAAGAGGAGGGTAGATTGCAAAGCCAATAAGAGATGCAGTAGGGAAGAGGGCCAGCACTGATTCCCACAGGATACACTGCGTGTACCCTCCCAGCACAGAATATAAAGAATGTAGGTAGGTCAGGCATGTCCTGGCCCATGTGTCTTCAGGATTCTTACCCTTTCGTACACATCCCTGTGGCTAACTTGAATATTATGTTGGAATTGCACATATTAGCAATCTTTCCCCAAACTAATGTTTCTTTCTTAGACTAATGTGTAGCATCTAATTACACAGCTTGATCTATTGCACGTTAATGGATGAAGACATCAGTTCACTGGGTAGTAATCAATATATTTAATGGAAAGGAGTAGGACAAATCAGATCAAAGTTTATTGCATCTAGTGAGATTAAAGCAGAAAATCTGCCACACGTGTGTAAATGTTTTTCTAACCATAGATCACACTACAGTGGGAAAGCTATGGCTAAAAGAAAAGATTGATGTAGGTCATTCTCAGCATTTGGCCCCAGTGGAAAAGGTGGGAAGGTAGACACTGTGCACCTGTCATTCGTGTACATGGTATGACTATTGGGTAAACAAATACGTTGAATTACATAGAAGAGAATAGATATACCACCCCGAGAATGTTCCAACATTTCAAATTTTAGTAGCTATTTGTTTTTACCAGAAAGACACTGAGTTGAGTGTCTGGCTTTTGTTGTTGCTGTAATTTAGATTTGAGATGTCCCCCAAAAGCCTCATGTGTTTAAATGTAGTGGGGTAACTGTAGAACTGTTTGTTGTGGGGAGGTAGGGCCTGGCTGGAAGGGGCAGATGCTTGGAATTTGGCCTGGAAAGATTTTATTAACTTTTTGAGACTGAGGGTACCCAGGCCAGAGCTATCAGGTGTTGGCTATTGGCCTGTGGGCTAGGAAGTAAGGGAAGGGTACCCTAGGTGTGGGGGCCCAACTGGTGGATGGAACTAGATAAAGGAACTTGTTGCAGCTTCTTCCTGGGAAAGCGCTAGCCTTGCCTGAGTCTCCAGATGCCCACTTTGCTCCTGCTTCACTTGGTTTCTGTCTGCGAGGCAGTGAGCAGCTCTCCAGCCTCTGCCATGTGCTTCCCCATTGCCAGCTGCCCGTGAATGGTCTGCATGAGACCTTTTGAATCTGTCAGCTAAATGAATCTTTCCTCCTATAAACTGTGAATGGCAGGTATTTTGTCTCAGCAACAAGAGAGTAACTAAGACAGTTGTGGACATGGTAAGCCATGTTTATAAGGCTGTAGTATGGCTTTCAGGACCTCCCTTTCCCCTATACTGTAAATCTAACTTGTGATATCCAAGTTTTGTGTGGCGTAGATTATGGGTAATGGTGGATGTGTGTGCATACCCATATAATAGAATGATTCAAGGCATTGAGGTGAGCAGGACTCAAGCCACCCAGAGCACATAGGAAGTACCCAAAATGACTTAGACTCCTGATTCTTCCAGAGCACTTCAGCAGTGCATGCAGCCGCCACTAACCAGGACAGAGCCGGAGCTCTCCTGTTTACCATCGCTCCTGAAGCAGCCTCAGCACCAAATTGAAATGGGTGCTTCCATCCCAGAAGCGTGGATTGTAGCTCACAGAACTTAGCCTTTTTGTAGACAGCAATAGCAAAGAAGAACAACAACAAGAAGTCCGTGTCTAAAATGCTATGCATCAGAAAAACCCTCTGTGAGCAGAGAAGTCGAGGCAGCTAGATTTGCTCGGAGAGTCAGATCTTTATTTGCAGCATACTACAACTTCTTAAATCATTTTCTCTGCAGTGCTTTTCCATATATATCAGAAGTCCGGAAATATTTCATCCTGACTTGTTCTGGTTAACTCTTATTGCACAGGAAATCATCTGAATCTACACTCTGGGCTGTGCTCACCAGGGCAGGATTCGCTTCCCTGTGAAGGTGGCTCATTCATATGGTCCATAAGTTAACGCCACGCCTCTCTGATAGATAGCTCAGCCAGGCCTGTAGGACAGCGCCTCAGTTTCTTTCCATGTAGGCCTCTCTCACAGGCTTCTTGGCAGCATGGCAGCTGTGTTCCAGCTGCAACCATCCTGAGAGCCAGGTGGGAAGTGATTGAAATCTATGACCTATCCTCGTAAGTTGCATAGCGTCACTTTCGTAGCACTTTATATGTAAAAATGGTCACAAGTGCCCACCCGCCCACTTTCAAGGGGAAGAGGCAGACACTCTTCTCAAAAAGGGACTGAGATCATGAAGAACGGAAGGTACTGTCATAGCCCTTTCTGGGAACATGACCAACAGCCTACCTATTTGGTTCACCCACCGAGGGCTGTGTTTGCCTGAACTTAGGACTTTTTCCTCTGACCTAGAAAACATTAAAAACATTCGTGCCCTGACCTGCTTCCAAAGGCTTTGATAATAATAGGGCTGCTTGCTGCTTGTTCATAATATTTTTAATAATGCAGCCTAAAACAAAACATCAAAACACACACACACACACACACAAAAAGAAAGAAACCTCCTGTGAAGAAACTACTGTGGAACTTTTCTAAGTGTGTTCCATCAAGTCCAATAAGGTAAACCAGACAAGCTGGAGAGAAGAGCTGGGAAGGCGCTAGAATGTTCTTCCTGTGGTCCTAAGAAGCGTTTCACGTCAGCTGGATGCACTTCACAGCCGGAGGATAGACTTACGAGGCTTGCCACATAGGTCCCTCAGCGTCAGAGGGCGGCCAGGGAAGCCCACAAGGGCAGGCCTGTGGAAGTGGGGAGAGCTGGTACGAGCAGAGCTTGACGTCCCCTAGCGGCCCGGCTTTCTCGCTAAAGTCCTGCTCAGAACACCTTCCGCTCCTTAGAGGAAAGCTGGATAGTGATCTAATAAATAAACAGACCTTACCCCTCTTGCTAAAACATTAATTCAATTTAAAACTAGCATGTCTAATCGGCAGCACTTCTAAAGTGCATTTCTGGCATTTGTGGTTTGGACTTCAGACTCCTGAAAGTAATATATTTTCTATCTAGTCCATGTGTTTGGACCTCAGCTCGTTTTGACTAAAGGACATGATTGTCAAGCTGTTTTCTCTGCTGGGTTTCATATGAGGAGGTGGGGTTTTATCAAAACGGCACAGGGGCCCTTTTACCTTTTTTTCTATATGCTTGTTTTAAATTTTTTTGTTATGCCAGTTCATATATGGCTATCCTTAATTGGAAAAAATTAAAAATTTATGAAAAAGACTCAAGCTTCCCTGCTTGCCCCTCGCCCTGTATCTGAGTTGTGTAATAGCTTCATTACCTTAGGCAGCAACAGAGGAGGCTCGGGGGGGGATCACAGTACTGCTCGGAAATGCCCTCAAAAGCTTATGGAATGAGGGGGTAACAGCTGGAACTCTTTCAGGCACAATTAAGATGCCAGCAGATTGCAGTAACTTAAACAAAAGACAGTGTATTGTGAAGACCAACCAGGGCCCCATGAGACTGAGGACAGTGAAACAGTGGGCCTCAAGAAGGTTTGGAGCTGGCCCAGTGGCGCAGGCCTGTAACCTCAGCACTTTGGGAGGTTGAGGCAGGAGAATTGCAAGTTCCAGTCTGGGCACCTTAGCAACTTAGCCAGATCCTATATAAAATAACAATAAAAAGGGATGGGGAACGTAGCTCAGAGTGAAGGCCCTATGTTCAATACTCAGCGCTGCCACAAAAAAAAAAAAAAACAAAAAACAAAATGGCTGGAAAGCCCCAGGACAGCTGGCAACCTGCAGGTCTCGCCCTGCCCTGCAGAAGGTCCTGGGCAGTGCCCAGCATATTTGTAGATGCTAAAGAGATGGTAGTTAGATGCGTGATGGTTGAGCTGCCACGCCACAGCTTTTGGCTCTTCTTAGGAGACCAGCTTTGACTTTGGCTCACCTGTCTTAGGTCACATCTTGATTCCCTAGGAAAAGCTACAGTTGGCCAGGCCTGGCGCAGGGCTTCAAAACATGACCGTGGTCGAGCAGACGGATCACACTGTAGCACAGGTTACCGGGGGTCCACTCTCAGGCTGTGTGGATAAGGTAGAGTGTGGCTGTGGTGGAGCAGACGCCTGCGAAGATTCCATAACGGATGCTCTGAGACGACAGGTAAAGATGCTGGCTTCAGGTGGATCTTGTGTTAGATTCTTGATGTGGGGGCTGGGCACACACTGGATGCAATCAAGTCAGCTTCTTCTAATTCACTCAGATAATCAAGACTTGGAAAAAGAAATTATTAATGGAGGTCATGGCATTTCTGACAAGAACAAAATATCACAGCACTCGGATTTGTTGATGGAATGATTAGAAGTCCTTAAGTTTCACTTCACAACACGAACGTTTTCATTGAACTTTTTCAGGCCAGAAGGAGTCAAAATGAAGTGATGAAATGCATGCTACCTGAAGGATTATGGGTAGCTCCAAATGCTGAGGTAGCAAATAGGGAGTAGAACAATGTGAAGACAGACATGAGCAAAAGCTCAATCAGTAAGGTCTGGGGGTTTGAAATTTGACCAAATATGATAAGGTATCATCGAATGATTTTTAGGAATATATTGCAGTCTTACATTTTATAAAAAGATTGCCCTGGCAGTATTGAAAAACGGGGAAACAAGGCTAGCCTGGCGTCGGGTATTGAGAAAAGGTGAGAATAGGCCAGTGTGAGCTCAGGCAAGGCTGAGAGAATGTGGAAGCAGAAATGATGCTGGTTCCACAGGACTGGCTATTGACTAAATATGGTTGTACATGGACACAGTTATCCAGAGCCACAGGTCTGAGATGACTGTGACAGTGTGACTCTGATCATTATCTCTTTTGGGAAGCAGGAACAGAATAGAAGGTAACTTCCATTTTAGGCTCATTGAGTTTGGGTCAGCAGAGCCGTGGACAACAGTAGCAAACTGGAGTCATCAGTCTGTGTGAGGCACTGAACTATATGCAAAGACAGGTTCACCCAGGGAGGTCAGCATGAACCAGAGGCCAGAGCAGGCATGAACACAAGAGGTAATGGAGTGAGCCTTCCAAGAGAACTATTTAAGGAGAGCCTGGGGAGGAGAGGGAGAGCCTAGGAGAGCTTAGAAATGGAGGGTTGGCCTAGAGCAGTATCAAGAAAGAGGAGCAAATGCAAGCCAGCAAATCTGAGCTGCTTTGTACAAAGAAAGTACATGAGGGAGTCCCACGATGGCCTTGTGATTGGCTGGTGTTTATAAAAGAATTAAAAGTACATAGTTTTAAGAGATCAAAGCTAGCAAAACACTAGTTTGAAGAAGTTGTCTATAATGATAGTGTACAGATCGCAAGATAGAAGGCCACAGCTCTGTAGAGAGAGAGGCTTAGATTCCTGCCGAAATCTTCTTGCTGTCTAGTTTGGTGACCTTGGACTTTTCACCCTAGAACATGCGGTGTCTTTATCCACAAAAATGAGGCTTTTACCTACTTCATAGATTCTAAGGATTGCCAAGAACAGCACTTGCCCTTCCCTTGCATGGCTCTTCTCCTTAGCACTTACCACCTCCTGCAATTGCCAGTTTACTTACTACCATTCTCTGCCACCTGTCACGCCCTCAACCGCCCCCCCCCCACACACACACACGTGAGAGCTCTGTGACAGGCAGCAGGAATTCTTCTGTGGTAACTGCCGAATGCAGGCTGCTTCAAGCAGCATCTGGCCCCCATACTAGTTCCTCAATAAATATTTGTTGAATGAATGAATAAACAATAAGAAACAGTGCTAGACCTGAGGTGTGCCTGGCGGTGGTGGTGTTGTTATTAACTCCTACTGAGAGGAAAGCCAGCACCATGGGCTATTGTCAGGTCAGCGTGGTCTCTCCATGGCCTGATGGCCTTTAGGGCTCAAGTCCCTGTTTCTGCCTTACACAAGAAACTGTCTGTTGCTGTAGAATGAGGAACCTGACCGTCCCTGCTCTGGGGACAACTGTGTCACAGATGGAAAGAAATCGAGCGAAGGTGCACATGTTGGAGAGGAATGGGCAGTGGGATTCCCAGAACTCCCAGAGAGCCCTCAGAAACTTGAAGCAGGGAACCCATTTCTTGACAGCCTTTATAGCTGATCAGGACATCTGAGAGCTCCCTCAGGGCTCAAGCCTATAGCGAGGGCCAGCCCTCCTCTGCTTCAAAGTTGGGGATGTAGTAGTGGGAGAAGCCATCTTCTCTTACCACAACTGACATTTCAAAATCACAAGCACTGAAAATTCAGGAAATGAAAGAGAACCACTGACTTGCATTATTAATCTGTGCATCTGAGATGGCAGAAATGATGCTTAAATCTTTCATCTTCAAAGTGCATCACTCTAGGAACTAACGTATATGTGGGACTCAGCCTCGTATGACTGAGCTTGCTTATACGGAACGTGTTGCTTGGATGGAAAGGGCTCCACGTCACAATACCCTGCTGACTTGACACACTCTCAAGGGAAAGCCTGCTATCAAAACACAAATCTGAGCTGAAACCAAAATAGCAAACACCAACATGCATTAATTGAACCCATTTATTTGTACCAAAACCAACATTCCCTCCACTCCTCAGCCCCAGGGAATTCTTCTTTGTTATTTCTGTTCCATTACTTTTTTTTCTCCCTTTTCATCTCTCAGTACATCCTTCCAAGATTCTCACCATGTACTTCAGATTCCAGACTCTCTTATGGAAAGCATATGTCTTGGGGAACATACTGTACCATGCTGAGGCTTGGAGCCAGTTGTATTTCTGTCCCAGGATTAAGTGCGAAGTGACAGTTGTTTGTAGGGCTGGGAGGAATTTTGGGTTAGTTATTTGGCCAGAAGAACTATGTGTAAAACAGAGATCTAAAAGACTTCTTTTTAAAAGGGATAGCTCTCATTAACCTCTGTGCCTCATTCTTTTATCTAGTTTATCCATGCAACACTTACCGGAAGTTTAACATGTACTAGGTACGTGCTCAGTGTTGAAAATGAGGAAAATATATACTCAGTCCCTTTTCTCCAGAAGCTCAGAGTCTGCAGGAGGAGACAGTTGTGTCTAGACAACAATTGGGTTTGCCAAAGCCAAGACTCCAAGGGAGTCTGTGACGAGTCATGGGCAACAACTGAAAGCTGGTAGGAGAGAATGTCTCTGAGGCGGGCAAGCTGTAAGGGAGAGGAGCAGGGAGGGGGGCAAAGAGGGACACAGAGGTGCTCCACCCAGTGAAAACTGTTAATGCTACAGAAGGCCCTACGATGCAAGGACGCCCAAACCACTAACTGGAATGCCATGGGCATAGATAGTCACCAGAATTCCCTGCCGTGGCCCCAGATGTGCCTGCAGCCTGCTGATATGAAAAACCTGCCTAGCATGTCAGTGAGCAAAGAAAGTCAAATACCACACCATATGGAGAGTTAGAATAGTGGTGACCCCTTGGGAAGGTAGAGACAGGAGGGGCCTGAGAGGGTTGCAGGATGCTCATTTTTTGTTTCTTGATCTGGGTACTGGTCACACAGGTTTCTTTACTTTGTGAAAATAAGCTGTACCCTTGTGAAAAATAAACATTTTGGTGCCTGTGTTCCATGAAATGTCATATGTTCAAATAAATGTTCAAAACACAAATAACCATGCACTCAGGTTTAGTAGTCACTGTGAATGGCTCCAGCAAAAGGTGTATGCGAAAGAGATGAGTGGAGATATACACCCAATTCCCGTGAAGCAAGCCTCGTACAATGAAGTGAAGAGTGTGACCTCAGGCCTAGCCTTAATGAACCTGGTGCAGAGCATCTGAGCATGTGGCAGAACTGACAAGTATTTACCGTGTGCCTCTAGCTCAGTGTAGGTCAACACCTTCACCTGCAACACACACTAATAATTGCGTTCGCTTTCTACAAATATTTTTAATTAAAGTAATGCACAAGAATAGTTAGCATAGTACTTTTATGGTCAATGGTAGATATTTGCGTCTTAGCTTACCAGGCAGAAATGAGGAGATTGGGTGATGTAGATGGGCAGGCCAGGGCCAGGGAGATGAAGTAGTGACCATGTAGGGGGCAGTGGGAATGAGGGACAAATCAGTAGCTCTGAGTTGTAGAATGGACTTGATCTCAAAGATGAAAAACACAGCAAAGTCTAAGATGACTCACGTGTTTGTGACTCAGGTGACTGTACAGGTGGTGATGCTGTTAGAAGATGAAGTTCATTGACTTTTAAAACATAATTGCCATTGGTAACCTCAGTGGGAACAATTTCTGGAGATATGAGACAACAGCAGTGCTGTTGTTGGGGTCTAGTGCTTGGATTAAAGGAAACAGCCCACAAATGCAGACAAGAAGAAGAGAGACAGCAGGTTGCTGGGGACAAGGTGATGGGCAAGGAGTTGAGTCTTTTAAAGAGAAAAGAGTTTACCACTTACCCTCTACATGATTTGGAGACTTTAGATTTTCTTCCAGTGGTCTCCTAAACTGCAGAAAAGGCCAAAAATGACTAGAGGGCAAACTTGATGTCCTGAGTTTTTCCAAAGACCCTTTCAGCTGATCAGACCTTTAAGTCCATGCCGTACTGTCATTTCGCTGAGGGTGGGCTCTGGCCCCTCCATCTTTGTACACCTTTCCACCACCACCCACCAAGAGTTCTGAATGTTTGTGCCACAGACATTCGTGGAGCACATCGTCCATGCTAGACACTGTCCTGAACCAGGAAACATGGGGCTGCCTCAGTGCGGTTTATATTCTAGTAGAGAAGACAGCCAGCAAGGAAACGCATACATGATCAAATGTGACATTCCGGCCATGGTGTATGCTAGGTAGAAAATGAACAGAGATTTGTGGCAGCACAAAGGACATGAGTTGGTGCTGAGCCTGGAACCATGAAGAGAAGTAAGTTGTCCCTCAGACTTCTTTTATATAATAGCTCTGGCTCCTTGAACTTTTCTTTCAATAAAATCGTCATTTAAAAGACTGTAATAAGGTGTCATGTTCCACATTGTCCTGGTCAGCGTAGGTCACGAAGCCCTAGCACCTCTGATGGCCATGAAATCACAGTCTCTCTGAGGCTGTTTATCTTACCTGTGACCCTGGCACCATATGATGCTGGTGTGTTGTTTTGCAGGTGAGCCGGCCTCATCCCAGTGACAATCCTCTCCTGATACTCTTCGTAGTGGGCGGCATCACAGTCTCTGAAGCCAAAATGGTCAAAGATCTTGTGGCATCTCTAAAACCAGGAGTCCAGGTACTGAGTCGTAGGTGACAGGAGACCAGAGGCAGGGTGGGAAGGGCAGGGGAGCGCACTTCCTGCAGGAGTCCCAGCGCTCTTTCTTAGCCTGTGCCCGGCATATTTCCATACTGCCTTCCTCTTTTTCTGCCTGCTGGTGCCTGTGTCATGTGGCCCTCCCCGCCGCATGCCTGACCCGGCCTGCTGCTCCTGCTGCCTTTGTTCCCTGTGACAGAATGCCCCATCACTGTGGTAAAGGCCACTGTGACAGGTTACGTTCTCATAGCCAACAAATGAGCGCTAGGCGGGACACTTGTTTTATGCCAGTAAACTTCTCCAGGTGATCTGGATGGGATGGGGGAGGGGATGGAAAGCCTCCCTTGTCCAGACCTTTCCCACCTCTGGGCTCCTAGGCCAAGGTACTGCCGTCCTGTTGCTGATTTCTTAGGGCATAGGTTCTCCAATCAATGCTTCCTTACTCACGAGTTTGCCTTGTTATTGAGTCCCAGGACTTCCTCCTAATGTGGCAGTTAGGGGACATGGCATTGTTAGAACAGGGCCTAGTGTGTAGCTTTCTCCTCTCTGCTTCCTTGAGACCCCACCCCGTTCTCCCAGGTAAAAGTCTTGGCCTTGTGGCCCCAGAATTCATAGACCTAATTATAGAGGCCTGGGTTTTAATCCTGCCATTACCTTCAGTGAACATGGTGATCTGGGAGAGAAAAGCCCGCAGGTTCTTCTTTAAGAAACAGGGATGATGGCTACGCATCTAAAGTTTGGGAATGAACTTCAGCCAGGGTCTGGCTCCCACACAGCTGTCATCACTGGTTATTATCTGCCCTTTCCTGGTACTCACTGCCTTCTCCACAGAGGGGTTGAGGCTTGGGGCCTAGGGGGAGGCCTTCCAGAAAAGGAAAGTACCTGTACCTCAGGCTCCATTCTGCCTGAGACAACCTGTAACTCAGTACAACTTAAAGCCTTCACCTTCGAGGGCTCCGCAGGCATGCCTTGGGTCAGGTATATGAAGGCAGCCGGTTTACTTGAAAGATGATTCCAGGAAACAGAAATGAGATAATCAGAAAAGAAAGACAATAAGAAAGAAAAGCCAGAGCAAGATGCATTGTCAGGCTAGTTACATCTCTAGGCAGCTGAAACACAGTCCTCCTGGGGTCCTGAAGACCCAGGCATGATATATCTGAGCATTGTCGTGCCAGAGGACAAGAAGTCTAGGTGCTACGTTCCCCTCAGTGACCACTTGTCCAGTTGAGTCTTGCTTCTGGGGCACTACGTTCCCGGCCCCTAGGCGGCCCTTTGGGACAGCTCTGTATGCTGCTGACAACTTTGCATAGTGTTAAGAAAGCAAAAGAGACGACGTGCTTCAGATAGGAGGCAGGCTGGTGCTGGGACCGTGCGTGCGGCTGCACGGAGACAAGCAGCGCAGGGGGGCTGGGCATCGCTGCTGCCTTTATGTCTTGCCGTCACCCACAGCTACATGTGTCCACTCACACAGTCGTGGAACCCTACTCCCCCTTCTGTGATCTCCCACCCGTGGCCCCAGGCCCTTCCTGCTTGTCTGCTGGCCTCTAGCGTGTACACTGTGCGATGAAGCCCTGGTCTGCTCAGTGCCTGCTTCATATTTGGTATCCTGGTGTTGTCAACCAAGCATGAATTCCTTGAGGACAAAAGCTGTGGCTTTCCAGGCCTAAACACATGGCAGGAGCTCGGTACACTTTATGGTGTGATGGCTTTATCGGTTCCAAGAGTGCTGGTGTAAAGAGAGCAGTGTGTGTTGTTGAGTGACTGGGCCACATGGTACAGTGTAAAGCGTATGGCTCTTGTTGGTGTCCAGATACCCAGGCAGGGAATGGAGCCCATCTCTGGGGAGCTACAGCAGGTACTTTAGCAGAAAGGTGACCAGTTATTGGTTGTAACCATTTCTGCTGTCATTGTTGTCAACTGTTACAATGATAGCTGTTGAAGCTTCTAATAAATTTGTAAATTCTAACTCATTTAGGCACCTCTCTGTAAGCATGTTAAGGATCTGTTTAATGAGTAATCACCCTTTCTGAATGACTTTTTTTTTTTTTTACATCAGAAAGCATTCTTCTTGCTGCCCTTAACATGGTGAGTCAAATTCTTAGCTCTTAAGAACAGCAGGTGCATGGTAACAACCTGACAGACATGGTAATCTCCACTCCAAAAGGACAAAATGCAGACATTTCAAAGCCCTGTGGTATGAGTTTAACAACAGACTCAGAATCCGTGGGGGCTTTGCTGCACTCTGACCCTACACCCAGTTATCTGCAAAGAGAGCTTTTCAGAGAACTGTGAGCTGAAGGAGCAACCCCGGGTGTTGCTTACCCATAGTGGCAGAAGCTCAGCTCCTCTGACAAGCTGACAGATCCTAGGAAGATGCCCAAGGCAGCAGGAAAGCAGGCAGGTTGTTTACCACAATTCTCTTTTTCTGGCTCCAAGTTTGTGGAAGGCAGGGAGATCACCTGGATGCTAGCTGGGGTGACCCCACCGAGCACATCCCCCTCCTTCCCCATCGCTGCCCTGGCCTGACAGCTAAACACGAAGCTCAACTTACTGCTTTTTAAAGCAATATGGAAATTAGGCCTTGCTGAATACGCTGTACTTGAAATGGCATGTGTGACGGTCAGGTTTCCTGCTGAGGCAAATTACCTGCTGCATAAAGAAGAGGTTTAATTTGCCTCGTGACTCAGAGGGGCCAGTCAGCGGCTGGCGGGCTTTGAGGCAAAAAATGCATAATGGAAGGGCAGGGTGGCGCAGAGTCGCTCACTTCATGGTGGCTGGGCAGCGGAACAGAGGACAGTGCTGGGAGAAGGAGGCCAGGGCCTAGATACTGTACCCAAGGGCACGCCTGCGCGACCCCCCGAGATGTGCCCACAACGGTGCTTTACTAATTCTGTGGGTGGCTTCCAAATCAATCAGATTGACAGCTCACCTTAACCTGCGCAGCGTAATACTAATTCCATTATCTGCCAAGACCAGACTGCAGTTGGGAGCACGTGTGACATATCATCAGGGAGGTTCTGCAGAACCAATGTGCTCTGTACCGTCAAAGGCAAGCCCAGCAGCTGCGGAGTGACTCTAGCTTGGCCATCAGTGTGAACAGTGACAACACCTGTAGCTAGTGCCTCTGTCTACCTGTGTCATCCCGCCTGCTGTGGAGCATCTCTGGTAAGGACTTGCACCCCACTTCAGCCTCCTTTGGTCTTGGAGGCATCACACAGGACCTGTTTCTGCTAAACATAGCCCGTATGGCCTCCTCATCAGTGCTGGGCCTCGCTCTCCGGCCACACAGAACTTAATAGCAAAGGAGACGCACCCTCCTCCCTGTATCGCGTCTGCAGTCTATAAAGCCACCCCCAGGTCATCTCTACAACCACCCCACTCACACCGTGACATGGACCGAAGCCGCTGATAGCGGCTGCTGTCATCAGCGGCGGTTTGTCTCCCCCGTTCCATACACGTGGAGCTACAACCCATCCCCTTGGTGTGCACTCATCAGGGCACAGGAAATTGGAGCTGCCTCTTCTCCCCCGCCACGCCCCTCCTCAGTGGTCTCTGGCCCTGTAACCTCGCCCTGCCTCCCTCTGGGGCTTCTTGCCTTCGCTCTGCGCCCAAGCTTCTAGACTTCACATTTTTGATTACTGTATTCTCATGGAACAGAGTCGCCATTTAGCGGGTGTTCGCAGAAGCTCCCGGAATGTCCACAACTTAATTCTTATTGTTGCAGTAGAATCGAAGAAGCTTTTCTGGAAAGAGATCACACAAACCACTCCACTGTGTTGGTTCGTATTGAGAGTGACAACTAAAAACTACTTTGTATTTTGTATCTTTTGCTATTAATCTGTATCTTCTTTGTTCTATATTATTCTTCTAGCCGATCCTCTCTGTTAAGTTATATTAACTGATGAGTTAGCAAACACTTTCTGAGCATCTCCTCTCTGCCTGGCGCCGTTCTCTGTGCCGAGGGCACAGCAGAGGTGCACCTAGACACGGCCCTGCTTCCACAGAGCCCCCTTCCACCAGGGTATCCTGCTCGCGGACACAGGCAGGAGCTGCGGTGGGAACAGCAAAGCCGTTTAGATGGTATGTGCTCCTCAGGGAGGAGACAGCTTTGGATCTGAGATGTGGGAAGCAGGTGGGGATCAGCTTGAATTCCAATCAAGCTGAGAGAATTCTTCTAAGGCACTTGCAGAAGCCCACGGTCCCTCGCCAAGAGTGACAAAGATGATGCGAGCTACAGGAAGCCGGCTCCGCAGTCATGCGTGTTGCCCCTGCTTTCTCTGCTCAGAACTGCTGCCACATGCTGGTAAGAGGAAGTGGGCGAGTCGGACAAGGACTTCTTTCCTAATGGGGGAAAATAAAAGCCCTCCCTTGATTCGACTGAAGAAGGCAACTCCCACAGCCCACCCTGACCAGCTCCACGAAGGAGACAGACACCTTCAGACCCAGGCTTCTCCTCCCGAGGTACGCGTGTGCCAGGCACCAGCTCCCCAGCGCCTCGGTGGCTCGCTGCCTGGTGTGGAGCTCTGTGGCCAGGCAGCGCCCGCTGGCCGAACTCTGCAGCGGGCTGGTGGCTGTGAGACCAGCAGAAGCTGTGATTATGAGAGGGAAATAACAAGGAGGGAAATACAGAGAACACAGAGCTCAAGAAAAAGAGGAAGCCAGCGGGGCAGAGACCTCGCCGGCGGCCCTGTGCGCAGAGGGCCCACTCCCGTCACCCGCCACACACATTTCTCCTTTTCTGGAGTTGATGTTATGTGAGATCATAACCATGTAAGTAGACCCAGAAATATGCTCTCACACAGTTTTGCAAACAACTTCCAAGACCTAAACCCTAGCTCTACGGCATGCGTCCAGGTTAAACTGACGAGAAACCCCAGGTAGAGCGGTGGGTGGTTTTGACGCTGCCCACCAACAGCGACAAAGTCAGAAGGGACGAAAGCAAAATGGTGATCTGAGCTCAGCCTCCAGTCCCTCCCCCACCCTGAAGCACAGCACAGGGACGACTTCCGGAACAAAGTGAGAGTGTGTCAGACGGGTCACAAGGAGCTTTCCAGAAAAGCAACACCCTCTTCTGCTTGTCGTGGGTGGGGGGTGGAGGTGCAGCACACGTTCCGGCAGGATCCTCTGCTCGAGTGTGAACATGTGCTCAGAAGCAGTTCTTCACGTGGGGTGAACACGCGCGTTGATACCTATACCTATGTGTGTTGCTTTGGGGAGGAACCTCAAATTTAAAAGAAAAAAGGTAAAAAGTGGCTCCCTGTTCGATTTAAGGCTCAGCGTTAGAAACCGGAGAGTTAGGAAGTCCAAGTCCTCGCCTCGCCGGCTGCCTCCGCACTCGGCAGAAATAGAACAGTGCGATGTTAGCACCTGCAAATTACAGCGGTGTCTGAGGAGGAGGGCCCGAGTGGGCTTCGCCTGCTGAGCACAAACGCTGAGCAGCCCTCTTCCTGCCTCCGGAGCCGGGCACCGCTTGGGGCCTGGCGGCTGCTTGGCTCTCTGAAGCGTGGTGTCCTCTGCCCCTGGGTCGCAGTCAGCCAGCATTTTTTTTACGTCAGTTGTTTGCTGTGTCCCGGATACCTGCTGCGGAGGAGCAGCAGCTCCGCCTTGCAGCACTCCCCACCCGGCGGCGCCACAGCAGCACTTGCCCTGCAGCACAGCGGCGTTGGGGCTGTTACAAACTCTCCGCAGTGCAGAGGTGTTCCTCACTCCAGGCATTCTGTGGAAGGTGTTCTGGTCACAGAGAGTACTGGGCAGTGCGTGGATGGCTGCGTTGTGGGGGCTACCGCGGCCTTCGGCAGCAGCCTGCGTGCTCTGGCCTCGCGCCGGGGCTCATCCACCACAGCCAAGCTCGGAATGTGGCACGTGACGGTGGGGCACTAGGAGCGAGGAGTTGGGGTTACAGTTGGCTGACCCTTTTTCCTTTTTGGAGACAGCGTCTCCTGAACTTACTATGGAGCCCAGACAAGGTGCCACCTTATGGCCGTCCTCCTCAGCCTCCTGAGTGCTGGGACTGTAGGCTGGCGTCACCACGCCCGGTTTGTGTGGTACTGGGGAATCGAACCCAGGGCCTTGCGCTTGCTGGGCAAGCGCTTTAACCACTGAGCTACTTCCACAGCCCCGGGCTGCTCTTAAACCCCAAATGACACCAGGCCTGAGCTGAGAAGAAGAAAGCAAAACTAACCGAAGAGAAGAATGAGGAGGCGAGTCCGCGGGGCAGGACACGGACGGTGGCACGAGGGGAGAGGAGGGTCAAAGCTCTGGGCACAGAAGCTGTGCGGTGGCTTCACCCGAGGCCCGTCCTGGGCGATCCGGCCAGTGCCCTCCGCTGCCTGGGAAAGGCAGTTCCAGCTGGGCACAGGCCCACACGCCCGTGATTCCTGCCCTCGGGGAGGCTGAGTCAGGAGGAGTGCAAGTACAAGCTAAGCCTGTGCGACTTAGCAAAACCTTGTCTTTAGAAAATAAGTCTCTGAAAGGAATCCTGTAGTGTTTAACTTACTATCACGTGTTTGATGGCTCTGGCTGAGATTTTTAATTTTATCTATAGACCCATTTCGGTCTCTTCTGGGTGTGTTTGTTTCCATTTTTGATGTCGGTTCCCCTATCGGGGGATTGTTTCTTGTAATTTAAAGGACTATTCAACCCAAATAAGGAAGAAACAGCTATAACTGAGTGAACTAGAAAAACATCTAAAATACTAAAAAGCAGTCTGGATGCCAGAAATGCCTAAGATGTAGAAACACTTGAGGACCAGCGACTACGGTGCTGTGTCTGAATGCTAGCGATGGGATCCCGTTTGCTGTTCTAATAGGAATTTTAGTCAAGTAGATCTTTTTCTTGAGTTGATAAGTATCAGATGTGCGCGCCTTTTACTCGCGCCTCCCTGGGGGAAACCCCCAGGATGACCACCGCGGAACTCCGTCGCCCTCCCTGCCCCCCCTGGCTCCTTTGTAATTCGGTTCCTTACGACACTCACTAAATCATGAGCACACAGTGTCTGTGTCTGGCACTGCGCGGGAGCCGTGGGAGGCGAGGCTCTCCGAAGGAGACGGGTAGCAGCAGGTCGCAGGCAGCCTGGGGCACGCTCAGCCTGGGGGCGAGGTTGGTGTTGAAGGCTTTCTGGAGGTGGTGGCCCTGGAAGGGACCAAAGGTGAATGGAAAGGTCTTTAGGCAGAGAGGGGGAACCTCGCCCACAGAGCCAGCTGTGTTGCTGTGACCAGCTGAGGGTGGCGGGGCACTTGTGGGGAAGGGGTGAGGAGACGGGAAAGGCGGGAGCTGCGCGGCAGGCGGGCGCTGAAGGCTCGGAACGGGATTAGATTCGGACTTGGTGAAGACAGGCTGTGGCGACTCCCCCGTCCCGCTTGGCCCCGTGACGGCAGTGAGCTGTCCAGGGAGTCCGGAAAGGCGGCCAGGGGCGAGCAGCAGTGCTCTCCGTAGACAATACCGGCAGCTTCCGTTTGAAGCGCCTGCCAGCCTGCCTTGCGCCAGTTACTTCATGCCCACGTTCTCGTCTGATTCTTCCATAAGCACCTGAGGTAGATAGCTTTATTCACACTTTGCAGAGGACCAAATCGAGGCTCCAGGTGACTAAGCAGCTTCTCCAGAGGCAGCAGTCTGGTCTGACGGAGGTCAGTCCTCCGACCCTGAGCTCTCTGGACTCTGGAAGAATTCCCCCTCTCAGTCCTGCTCGCGCCCCGCCCTCCTCAGGGCCTGTCACCTGCTTCACAAGCAGCAAGTGCCAGGCACCTTCTGGTTCGGCCCTTGCAAAGCGGTCACCGGAGTGCTGTATGAATACCTGCCTGTTTAGCTGTGAGGAAGCTGGCGTTCAGGTTCCAGCTCAGTGTGAAGATGACCTGGAGTTTCTGGCAGCCATCACGGGGAGCCCAGCACGGGACCTGAGAGCGACAGACTCCTTGGGTCCAGTTATTGCTGCTCTCAGAGTGTTGCCGTCCGCTCAATGTTTAGCCTTCTTACTCTAGGTTCCTCAGTCCAGAGAGACGGAAGCATCCTCGGGGGCTGGCTTTTGTCCTTAGGAATCCACGTGCTCCTTATAGGGGGGCTGGCAAAGTGATAGGAGCTGGCAAGTCACAGGGGACAGAGGGAGCCCCAGCTGCATTAAATGGCTTCTCTTACCTCAGGAGAGGAGTGTAATCCCAGACAGTGCACAAAGGGTTATTCTCTATTTGTGTACCTTTTTAAAGGGGCTTCCCAGTTGCAGCCCATGGGGGGGTTCCTAAAGACGGAACTCAAGGCCTTTACAATGAAGTATGTCCTGGCTGTTTTTGAAATTAATGTTATTTTTAGGAAGGATCTCTAAGTTGCACCATTGCCAAGGCTGGTCTGCAGTTTACCACCCTCCTGCCTCAACCTGCCAGTGTGCTGGGATCCCAGGAGTGCAGCGCCATGCCTGGCTCAGCCAAATCTTTTTAGAGATAATTCTCTTTCAAAAACAAGTAAGACAGATGCTTCCAAGACTAGGTTTTGTTTGTTTGTTTTTTGTTTTTTACAAAAACAGAGTACATTTTCATTAGGTTTTTGAAATGTTTTTCTTTAACAAGAAGAAGAGGGCTAGAAGAATAGCACAGCAGTTAAAAGCACTTGCCTTGCAAGCACAAGGCCCTGAGTTCAGTTCCCCAACACCACATAAAGCCGGGTATGGCGGCACATGCCTATAATTCCAACAATCCGGAGGCTGAGGCAGGAGGACTGCAGTGAGTCCAGGGCCAGCCTGAGCTACAGAGTGAGACCCTGTCTCCAGAAAGGAAGGAAGGAAGGAAGGAAGGAAGGAAGGAAGGAAGGAAGGAAGGAAGGAAGACAGACCCTGTTTCAAAAAAGAAAAAGAAAAAAGAATCAATTCTATCAGTACGTTCATCTTGGGCTTTTAGTCTCCAGAACTGTGAAACAGTAAATTGATGTGGCTTAAGCCACCCAGTTTGTGGTACTGAGAAATGCGTGCAATCCTCGTCCCCACCAACAGCATCGCCTCTTGGATATACCTAGTATGGGTAGAGAAAGGCTCCCTGATGGGAGAAACCTCAACACTGAACTCACATTGCTGTGTGGAAGGTAACAGAGACTTTACTCAGCAGCAAGGGTGGTAGCTGGGCTCCGACTCTCAAGTGCATCCAGCCGCCCTCTCAGCCGTTGTTTGTGTCACTGATGGAAGGTCTGGAAGACACCTCCCAGCTGTCCTGCAAGCAGTCCTTCCTGACTGCCCCCCTTCCTCCAGAACACTTGTGCCTGCTACCCTCTCTCATCTTTCCCAGGGTTCCCACTCCAAGCTTCCCCTCCAGAGACTTGCTGTCATTTGTTTCTTATCATCCAATAACCCAGAGTTGACTTTTCTAACTTTCTGCAATGTGTTTGCCCCTCCTGTTAGGCAATTGTGCTGTCCACACGACTTCTGAAGCCACTTAACATTCCTGAGCTGCTATTGGCAACTGACCGACTACACCCAGACCTCGGCTTCTGACATTTGCTGAGAAGATAAGAGCTGCCCGATCTGCAAATATCAGTACCATTGTCAGTCACCTCCAAAACCAGTGTCCCTCTTGCCCCTGTTGCTAAATGTGGGTATGACTGCACTCTGCCGAAAAGGTCTTGATGACTGTGCAACGGGGTACTTTGTTGGATTACTCATAGTCTTTAAATATATATGTATACATATTGATATTCATTCATATATGTATGTATACATATATATGTTCAAGTGCAGTGGTACATGCCTGTAATACCAGCTTCCTGGGAGGCTGAGGGAATAGGATTTCAAATTCAAGGTCAGCCTAGGCAACTCAGTGAGGCTGTTTCAAAATAAAAGCAAAAAAGGGCTAGAACCCAGTACTTCCTGGGGTTAAGCCACAGCACTACAAAAATAAAAAATAAAAATTGCTTTTTCATTTTCCTAAAAGTGTCAGGGTGTCTTTAGCAGACTTTACTAGTCGGAGTTTGTCTCTAACCCCTTATTTGTACTCTTCCTGATTGTACCATACATTCATGAATTCTAAATAAAGGCCTGTTGGCAAGTGTTGATAAGTGCTGAAGAGTCTTGGTTTGATGTTGGTCCAGGAAAAGTCAAACATGCTACAGAATTATGAGTATGAGGACACTTTGATTTTTCTTGAAATTCCATAACCTAGGAGGGAACATTGCAAATAGGATCCAAGGCTTTGGTTTTCTCTTGATCTGAAACATTTCTGAAAAGATGAGGAAGGGAGGGGCGGCACTGGGTCAGCACTGGTCGCCTGTGTGTGTTGTAAATTATTGTGCCATAACAAAAGGCCACATTGTTCAGCTGCTCACTGGTCAGGGTTGCCAGGCTGCTCGGAACAGTGGTGGGAGAGAGGGTCACTGGAGAACTGCATATGCCTATACTGCATGCCTTTAAAAAGATTTCCTCCTCTCAGGTTCCCAGTAGGCAATCTTTCATCTCAGGGAGACTAGATTGTAACCACAAGTCCTATGTGACCTTTGTGATGTGGAGTTCCTATTGGAAGATAAAGCTGTCTTTTATGTAAGTTTATATTTTCCCCATAAATACCCGGATCCACTGTGAAAAAATATGAGAATTCTAGGGGTGAAAACAAAAGAAAAGAAACTGCTTGGAACTCAGACATCTATAGTTATATGGCTGGTAGAAAATACTGGCATGTCTAAGAGATATCTGAAATAATGAGATAAAGGTATAAACTCTGCATTGAAAAGTTAGAAGAAATAAAATGTAAACCGATACACTCTCATGTTTCTGATTTTAGTTCTCTACAAAGCGCTGCCTTTTTGGCGGGGGAAAAGACCCTAAACTTTGAAGTTGTGAATCATTCAAATACGTAAACAAGCAGAGTTTTTATAGAAATAAATGTTCACGTTCTGGCTCAAGTATGCTTTCCACCTAATGCTAATTCTTCAGTGTTGCTGAAGTAGATGTTGGGTTTGTTTCATCTGTGTGTCTGCTTGTTCTTGAGATTTGGCCTCACTAGGAAGGCAGGCTAGCTTCAGACTCACTTTCCTGCCTCCACCTCTCTAGTGCTAAGATTATAGACATGGGCTCACATGCTAGCTTCATGCTATTTTTTTAATTCCTACTCATCTAAGTCTTCAATTTTTATGAGAAAGAAAATGGCAACAGCCCCAAAGGAAGTATATTGTAAACAGAGATCAAATTTCTAAAATCAAAAATTAAACATAACCTATTGTATGATTCAAATTTATATTCATTCATCCATTCTCAACTGTTGAGCTCCTGCAATGAAGATTCCAGGCACTCACCTATGACCCAGATAGGTCCTTGACTCTGTGGCATTCACAGAATGAGCACCTTGTCCTTTCCCTGGTGTCTGGACTCTGTGTGAGTATCTTCCCAAGGGTGAGTTGGGAACCACATGTGTCCAAGCAAAGGAATTTGTTGGAAATACAACACACAACTATCAACAACTGATCACCTCTGGGAAGGAATATCAAATGGGAGGACTAAGAAAAGAGAGAGTCTTACCCTTCTGTATAATTTTGGGTTTATTTTCCTTTTACAGTAAACATGTATTTGTATATTACTTTGGGGGATTTTTAGTCTTAAAGGCTAATTTTTATTTTATAAAAGAATATTCAAAAACTTCTACTCTGATAAAAATAACCGGAGACAGTTACTGTGTTCCCATGAAGCAACTATGTCCTTAAAGTGCTCTCACTACTACATTAAATAAATGTGGTCACAGGGAGACTCTGAGAGGTGAAGGAAAATGCCACAAGTTGGGCTTCTAATTGTCGTTTTCCTGTCTCGGTGGTCTCTGGTTGGAGGACCACAGCCAAGCAAAGCAATCAGGTGGTAGAAAGCTTTGTCAAAAAGGTGAACTGGAAGAAGTTGGTGGTAACCAGAGTTTGGTTTGAATAAAATCACAGAGCTGAGCACAGCTCCTTGACAAAAAATAAAAGGCCAGAGGGACATCATAGAAATTTGGTATGAATCCTGCAAAAGGCCTTCAATAAGGAAAAAGAGATAGGGCTCAGGCAATGGGTAGTTGTCCCCATGGCACAGCCTCCTGGCACCCTCGGTACTGTCTGGATTGTGTTCTCAAGTCCCAGGCATGGAAGAGAGCAGAGAAAGAAGCAGCTGCTTTTCTTCATCCACTGTGAAGGAGCAGTACGAAGAACAGAGCTCGGGAGCACTGCCTGGGATTAGGGCGTGGTTCTGCTGCTCGGACCACCATGAAGCACATCAAGCCTCATTGTCTCCATCTGCAAGACACAGGTGAGAATGACACCCACGTCGTAGCAGGGTTCCTCTGAAGCCATTCCTAACACAGTGCCTAGCATGTGACTTCCCAGAAATGTGGTCTTTGCTGCTGAACACACCAGTGAAATTTCACAGAATAATAGTGTATCACCAGAACAATGACATTAAATAAAAAGTTTAGAGGCACTTCTGGGGGATGTATGAGAGAGAAATAACACTTTGGATCTGCCATGCTTCTAAGACATTCTGATCTGGAGGTTGGGCAGTGTCTTGAGCCTGATCCCGTGATTATATTCTGATCCCACCTGTCCCACATGGTGGCTCATTTCTGCTGGTCTTAGTCAACCACAGAGCTGGATGACAATGGGACCCACCATATTGGGTTGCAACGAAAATTGAAAGATCTAATGTGGTGGTCCACAGTAATCAGTTCAAAGAACCTGTGTGTCACCGCTCTTGGTAATAAGTGTCTCATTGCTCCTGCGGGGTTGCACGTCTTGGATAGAATTTTCCCCATCACTACTTAATCAGAAAGTGTTGCACAGAACCTGAGATGGACACCCGGATTTGTCATTTCAACCAAAATTTGCCCGTTCTAAAGGGATACCCCTCCACGACTACCCATGTCAACAACCCAAAGGTGACTAGAAAGGCTGAGCTGAGAGGTGGTGCTGAGTTCTCTCTCAGGCTGGGGTTTGAGTGTTTTCCATCTCAACTGTGGCTGGCCAGAGCCAAAACAAGCACATACATAAAGATCTCCTGCCATAGGCCTCTCAGGCCGCATCTTATAAACACAATCAATAGAGGTGTAAATACTTTGTAGCAATTGACTTATGCTGCTTCTGCAGTCCTCTGCCCAGCGAACACAGTCGGCACAGCCAAGTGTTTGGAAGTGCTCCAGAGCTGTGTCAGCCCAGCGTTGTTCCCAGAGGCCAAGGCCTGTGCAAATCACTCTGTTTATGCCTCTGCCCCCATTGCAGTTGGTATCTCCGTAACAAAGAATTCCACCAAGCGTTCCCTAAGACCACTATTATTTATTTTACCCTGGTTACCGGAAACAGAATCGCAACAAGAAATAACCCAATATTACAAATGTCGTCTACTGTCTTGTCCAAGAAACATCAAGAACTCCATTTCTGCTTTGAAAAGAATGTAAGACAAATCCAGATGATGAAGGGTCTACAAACTATAAAAAGGGGCATGGGGATCACTGGGGTGTTGATAATCCCGTTTTCTTCTCAAATCCAGGAATAATGAGAATGATAAGAACTTTCTGGAACCTTCGCTCTTTAGAATTTAAAGGAAGTACCAATATTGTGGGGTGATATCTAAAATGGTGCCCTCTGGAAGTCCCGGGGCGGCCACCGCAGGTGTTTACCAAGGAAGATGATTGGGCCAAGCCATTTCCACCAGTTTTCTCGGGTTATTTATTGTAACCAGACAAAATCTACAATTTCTTCTGTTCCCTGAGGGCCCTGTCATGAGTTCTTCACAGAGACACAGAGACTGCTGGGCTGTCCCCATTGCTCCTAAGCTAGGGCAGGATCAGTTTCCCAAAGACTCCTTTGTGGGAATTTGCCCACAACCTTGTTTGTTTGGCCAGAACAGATCTGTTTTTTCCCTTTTGAGGCATAAGATGAATGTTGAAATCTCATTTTTCTCCTAAATCAGGGGCTTTCTGTAATTACATCCATAGTTCCTAAATGTAGGGGTTCAGAGGGAGTAGGAGGGAACTCTGCTGACTGGTGGCGCCTTGTCCATGAGGCACAATGAAAAGTCAGAAAGGCCAGAGGTTCGCCATCCCTGCAACTGCACAGGAGACCTGGCTGCCAGCTACAGAGGGCTGAGAGTGGTTTTGATTTGAGGCGGAGAGGAAACTTGAAAGCCAGACATCACGACATGAGTAAGGTTGGTTCTAAGACAGATGGGCTGTATGGCTGCCCGTGACCCCCCCCCCCCCCCAACCAAGCTGTCTTTATTACCAAGGGGGGCTGGAGGCCAGGAGCAGTCATCTGATGACAACAGCAGATGTGACCTCACTTCAAGAGGGGGCTGGGGCCAGAGAGGAGCCCAGGCCAGTGGCAGAGGAACATAGAAGAACCAGGCCAGGAGCAGGGACCAGCAGGCCACTGGCAGGGTCTATGCTGAGACGTCAGGAAGACCAGGTGGAGATCGGATCTGGCGCTTCAGAGCGGGTCAGGCTACTTCCTACCTCTGGGCCTCCCTTTTCCATTTCTGTAGAAGAGACTCTAGAGGTGGGTGCTATTGTTATTCCAAATCCCTCCCCCTTTGCCTGGCACACAGGCTTTCCGTAAGTGCAGTAGAAACCATCATTATCTCTATTCTTGTGCCCTAAGCAGGTAATTGGTCCCTGAGCCTTAGTTTTCTCATCTTTAAAATGGAAATGACATCACCTTTCTCAGGATTCTTCAGAAGATTCAAGGAAGACATGTACAATCCTTAAGGTTATAAATGTTCAATAAATACAAGTTCCATCCCCTTCTCTGCTGACCTGCACCCCACATTAATGGGGGGCAAAGGAGGTATTCCCTACCCAGGAGAGGGCTGCTACTCAGGGCCAGGTGATCATAGTTTCAAATTTTTGAAAAGGAGGAGGTATTAATAATGAAAGAGGGGAGAAAAATAGTGGAATATGGCACCAAATTCACCCAACAAGTAGAAAACGTGCTATATTCCAGGACTATAAATATTCAAGTCAGCCAGAGACAATGGACGGAACTAGACAGAACTGGGACTTGGGTAGTTTTCACTTGGGACTTTGTTTCCCTATGTGTATGTGTGTCAGTCTGTCTGGATCTTTCTGTGTCTTCCCACCTCTCCCAATCCCCCCAGTGGCCTTGACCAAACCATTTTATCCCTCAGGATGAATGGACGAAAGCTCCAAGATCCCTGGCAGCTACACTATGTAGGTGAAGTATGAGAGTCTGTGTCCTATTCAGGGGTGAGAGACCAACGGGAAATGGCGAGTACCAGAAGCCAGGAGTGCTAAAGTGACACACACCTGCACGGGAGCAGAGGAGGCCTGCAGGAGATCTGCACAGAGCCAGAGTGAGTAAAAGGGAAAGCGGACCTGGGGCAGGAATAAGGGGAAGGCAGCGCTACTCAACACCTTTGCTGCTGCTCACAGGAAAGCGCTTGGATTTCAGAACATCCCCAGTGAGGCCCATGGCTAAGTCTCAGGCACCAGGCATTTTTAACACAAATACATCAGATGAAAACAAACAGGAGTAGAATCTAGTCGTAGATACTTACATGTCCCTGCCCTTGCATTGGGGTTTTTAGCCGGGCATGGTGCCACAAGCTTCCACTCCCAGCACTCTGGGAAGTTTAGGCATGAAGGAGGGTCACAAGTTCCAGCGTAGCCTGGGCAACTTAGCAAGTTAGAGACCCTGTCTCAAAGTCAAAAAAAAAAAAAAAAGTGGGCTGTGGATGTAGCCAAGTGGGAAGGTCCTGGTCTGGATCTCCAGCACCACCATGACCACCACCAAAAAAATTTTTGTTGTATTTTTTTAAGTGTCTCCTATTGGCACTCTTTCCTCTGAACACCTAACATCCTCCTTAGAGATGAGGTAGCTGCTAACAGCATCACCTGCCTGGAGTAGATTGCCCCTGTGGGAACAGGTTGGAACGCCTGACCCGTATCGTAGAAGATCCCCCATGGCTACACACCTTGGCTGCTTCTCATGGCCCAACCGCCCCACACAGGCAAGAGCATCTTAGATAAGGTTATATATGAAACTTCATAAAGGAATAAGAACAGTCTCAGATAGCACATCTCCATTGTGAGCAGTAACTCCTCTGAAGTAGTTCCTTAAAATTGCTATCCCCTTTACCTTAGTTTTTGGAAGTTCAAATCCTTAATTTAAAAATAAAAAAAAATAACATTGAGGACTGTATGAACTTAAGGACACCACTCAAAACTCAAAGCCTGTTTTTCTCATCTGTAAAATCATACCGACACCTTCTCCACCCTCCTCACAGGGCAATCCTGAGGGTTAAACAAGATCAGGTATGCAGAAGCACTGCTCAAACAAACATAAGGTGTGATTATTTGCCCATAAAGACGCTGACTCACTTAGCATGCATGAAAGATCCTCCAGGCTTACATGGAGGCAGCAAGGGGACTGGAAGTGGGAAAGAACACAGCGTAGCAGAAACTCTAAATAGCCAAGGCCCATAGCGCTAAGCTCTTCCCCTGAGAATGAAATGTATTTTTTGGAAGCAGTATACCCAAAGAAGTTGACTACAGTCATGCTATGTAAAGAAGCAGTGATCCTGTGTAGGAGCATCAACACCCTTAAGGCTTTGCTGAGCGATGTGCTTAGTCAGACATTTGTCTTAGGTTTATTGGAGGACGGTGAAGGGAATGAGTAGGAGTTATGCTGCTCTTAAATATAATGCCGCAAACAAACTACAATTCATGACCCTTACAAGGTATTTAATTTATTCAGTAAGCCTACTTTGTCATCTGTTAAGTGGGGGTAATGATAAAACGTATCCCACTGGTTAGTTGTGAGACTTAACCCCTGGAAGGCATAATGCCTGATCCAACAGACAATAAATATATTAAGTAATGCTTTATCTGAAGGGCAGAAGGTTAACACTGCAACAAAGAACAAGTCAGATGTCTGTTCTTTTGAAATGAGATTTATTGTACATAAAATAAATTAATTACAGTTTAAGCCAAAACACAAGTGGCTTTTAAAGTGCATCTGTGTAGGGGATTTGGTGGGTAGCCCCTGCATCTAGTCACTCTCTGGAAGATAGTGCTTTTGTATTTCAGCCACTCATTGTCCCAACTCAGCCAGGCCTAGGAAGGAATCCAACATCATTGCCATAAGCCATTTACACAAATCACACCAAAATCAACTGACAATTTCTTTTTCTGTACTTGGTGCAACAGTTTAAAAAAAAAAAAAAAGAACTATACAGTCTCACAATTAGCCTGGAGTTGAAGAGTTTGAGTTCACAGGTACTGAACATAGATCCATCTAAGCATACCCATCCCGTAAGGAGAGCCGGTGCTGTCCTGCAGACCACAGCTCACAGCTGTCTATATACAGAACATCTTGGCCCACAAACTTGGTCATTTTTGAGGGAAAGAGAAGATTTTCCTCCTGGCACTTAAAGAAATCTGGGTATCCTTCAAGTTATAAAGGTATTCTGTAAGGAACTGTATTCCAGAGACGCAGATCATGTTGGCAAGAGAAAAGCAATTCTTCCTTTTGGAGAATAAAAGGGAAAAAAAGGAAAAAAGGCAAAGGATGGGGGAAGGGAAGACTATGAATGATTAATTTGTTCTTTCGTTCCCACTGTAAACCGCACCAATACATTTGGTTGAAACTACAACTGACCATCATTTACAAGGCAGTTAAGAACAAAAACCAAAGTGAGTCTGCCTAGGTCCCCGCCCTAATAGAGTATATGTCACATAGTCAAAGAGTGGCGTGGTGTCACTCAAGCCTCGTCCATCTGTCCCCCTGCTCCGAACAACACTTCCTTTTCTGCAGCAGTTCCACAGGCCCGCGGGCCCCTCTGCTCCAGCCCTTTCTGGAACCATGAACTACCACCAGCATCCAACATTCCCGCCCTAGGAGAACCTCTGGCCCTCTTCCCAGAAGACCCAACCCCCTCAAGCGGCTGTACTTCAGACGGAGGTGACAGTCCTCACTTTGGCAGACAGCGCTTGCTTGAACCTCCTCTTCAGGTCCTGCATGTTGGGTGACTTGGGCCTGGGAATAAGCGAGGTTCTTCGCTTCTCTGGTGTGCTACTGGGCTGCTGTTTGTGACTCACTTCTTTACATAGGACATGGAAAGCATTGTAGACATCGTTGTAATTTTCACTGACAGATACTTCATAGAAGGAGCAGCCCAGCATGCTGGCTAGCTGCAGTCCAAGCTGAGGGTCAACCTGCTTGATGTGCAACAGGTCAGCTTTGTTGGCCACGACCACCACAGGCAGCCGGGTACCCGGGTGGAGCTGCTGGACATGCTGGTGAAGCTGACCAAGGAGTTCATAGCTCTTGTGGTCAGTGATGGAAAAAACAATCACGACAGCATCTGCCCAGCGAATGCACCGATTCAGCTGCTCATTGCAGCTCAAGCCGCTCTCATGGACCTGAAAGAGACGGGCGAGGGGAAGGCGAATGGTGAGTACCGCTAAGAGCCCTGGCTTGGCTGGATACTGAACTCAAAAGAGCCCTTCCTAGTCATGCTGGGCTGCAGGTCATAAACACGTTATATCCTCACACACTTCAGCTTTTTTGACAATATGTTGATCCAGCTGCACAGAGTTGGAATAAATAACAGCGCAGCTCACCACACTCGAGTGGAAAATTGACCTGCAGAGAACTCCATGCAGAGAGACTTTGTAGTTGCACAAAATGGGAAATTAACTGGCTAGACAGTAAGTCTGGGGAAGTAAAGATAGGAGCTGGAAGCATTTAAACCTGGATAACTGCCCAGTTTAGGGGGGAAAAAAAACAGCAGCATGGTTCTTTTGTCTATAGAGTAACTTTCCACAACATGAAAGTGATTCAACATATTTGAAACTATACTTCAGTATTTGGGATTCAATGCCAAAGACACATACATTAAAAACCGGCCTTTTAAAAGGCAGCAAGGAGACAATGCCAATTCCAAGTGTTTGGTTTGGTCTTTCCTGCTGTGATGAACATTCCTAGAAGAGGGATTCATCCCCTTAATCAAATATCCCACATCAGGCCAGGCTAAGACTGACCCCCAGCCAGATAAAACTCAAATGTCAAACATAAAAATGTCGAGACCTAACTCTTCTCCTGAGATACTTTAAGAGTAACTGAGTAATTCCACAGCCAAAGCAGCTCCCCTCCGACCCTGTTACAACTTTAGAGCACCTCACCTGAATACCTGGAGTGTCTTGAACTTGAATCGCCAAAGTTTCGCCTTCTATCTGGACTTGTCTGGTATAAAGATTGCCTATGGAAGCAAACAGAAAGGATTATGGCCTTCTTTCATGAGCAACTTTTAGATCCTTGTGGTGGTTTTGATTTTTTTACCTCAGGAAGAAAAAAAAGGCAGCCTGCACCAACACACAAAAAGAAGAACATAGCTTTACTTCTATTTACTGGCCATCTTTAAAAAAACCTTTTAAAAAATGCAATTTTAACTTCATGTGCAGTTGACTTATTAAAACCAGGGCAAACTTCGTGAGTTTTTGTAAACCTGTCTAATTTTCATAGGAGTTTACATATTTAGAATACTTCCTTGAAGTGAACTTTCTTGCCTAGCATGAGTAGAGTTTCTTTTTTAGTATGTTACCATTCTTTGATCATACGTCTATTTTTTAGCCAGCAGATACATCATGCTTTGGTAGGCTAACATGGGTGGTAAATGCAGAGCTAACAGCAAGTGGAATAAAAATATGACAAAATGAAAACTGACTCTACATCAAAACAAAAGGCGACCATCTGGGGATGCATATGTAACTCATTTCAAATAATCCCCATGGGTACTTCAGGCTACCACTCAGGCTAGCAGAGCACGGGTAGAAAACCCTAAGCCTCCACAATGGCTATTCTTAACTGCGGGGATCAAAGACTTGTCTTCTAGCTGTTTCACAAACTCTCCTCCAAAAGTCCTCTTCTTCTTCTTCTTTTCTTTTAAGAAAAGAGAACTTTAGTTTTACAACTGTTCTTCTTTGGCCTTTTCTTTAAAAGGTCACCTCTGAAAAGCAGCCAGCAGGGAGGGAGGGAATGGAGGAGGAGCTAGGCAAGAGGGTTTTTTTTTTTTTATGACTTTTGCAGACATGTTTTGAAGGGAGAGGCCCAGGAGTACAAAGAGTGCTTCCAACTGAGGTTCCTATAGTTAAAACATACCAAGAGGAGTACTTCCAGGCACTTGATAAAATGACGAATGGGTCTGGAATGGAATGGGGCCAGGTGGCCGTCATGCAGGCCGGTGGAGCCAAACACAGTGGAAGTGGCAGGACCCCTGGTGCTCCGCCTGTCACTCTGAAGGACCCCGACTGGGAGGTACCCAGTAGCGGGATGGCGGCTCTCCTGACAGTCTTTTCCGCAACGCATCGCTCACCTGCATTTCTCTCATAGTCGCCGATGAACCGTTTGGTGAGGAATCGGACCACCAGAGCTGCGGAGCAGAGGTCAGAAAGGAAAAAAGTGAGTTAACTCTGGAAATCAGATGGGTCCGCAACTCACCCAAACCCGGGGTACAACTCTCCCAAGGACAGCGCCCAGGAATTCCCAGTCCCGCAGCGCCTTAACCCTTCCAGGCACGGGGCAGAAGGCAGGCAGAAGGCCTGGTGAATTAGGTCTTGCGCACGCCTTCCACGGAGCACAAGTGGGGCCACACCTAGGCCCTCCAGCGGACGAAGGCGCCCCTAATCTTGCAGGCTTGGGGTGGGGGTGGGCAGTTCGTGCACTAAATTCCTTTTCTGTGCCACACACGGCCAGCGGCTCACAAACCCCGAAGTTCTAATCCCAGTTGCTCCGGTAATAGCGACCAAGTCCCGGCCACTCTGGAGCTCGGTTACCCTCAGGTATTGAAGCAGAGGAGCAAAGGCGACGATGGCTAAGGTCCCTCCTACCGGGGCGGAGGGTCAGGAGGAAGCCGCCCAGCGGTCCAGCACTGGTTCCTCAAGCCTCGCTTTTCTGCAAATTTTGGTGGGGATCTCCCAAGAGCGGCCCGGGAGTTAAGAGGGTCCCGCCAGAGCGGGAGAACTCACCGGTCTTGCCCACGCCGCTGGCCCCCACCACGGCGATCTTGACGAGCCTGCGGCCCGCGGCCCCCAGGCAGCAGTCGGCGGCGGCGGCGGCGCTGCCCGGGGCGGGGTACTCGGCGATGGTGCACATGTTCTGGATGAGGCGCATCGCCGCTCCGGCCGGGGCTGCGCCGCGCGGTTCTGGACGCTCGGGGCCGGAGGAGGCTGGCGACTAGCAGGAGAGGACGGGGGCGCTGCGAAGAGGCGCTCCGCGACAAAGAAATGTTTAGGAGTAATCAGTGAAGCCAACAGGCTGCTACGACCGGTGGAGACTCCGGGCTGGGACTGCATGGGGCCCGCGCGCGCGCTGTTTTCTCAGGAGCTGGCCCCGCCCCTCCCTCCCGCGACCAATCCCAGGGCGCCTTCCCCGAAGCCACGCCCCCGGCGCCGCTCCAGGCGCGCGGCGCCTCCCCTGGCGCCCGGAGCCAGGGCTGGGCCCCACGAGGCGCGGTGGAAGCGGGGCGGCGGGCGCTGGGGAGCAACGTGTGGGTCGGCGCAGACAATGGCGTGCGCCAGGCCGGGCGCCCTGAGCCGGCACGGGGAAGCTGCTGTGGCTGCGGAGCTTTGGGCGTCTCGGGTGGCGCCGGGAAGCGGGCTGGGCCCCACAACCGCGTGGGGACACCTGTGGTCCGTCTGCCTGCGCGGACGCGTGACCCCGCCTCCGGAGAGCAGTCTGGGCTTGTGCCTAGCCCCTTAATTCGGGGTCGTGATTGTTCTGCTTTGGGTGTATCCTGGGTGGCATCCTGGATCTCAGATTTTAGCTACCAGTGCAATCATTGACAAAGCCCCCATCGCACCACCTGCCTTGGTGCGTTTGATTTAGGGTCAAAATGCGCTAGACCCACGCTGTCTGGCTGTGCTCCACAGAGCAAGCTCACGTGGACACACGCGCGGGGTGCCTCACGTGTACTACGCTCCCAGAGGCAAATCAAGAAGTAATTATAGGACGGTCTTTCCTTCGCCTCGAGCAAGTCATAGCTCCTCCAGGAGCCGTGAAAGGGGAAGAAAGCAGTTACCCCAGCTGCCGTGGCTGAGGGCAGCCTACCGATTCGATTGGAAAGCAGCAAGGGCCCACACTGAGTCCCGGGACACAAAGCACCTCAAGCGCTAGTTAAAATGCCAGGAAAGAGGTGGGCTCTTCTTTCATAAAATTTATCCCCTTGCGTTAGCGGGCAAATGAGTCTGAAATGACAGACCAGATTACTCCTCCAGGCAACCTTCTGTGGCTGGAGCTGGCTGTAGATTGTGTTAGCACACATTCAGGCTAACCAGCTTCGCTCATCACCCCTCTTACAAACGTGCAGACCCTCAGATGTCCCGGAGGCTTCTACCGACAAGCATATGCAGAAATTCTGTGGCTTTGTATACAGCCTTCTTAAAGTCTGAAATATAAAAATAGAATAAACCAATTCCATTACCTACACACGTCAGGCATGCGTGGTGACTTCCTTCCAACTTAGATTTAATTGACTGAGTATTTGGCAGAATTCACGACCTTGACCCAGTTCCGGCTGAGAAGAACCCTGTTGTGTATACCAGGGGTTTGAAGAAAATGAAAAGGAACTAGGAAGATAATCTCAGGCTGCTTTGGTAACAGATCTTCTAGAGTGGTCGATATGGTTAGCAAGACGCGCAACCTTCGTGATGAAGACAATTAAAAAAAGAAGTTGACTCCTAGGGAGAATTAATACAGTGTAAGTCCAGCCATTTGAGTTAGAAAGAAAAAGCATTTTTCAATATGCATCATGTCTTTCTGTGTGATTTAAATCAAACTGGAATTTTACTCTCCTATAAAAAATGAAACTTAGCAAGACTATAATTATAGGTAACCATGTACTTTTCAAACCCTTCCCCCTCAAAGCCTGCAATTCTATCATGTTTACATGGTAAAATAATTATGTAGTCTACACAGTTTAACTAACACACACACAAAGACAGAGAGAGAGAGAGAGAGGAGAGAGAACAAGCTGTCAAGGGAGAACTTGCTTTGAATCATTTTAAATCCTGGGGCTTAATTTTCATTACCGTGAAGCTGTGGCACTATACCAAACCTGTGATTTTTCTGTCTGCTTCATAAAGGCTGAATTCAGTGTTCTTATTTTAAGTCTAACTGATATGACTGTGCTTTAAAGAACTCAGAACAAAAAGAGAGGAAGATGGAGGGGGAAAAGGGGTCCTACTCAAACTGCGAACATCTACCATACAGCCCGCTCCACCCGCCCCCCCACCTTAGGCGACACTGAGTAGCCCTTTCGTAAAAACTCAAGGGTTTAATAAAAAACGAAGGAGACAGGACAGAGTGCTACACAAGGTATGAACAGAAATATGGTGAATATTTTAATTTTTGGTTACAGTAAAATATACACTGCCATTAATCATTCCCCAAACAGTCCCCATGCTAACTACACTTAGCCTTGTTCTTGCCACCTTCTGAAGCAGTTCTGGAAATCCTCTTTCATACCTGTCTAGCTGCACGGTTATGGCTGCCTCGTGTCCTGAATCAATCCAAAATGCTTGCCTCTCGTGGCCATTTTGACTTAGAGGAAGGACCAGAAGTCACATGGTGCCAGGCCAGGTGAACAAAGCAAGCGAGGACACACCATAATGTTTTTGTGATCCGCCTTCCTATTGGATAGCATGTAATAGCTGTATTTTTTATCACAACTTGTAAAGACATTATCCAAACAGGACTTCCGGAACTGCTTCAGGAAGTGGCCAACGAGATAGGATGAGCGTGCTCAAAGCCAGGGGGAGTATTTCGAGGGGGATTAATGCTAATGTGTCTTTTACTCTAATAAATTTTAGTATTCACCATATATTTGATCCCAGCTTATATGGGGGGGGGGGGGAGGTGTGTTTTGTTCCAAGATGTAAAAAGATGTTTTGCATTAAGTAGTCCCATTTTGCCTTCACAATAGAAGTGTGAGCAGGTACTATCACTCCTTCCAATTACAGCCACCCATTGCTACCAACCACCCCTGACCTTTGTGGCACACAATTCTAGTTTTGACCAGTCTTTGCTGGATGGCTCTTGCATGGAATCTCCCATGTTGTTTCAATCAGATGGCACTTGGGTTTGTGTCATCTGAAAGCTCAACTGGACTGGATATCCTAGATGGCTTCTTTATTGGCATGACTGTATTTTTAGATGAAGAGTTGGAGCCCTGGGACTAGCTCAGGCTGCCTCAGAACCTGGTGACTGACTTCTTTCGAGTGAAGAAACTGTGACAAGAAGTAGAAACTGCCAGCCTCCTAAGGCATGTGTGTGAAAATTGGCCCAGTATCGGCCCACTGGTTTCTACTGGACAGTCACAGAGTCCACCCAAATCAAAGGGAGAAGGGGAAGGCGTAGACCCCATCTTTAAGTGTGAGTTGTGTCAAAGAATTTATGGCCAACCGTATATACCACATTTTCATCTTACTAACAAGAAAACAAATCTTCAGATTATAAAACTCTTCCAAGGTCACATATCTCATAGTAGATAGAGCCAAAAATCTGAAAATGATTAGTAATATTTAAAATAGCTAGTTTGTTCTTGGTGAAATGTATCCTATGTACTGCAAAAGTGATTTGAAATTCTCTCTCTTAAAACACGTGAGGGTGGGGGTTGAAATGTATGACTTGAGAAGGAAAGAAAGAAATATTTTGCTATGTTTTGATTTTGCCTCAGCATCTGGAGTTTCTATCACCTCCTTTGATCTTTAGAACTGATCTTTGATGTGCGAGTCTTCAGAGATAATTCAGTATCTGGAAGCGCTTAGGATACTAAAATATACATTCAATAAATATTTATTAAACATCTGGGCTACAAATACAGCAGGCAGTGTGCTGGTTTTAGGTCTAAACTGGCAAATGTGGGAGACATGATCTTTGCCACCACCATAATTACATTTAGCATGGGAACCAGAGAAGTGATTGAGCAATTTCAGTATAGTATGAGAAGGTGCTTTGGCAAAAGAAATTCAAGACTTATAGAAACATACAGTAGGACTGAAAGCCTGGGTGTGGTAGTCAAGGAAGAATGTGTAAAACTTAGAGTAACTGAGGAATTGTAGATACACACATGCATACGGTGCAAGGATGCTGCAGGAGGAGAGGAGACAGAAAGGGTGGACAGAGAGAAAAGCCCTGATGAATTCTAATGAGAGGCACGCACATTGGCACAATAAGCCCAACAAGTTGACATGGTCCTCCCTCCTACAGAAATATGCCCTGTGGGTGTCAAATATGTATTTCCTCTGCCCATAACATCATGCTGCTCCCAAACATCCCTGTCTGAGCAGGAAAGCTTTTTGTTTTGAAACCTATGTGGTGGGCTCTGCCCACTGGCTCAAGGAAGCAGACACCACTGTGGAAAACTGAAAAAGAAAGAAGAGACAGTTTTTTGCTTTCAGCATAGCAGGGGCTAGAATAGCCAGTTACCAGTGAGCCTTGAAAAATGACCCCCACAACAGTGCTGCATAAGTGAGCCACTTAAAGAGCTGCTGCCTCTTCCCTCATCCGCAGGGCTTTCCTGTGGCTGTCTCTCATGACCCGCAATATCAGAAACTGCGTGCCGGAACATTGCTGTGAAAAGCCCTATAGCTGCAGCAGAAAGCAACCAAGCAGCAGAGAGCAGCCTCTCTCTCTGCCTTGCAAAACTTCTCTGAGCACATCTACTTAATGAAATTAACTTGAATCCATTACCCTAGCTGCAAGAGAGTCTAGGAAATGCTGATGTGTCACTTTCTAGTCTCAATATTTGCACTGTTGTCAATCAGCTGGCAGAAAGTGAGCCTGTACCTCCAGGTATAGCCATCTTGGTCCCCTTGTAGGAAAAGTCAAGACTGGAAACAAAGCCAACCCATAAAAAGGCAAAGTTCTCAGGGAATCGGGCTCTTCGCCCAGGCCACACTGCAGCTGATCCCTCTCATCAGCCACGCCCCTCATTCAGCCCACTGTGGCTGCTTCACTAGGCATCCCGGGAATCAGACTGCCGCATCCTTTCAGTTCACCTCTGTAGGTGCCTCACAAGTGTCACCCGGCAGCTTACTGACACTAACATACGATTGAGAAGGGTATTAGTAAAAGCAGACAAGATGTTCTATTCAGCACTAAGACGACCCGATTTACCAAGCTATGCAAAGACCTAGGAGGAATCTTAGGTGCGTGCTACTAAGTGAAAGAGTCCAGCCTGAAAGATTACATGCTGTGTGATCCCAGCTACATGGCATTCTGAAAGGCATAACCGTGAACACAGGAAAAACAACTGTTGGTTTTCAGAGTTAGGGTAAGGGAGAGACACATGAGTGGAGCACAGAGGAATTTCAGGACAATGAAGTAACTTGGTATGATTGTAATGATAAGTATGTGTCACACCTTTGTCTGAACCCTTAAGGTATACAACACCAAGAGTCAGTCTTAATGGAGACTATGAAATCGAACAATAATGATGTATCAATACAGTTCATCACTTAGAATAATATACTACTATGGTGTAGGATCTCAAGAATGACAGAGGCTGTGTTGGGGCAGTGTCCTGGGGAGGGAGGGTAGTATAGGAAATCTCTGTTCCTTTCTCTCACCTTTTCCATAAACATAAAACTAGTATAAAAATAAGTCTGATTTCTCCTTTTGGGGAAAAAAGGATATTATGGGACATCTCGTTTAAGTACTTCTCTGACATTTTGAATCCTTCTTATAATACCCTTGCTGAGAAATCGTCTGCCCTACTTGAGCACCTCGCCTGGGGTGGGAAGCTCCGCAGCGGCAAGAGCTTAGTCCGTTGGTCTCTTTTCTCCTGGAGCTACCTTCCAGGAGGGCAGGCTTTAGCATGCCACCCAGCTTTCCAAACACACCATCCATCTTCGCTTTGCTTTCTAGCCTTTGGAAAATACTGCTAAAGGACCCTGGGGTGGTGGTTACCTGTGACAGTGGATCTACAAGGGAGCATCAAACATAGGAGGCCTGCCTCTTCCATTAATGTTGAGTTTTATGTATTTAAATATTTAATGGTAGAAAAAACCATGGCTGGAGAGCCAGCCTCTGGATTACATAAGAGAGGAAATTTATTTTGAGAGATCTTATCTCCTAAGAGATCGCTGAGTGTTCCAAGAAGAACAGGGTAGAAACAACAAAGCACAGCAGTGACTCCGCACAGTGGAGTGTTACATCCCATACAGGACCATTGTGCCGTACCAGGAAGCTTTGCTGGCACATAGTGGGTGATTAGTGATTTTTTACCTTAAGTTGTCAATCTTCCTCTCAAGTCTGGACTGAAGAACAGCTGGAACCCACACAGATTCAAAAGGCTGGATAGAGTGAAGGAACTCAAATAAAAGAAAACACACACACACACACACACACACACACCCCTTTTGACACTAGAATGATCACTTCTTGAGTAAGAAATTTTAACTTGAAACAAAAAGGAAGATCTTAAGCTGGAGGGTGGGGGGCAGAGGATGAGCCTCCAATGAGCCTTCCCTCTTTGTGCCACATACTTTGGTTGGTTTCTATGGCAGCAAAATGGGCCACGTTGCTCCCTTCCACACTTGGGAAGAAAGAAGATGTAGTGTTCCGCAATTATATTCCCCTGCTACTCAATCAGATTTTATGTCTCTTCTGGAATGTCTCCTCCATTCTATTTCAATGTAGTACATAATTGAAAGGTACAAGAAAGGGTGAAAATAATTCTCTTTTGCGTTTTAGGGCAAAATATGAGATTTTATTCTACTCACAATAACTTCAGTCTTAATAGCCCAAGTCCTTTTTTTCTGGGAACACAGAACACACATTTGATAAGCAATCTGATAGCAATAGCTCAGAATAAACTCAAGTTTTAAACGTTACTTGGAACGATTAGTGAATTTCCGTTGTGTTTTCACTACAAGTAGGAAAAATCTCAGTGCCTGTTTTCCCAAAGACTTTTATATTACATTATTAATAAAACCATTGTAGGAGTTCCCTTGTTGTGTGAAAAACCTAAGAATACTACACATAGATGACGGCAATGTTCTTTTGGGTCATTTTCTTCTTTTATCCAGCAGGAAGGATCCTATAAGCACCATCTGCCTCTCCTGTCACTTACCTATCAGTTACCCAGATAACAAAGAAGCAGAAAGAAATGAGTGCAGACCTTGGGCTCACAGGAGTGAGTTCTTTTGGGCTACTTGACAAGATTTGTGATCAGAAGATATGCGCAAGCAGTAAAGGTCTAGAGAGATTCACACAATTGAGCCAATTGTTAGTGGACCCCTTTGGTCTCAAATTCCTAAGAAGATTGGACACACCTAATATTTGCCCTCTCACTGCTCCTAGGGGTGCTGAAAGCTACCTAAAGACATTTTAGGCCTCCTTGTATGTGCATAGAAAGCACCATCTTCTCCCCTAAAGCCTGAATTTCTAAACATAATGAATTGAACTAAAAGGAAATCAAAGCTTTTTATAAACATCCACCTCTGATTTGGAGAACACATTAGATTCACTTCTCTCTCATTCCTCACGGCATCTAGAAAGAGGGCAGTTAAGTCTTGTCTGGGGACAAAACCACTGATTCCTATTGCTTTAACTGGCTCTCAGAATTGCAGAAAGCATCAAAAACTTTCTAAGCTCTAATTAGTGCACTGTCTAATTCAAAAGACAGGCCATTAAATAGTCCAGAACTTTGCAGGTCATAGTTTGAACCATAGAAGTTCAGGCCAAGTCAGCAGAGCTATATCAGTTACTTGGCTGGTGACTCTGCAAATGAAGATGAAATTCCATCACCACCAAGAAACATTTTCATTCTAACAGTAGTCGATATATATTTGGGTTTCTCACCAGGATATTTACAATGTTAATATATTTTTCCTTCTGATTAAAAAAAGAAACTGGAGAGCAGATGAGAAAAATTTGATGTGATGATTTTTAGAAAATGTTCAAATGACTCATGTACTTACTTAAATTGACAAAGGTACAGGCTTCTATATAAAGAATCAACTTAGCCCCAAGATAAAGTTGTGCACAGCAGAATGTAGGTGGTAGAAGAATCCCACATTCCGGGTACAGGGAGCATGGAGTTTGGTATGCGGGGACATCTCTGCTGGGGATGGTATGTGAAGCCCATCACTAATTATTATTAATTCATCTGGAATGTAAAGCTGGCCACGCCGGGACCTAAAGTGTTGCAAGACAGGAAAACACCAGTGTCATTTGAGACAATTCTTTACTAGCCCTGAAAGAAAATAACGTATTTATTTTTAGTAATGCATGTGTACCAGCAAGCTAACTAGACAATTCAATTTTTCATGGTAATGGTAAAATGAGTTATGTCTGATTTTATGGCAACAATGTATTAAGTATTTAATGAGATCCAGCATATAAAAAAAACCCCAGGAAGTTAAATAAGTTTAATACTTTCATCTGAGAGGGAAGCAAAAAGCTCTTTTTTTTTTTTTTTTGGCCTGCTTTGTCTGTTAATCAGTGGTTGGCAGGTAGAATATTTATAGCTAGTCAAATCCTCTCCCATATTCCTCATTACCTGGGCTTAGATGAGGAGATAGGAGAAAAGATCATGCTAAAGCCTTTCTTGTATTCATTTGCCAAAACACACAGTGTAGTCTAGAGCCAAGGCATTCCTGTGCTCCCTTTCCCAAAGCAAGAGTAGAATGATCTTTTTTGGAGGCGCTGTGACATCTCCTTATTAACCAAATCCATTGCAATTTTAGGGCAGACTCCTTTCAACCACTGTCCTCTCAGCAAAGTCTGTTTACTTTAACACAATGAAGTCCGAACCAGCCCCAAACACCAGCAGAACAATTACCAGACTATTCTACTATCTCACCTGGCCCAGAGGTCTGGCAATGAATTGTTCAGGCAGTAGGGCCCTCAACAGCTTCCTTCTCACTCTTAAGATAGCCTAGGGATTGGGGGCTAGCTCAGTGATCAGAGTGCTTGCCTAGGAAGCACAACCAGGTTTGGTTAGATGCCTGAGCACCACATAATAATAGCTGGGGGTAGTGGCATATGCCTAAAAGCCCAGCATTTAGGAGGCTGAGGCAAGAGGGTTGCTGTGAGTTTGAGGCCAACCTGGGCCCCATAGTGAGTTCAAGACCAGCCTGAACTACAGAGTGAGACCCTGTCTTGAAAAAGAAGAAGGAGGAGGAGGAGGAGGAGGAGGAGGAGGAGGAGGAGAAAAAGAAGAAGAAACAAAAAGGAAACAGTTTGACCATCCTCTCATGATGTGACCTACGTCTTTCTCTTTGTCCTTCCTCTCCAGTTTGCACACCGGCCCAGTGCCACCTGGACGCGGAGGTCAAGCTTATTGTACAGTTGTCCCTTGGTATCTGCTGTTTCCAGGACTGTCCCTGCATACCAATATCCAAAGACATAAAAGGGCAACTTATTTGCATATATCAGGTATAATCAAAACATATGCTGAATATTTAGATTAAAATTTTAAAGGTGTTACAGTGAAAGACATTTTGCCATTAATGCCTTTTAGACTACCTCCCTTTACTTCATAGAAATAAATATGCGAGTATTCTTGCCAATTTTGAAGTGGTTCTGAAGTCAGTCCTCTTTTATAAAGTGATTTTAGTTGCACTGTGATAACTGCCTTGATGTCCTGAGTCAGTTCGAAACAGTATGGCAATTTCTGTCAAGTGAAAACATGACAGCGTGTCCTCGTCTATCCTTTTTTCCCCCACTGGATCTGGCACCATGTGACTTCTTGTTCTTTCTCAAAGTCGAATTGACGGTGAAAGTTTAAATTTTAAATTGAGCAGCCACAACTGCACAACTTAAGACAATTAAGAAAGGAGACTTACAACAACTTCGGGAAGTGACCAGAACAATGAACTAAGTGTCTTTGAAGTGAGGAGAAACGCGTCAGGTAGCTGAACGGCAATTTGTTTTCATTTAAACATTCATATTGTTCAATAGGTTATACATCTTATAACCTCCTATGTATTTTAAATCATACCTGCATTACTTAAAATACCCAATACAATGTAATGACAGGAAAAATAATTGTTTTCAACACAGATGCATTATTTTCCAGAATATTTTTGATACCCAGTTTGTTGAATCCTTAGATGCAGATCAGAGGCCAGCTATGATCCTTCTCGTGTGCCAAGCTACACCCAGAAACAGGAACCAGGAAGCAGGAATGGTTCCAGAAACCTACACCTTAGAATCTGCTTCACTCTCAGTCGGCTGGCTGTCCAATTCCCCGGGGCACAGCGCCCTTTATCCTCAAGCTTTTATCTCTCTTTTTTATTTTCCCTGAAACTCACAGGTTGGAGGGGATCTGGGTTTGGAATGGAATGTGTGAAACACAAGAACAAAGAAAAGGCAGTTTGGGAAGAAGGCGGGAGCCTGTGTGTGTGTGTGTGTGTGTGTGTGTGTGTGTGTGTGTGTGTGTGTTTATCTGTGTGTAAAAATGATTCTTTTCACCCTAGAGCTGAGTGGACCAGAGCTACAGGACAGTGCCTCTGCAAATTTAGATTCAGGGCATAGGAAGATTAGGATCGGTTCCCTCCAAGAGCCTCAATAAACTAAGAGACTCTTCGCCTGTTCTTGGTTTTGGGAAGGGAAGAGTATCCTTTATTGAATGTAACTCAAATATTTGGTTCAACTGTCTCTTCACATTGCCCAGGAGTCCCGAGTTCTGTAGCAGAAATCACTCAGGGTTGAGTCTGTGGAATGGAATTCAATTTAACTCCAAGCATAAACAAGGCGCTCTACAAAGTGCTTTAAAAAAGGAAAAGCAGCATTTATCTGCATCTTGGTGTTTTGCTTTTTCCACCTTCTGTCTTTCTATTACATAACACCAAGCCCATTCATAATAAGAATAATGCTTCTCAGTAGGGCCCACGCTCGGTGACGTGGGACACATTTGTTGAACAGTGGCGACTATTGACAAATGCCACCCCTCCGTTTGAGTGTTTGATCAGCAACAGAACCTCTTATTGCTTTGTATGTCCAGCCCATGTGACAATTATGCAGAGGTAATAGGCTCCAGCAGGGATTTGGAGGAAGGAGTCTATTTCTGTCTTGGGCAGGCAGTCTGTCCAACTCTTTGTGTAGACAGTTCATCCTCTAGCAAAACCATGCTTACTTTCAACTGTCCTCATCAAGATGATGATGAAAAGTTAAAGCTTTTACAAATATTAAAAAATAAATGTCCTAGGAAAAATACTCCACAGACACACAAGGGATTCAACTATAGTGTAGTATCCGCCAAGTTTTTTTTCTGTTTAAATTGCCACATGCATGTGTCCCAACATGTATGACACTGGCATGATTAGTATGAGCTTCTCCTCAAGGAATTTATAGTCCACCAAGGATGGCAAAGCCCAGAGAAGAATGAATGATACAGGAACATATCAAATTATACTTGAGGAGAAGCGGGAAGATCAGTGCGTACTGGAGTGGCCATAGGGAGCTTCTTTGAGGAAACAGGAAGTGAGCTGGACACTTCAAGGTGGGTGAGATTTGGATGAGAGGGTGCATTTGAAGGAAGCACGCATGTGGCAGTGTGGCAAAGGTGGGGAGGGAGAAGCTGTACCCAAAGACAGAATCATGACAGGATAGAGTGGGGACTTGGACCGCATGTGTTCTTACACATGCTAAATTCTGGAAGGGTTTCGAAGCTGGGAGGCAGGATTCAGACTGTTTGCTAGTCCTAAGCTCAGTGGGAAAATATCCCACCTGTAGGATAGGGCCTGAAGGGAGGAGGAGCTTGGGAGCAGTTGTGTCTGAATGGATACAGAGACCTTGTCTCAGAGCAAGTTGAGGGCTTAGCAATTAGAAGGGGTTGCATCGAGGCCTGGTGGAACAGGCCTATAATCCCAGCACTCTGGGAGGCTGAGGAAGGAGGATCACAAGTTCGAACTCAGCCTAACATCATAGCGATTTAGTGAGATCCTGTCTCCAAACCAAAACTACAAAAATGGACTAGCAATGTAGCTTAGTGCCATAAAAAAAAATAGGAGGTTGTGAGATCAGAGGAGAAACCAAGACCCCTGGGGCCAAACGACTGCAACCAATCACTCTTTTGGGGGCCCGTTGTCAAGATGGATAGACACTGGAATCTACTGGAAGTGAAAGGATTGAAAGACAAAAAAAAGTGAGAAACAATGTGATCTTGGCTACTATTAAAAATGGACCATGATTCAAAGATTGACTTAGACGATGGTCCATTTCTGACATTTTTCCATGAAAAATGAGGAAGATAGAACTACTGCTCCTGGTGTTTTTCTTCTTAGTCTGCTTTCTGTTACTCTAGCAGAGTATTCATGACGGGGTCATTTATAAAGCGAAGCTCACAGTCTTGGAGTCTGGAAGGTTCTAAGACATTGTGGTACTTACGTCATGATCCTCGTACTGCATTAAATATGATGAAACAGAGAAAGGTCAAATAGGTACATGCTGAAGAGAGAGGGAAGAGAGGCAGACTTGTCTTCTGACAACCCACTCTTGCTGTAATCAACCCATTCCCAGCAGAGTGAGAACTCCTTCGAGGTAGGTGCTACTCCCTCTTATTTACTCAATTTCTTCTTTAAGATTTCAACACCACTTGATGCCATGATGTTGGGAATCCAATCAACATGAATTTAAGAGGGCACAAAGTGTATTTGAAGCATAGCAATGTTTTTTTAAAAGCAGAAGTACAGAAATGTTGAGAGGCTAAAGGGTCAACACTGGCTAGCCACAGAACTGGAGAACCAGTAAAATGACAGCCCTAAGCCCTGTGGAAATAGCTGTTGGAGCAGATCTTGTCCGGAAGCTAGAATAAGCAGTCAGATTTCCTAAATGGGAAGCAGATAGACGTGGGGACAGAATTCATAGAGACGCATAGTGCCTAGCCAATGTTTTTGGAGTACTTAATGTTACATTCAAATTAAGAAAACTCATGTTAGAACAAATGCCTCAATGAAAATAGGAACGTCATGTGCCCAAGTAGAGAAAGCACATTTGGCCAAGATCCCATTCAATCATCCATTTATCAACAAAAATAAAGTGCAATCACTCATCTGCCCAATTGATGGGGCCTCGTTTACATTGTTTTCTGTAAAAAGGGGCATCTCTCGAGCATCACGTAGAGCTCTTGGAGCTGTGTAAGAGGGTGGCTTGAGTCATGTGCCTAGTATGTATCCAAGGTGCTGTTCAGTGAAGGTGAATCTTGGTTCAGGGGTGAGTCCAAGAATAAGAACCAGAAAACCAGCCAAGGCGGGAAGCTGGAAGTGCACAGAAAGACCAGAGAGCCCGGTATACGTGCAAAAGACCCCAAACAGATCCCAGCAGACACGAGAAACTGGGCCATCCCTGGTTTGTGCTCATTCATCGCCATCTTTCCACTCAGAAAAGACACAAGGACAGCTAACAGCAGATTGCTATAAGGAGAGAACCAGAGATTAAAGTGCATTTATGCGTCCTTAGCATAGTTACAAAGTACCTTCTAAAAAGCCCCAGTGGACATTCTTCCTTCTCTGAGGGAAGGCCAAACCCTGGGGAGAAAACAGCACGCCTGTGATGGCTGGGAGTATGATGTCCAAGCCTGTGCTGTGGAATAGAGAAGCGAATGGCTTTGCTCTGTCTGTAAGGCCGATGGCAGAGAATTATTTCTAACCTGTGATGACACCTTTTTGTCGACCTCATTAGACACTTACTTGAGTGAGAAAGGTGAAAACAGTAAAACTTTATAGACAGGAGTGGCCTAATTTCTGCAAAACTTCAACTTCTCTTTTTCACTGGCTGCACCATTTTGAGCATAAGATGACATTTGGTGAGCACAAGGATGCTTTGGGGAAGGTGACAGAAATGTCACATGAATAGCTTTATGGCATTAAATTGGCCTTAATGTCACAGCAAACTGCTTTAGGTACATGACAAGAAATTTCCATATAAAGGCGGAGTCAGCTCTGCTTATAACATTCTCCCATTCAAATGTAAATCCCTTAATCCTGGGGTCATTTTTAGAGTTGGTGTCAGCCTTTCATGCTAAACACGAACACGTGGTACCATCAACTAAGTAAGGAGCACCTCTTAGCTAAGAGGCAGAAGAATGACAGGGCTGGCTGAAGCGAATTCGCCACCATGTAGCATGTGTCTAGAAAGGCTAGAAAAAGGATCTCTCTTTTCAGGATAGTCAGGATACTTCCTGAAACAAAATCTCAGCCACTACTAAAGAGCCCACCTTGGATTGGCTGCTTCAGTGACTACCCCTTACCAAATAATGCTCCTGGCTGTTTACAGCCGTGATATTTCTGTGTCTATTCACAGTATGATCTTTCTGAACAACTGTACTAATAGTCTTTGTCACCAAAAGTCACCAAATCTATGCCTGTCTCACGACTTTAAGCCCTTCGATCATTCCTACTGCTCAAAATAAACTCTTAAGAAGTGTTCCTCTGTGTCTTCCTTAATCAAAATGTTTTGTCCAGGAAAGCAGGCCCTCGAGTCTTCCCTGGAGACTGGACTCTGTAGCTCAATTGCAATTCTCTCTACATCCAACTTGTGTGACTTTGCACATGTGGCTACTTCTGGCTTTTCCCACAAAGGCGTAAGTGACAAATTGCAATGTCTCTAGAGTACTTGGTGCCTCTCTCAATATTTCATGCTCAATAAAAATTACCATTGCTCAAAGTGGCTCCTCAGACTCGCATTAAATATCTACAACCTCAGGTCTCTGCTGAAAAGCCACTGTTGGCATCTGATTTGAACATGACAGCAGCCAGAGAAGGTATCACTACCACACCTCCCAAGAGATGTTCAGTGCAGGACCGAGCTGACTGAGACATGTATCTCAAAATGTGCTTATTTTAGAAACCAGGTCAGTGGGTTGACATGATATCCTTTCATCCCTTACTAACACGTACATACTCATTCTATTTCCCAGGAAGCCATTATCTAAGATCCGTGCTCAACTGAACACATGTTCCCTATCTTGAATATTCTGAACTACTTCATATCACTGTTAAGCCTCCATCCTTTTATGATTGTTTAGTTTACATTTTCATGACTTGTGTTTTTGTAAACCATTCTAACTCCCAACATAAATCAATAGTCGAGAGATTGAAGAGAAAATAGCTACAAATTCCAAAGAAAGAAACACAAACACAAATCACATACTCATGTTTAGGTTACTGAATTGAGTATGATCAATTTAATAAAGAGACAGTGGTGATTAAGGTTAAAAGCTAAATCTAGAAAGTCAAAGGCTTAGACCATTTATATCTTCTGCTTAGCTTGAATGGATAACATCTCCGCATCTAGCACCACAGTGCCTGTGAGGACCCCACACTTGATGAGGGATGGAACTTTCAGGAAAACATTATAAAATACAGAAACCACTTTGCTGCCATGAACGAATGAAGCTATTTGTGGCAGACACTCTTGCCTGTCTTATCCAACAGCCAATCCCAGCTCCCTGGTTCCTTGTTGCTTTGGTTTCAGAAGTAAAAGGAGGTGAATTCTTACTCTCCAGTCTCCATCACAGTGAGGAAGACTATAAGACAGTTCTGGTCAATACAATAGAGGGCGTCAAGTTCATCGTGAATTTCAGGAAAACCTTTAGCTTTGGTGCAAGCAGCATAGCCTCCTCTAAACAGGAAGAAGTCAGTGCAGGACACTGAGGCAGGTAGGATGGTGGGAATGGTGGCAGGGCACAGAAGTCATTATCAGTTGCTTCATTCTCTCGGGCCTGCAGCTGGGATGCTGATAGGGAGGTTGTTGAGGATGCCCACTGTGATTATCAGCAAGACTCACGACCAGTTTGAGATTGGTGGTCAAGCTTATAGACCAAGATGAGGCAGCACTCTTGAGTGTTTATCTCTAGGCTTCTTCAGCAGCCTGAAAACAGGCATGGAACAGGATATAATGAGTTCATGTTCTGCCAAAACATACAAGAGTCATGAAGAAATACAGTGATGGAGGGTCTTTGCAAGGACTCTAGGCAGGGACGGTGGCCAGTGAGCTGGAGACACATAAAGTGAGATAGGAGGCAAGTGGAGCCAGTAATCTTGGTGGCTTTTCTGCTTACTAGTGTCAAAGCGTATCTTAAGTTGAACTAGTAGAGGCAGTGAGCTGGGGAAGTGAACCGTGCTGATCAGAGAGGGAACATTTGAAACTGAAGCTAAGGAAGAGGCATAGTTTTTAGTCATGACCAAATTATGATAAAAATACAGTGTCCACATTAGATGCTGGGGACCAAAGAGCTTGTGTTCTCCCTCTTCCTTGAATGTAGACACCACAGGTAAGAACTGAAACTCCAGAAGTGCTTACCTTCCGTCTTCCACCAAGTGACCCGTATGAGCCATTCACCTGAGCTTTTCTGCAAGATGTGGCTGATGTGACACATCTCAGCCTCAGAGCCTCTCTCTTCCACTCCTCATCTCTTTCGGGAAAGTACCCACAGCAGGCCAGATCAAGAGAAACTCCCATGCCAGACAGAGAAGACAGCGCCTTAAGGGAGGAGGAGCTTGGGGGCAGTTGTGCCTGAGCGGATGTGATGACCTTGTCTCAGAGAAAGCTGAGGGCTTAGCAACTAGAAGGGGTGTAACAGGCCTGTCATCCCAGCACTCTGGGAGGCTGAGGAAGGAGGATCAGAAGTTCAAGTTCAGCCTGACAACTCAGTGATTTAGTGAGGTCATGCCCCCAAGTCAAAACTGCAAAATGGACTAAGAATATAGCTCAGTACCACAAAAAAGAGGAGACGGCAAGATCAGGGGAGAAACCAAGACCTCCTGGGCCAAATGATGTGCTCTGGGCCTGAGAATTCCTCCACTCTGCTTGTCCGGGGATAGCACCGATTCTGAGAAGGAAGATAAAACCCTAAATGTTATGGGGCCTAGGGCTGAGAGCCCCAAAGGTCTTCATGTTCATAGAATCCTGGAGTTGGCATCTCAGGCTGCCCAGGGGAGGGAATTCGGTGGTTCCACAGTGGCTTTTTTTTATTTTTTGTGCCCACCTGTGGTTCCTATTCTAGTTATGCTATTTGGAGGCCAAGTCACTTAATCTATCTGAGGCTGCACCTTCCTGTCTCAAAGAATGGGAGTAATTACCATAATTACTTCATGAGGTACAGGAGCAGATTACCTAATGTATCTGAAAAAGTGCTTTGTACCAGCTCCCGTACAATAAAATGGGATTATTTGGGCCAGTATAATGCCAGGCACATAGAAAAAGCTCAAGAAATCATAGTAAAATAATAATTATGTTTACTGCTGTTGCAAAGCTCCATACAGAGCCAGCTCCATCCGCACAGCACCAAGAGCAAGCTTGAGTTGATTGTTTCATCTTTATTTCTGGCCAATTACTTGCCCAAATTAAAGTTGACCTGAGTTGGAGTTGCCGACAGGAGGACCAGCCCCAAATGCTGGCATCTCAGCCCGGCCGGGCACTGCTAATGGCTTTGGTTCATCTGCCAAATTCTCCTGCCGCCCTCCCCTGGGAGGGAAACATAGACATAACTGAGCCCTTCGGAAGCCAGCACACGCCAGAGGCCGGGAGCCGGAGAAGGGGAGCACCGAGACGGCCCCTGGAGGAGACCGTGCTCAGGGATTCTGCACCGCCCGGACACGCTTCCTTTTCTCCGCACTCCAGCGGCCTCTATCATCGCTGCCCTAGCTTTGGCCTTGCCGGAGCGTCCTTCCTCCAGAGGGCCCGTGGCGAGAGAGCCCACAGGAGTCAAAACAAGCCGCTGATATGAAAACCATATGAACATTTGGCAGGATTCTTTCAGCCTAATGGGCCTCCCAGACATTGTCGAGCCCACAGACACTGGTCCTTTGTGAGCTTGAGGGCCCAGGCTCCCTCCCTCGCTCTCATTCGACTGAGACAAAATTGAAAAGGAAAGAGAAACCACGAAGTCAGCCAGTCTCCTTCCCAACCGCCATGTCCATTGAAAGGCGGAAAAACCGTGCCGTCAGACATAATACAGGATGGATGTATCTGGAGTCTTTGCTACTGCCAGGCTCATTCACGGCAGCCCTTGTACCTTTCACTTGTCCTCGTGGTGCACCTTATCACCGTTTCCCCCCCAGTGCTGGAGACTGAACACAGGGCTTCTTCCATGAGCTATACTCCAAGACTAAGTTTTGGTTAATTTTGAAAAACTTTCTCCAAAAGTGAAAAACTTTCACCAAGTTGCCCAGACTGGGCTTGAATTTGTGGTTCTCCTGTCTCAGCCTCCCAGAATGCTAGTTACAGGTATGGGCCTGTGACACGAGGCCAGGCTCTTGTTGACACTTCAGAGGTGAAGTGGCCAGGTTGAACAAGCAGCCCAGGTTGCATCACTAATGAATGATCGGCGGAGCGGCCAGCTGGATTCAAGCGTAGGCCGATCTGGCTGAAAATCTTGACTTTATTACGGACTCACCTTGCAAGTGAACTTTTGATTATTGCAAGGAAATCTATCAACATTCAAATTTTTGCCTAAAGGCTTGACAGAAAGAAGATGTTTCCTATTCTAGAGAGAAATTGAGGCAAAATCTTTCCCTCATGATATTACTGAATCTTTGGAAAATATTCCAACATGCCATTGTTATTTATACATGAAATCACTATAGTTCAAAGCATGCTGGGTGGGTAGGAAGACGGTTTTCCAGATTCATTAACATTATGGTGCAAAAATTACTTTTGAGAGCAGCTTAAAGAAATCAAAAAGTTAGAAAAATGTCTGTCCACGTATAATGGCTTGCTCTCTGGGTTCCCAAAGACCAGAAAAAAACAAGCTTGAAATGAAAATGTGTATATAGACTATGGTCTGTAAAATAGCCTGAAGACCACTTCAATGCATGTGCGAACTTGGTAAGCTTTTGTGTGACCACAGGACTCAGGTGTCCTGAATTTCTCTGTCGTGGACGTTAGGCCTGGGACACAGCCTGCTGCAGGATGCTGCCTGGGTCAGTTTGGAGCTCACTCTAGCCTGATCGTTTTTGGAAACATGAGAATCTGCCTCAGTTTCAATGTAATATTTTTGGATCACAGTTGATCTTTGTAACTGAAGCTTCAGAAAGCAAAACTTCAGATTGCATACTTTCACAGAATATTCTCTTTTTTAATGTGGAGGGGTGTGGCTATAGCCCCCTTCATCTGTGACTGCTTTGTCCAGTTTCCGGGGACGAACCTGGGAGCAGATTGAGTGGCAGGGAGGTGAAAGGAAGAGGTGGGGGTAGTGGGGTATGTTCAGCCAATGTCTAATTCTCTAGTCCTTTGAATGAGAATCAGGGGCTTTCATTCTTGGCAGCCTTCAATCTCCATTATTCTAATGCTAACTTGAAAAAAAATATAAATTAAATCTTGTGCGGCTGGGGGTATAGCTCAATGGTTAAAGTGCTTGCCTAGCAAGCAGAGGGCCTTGGGTTTGATTCCCCAGCACAACGTAAACTGGCATGGGGGGACAGTTCTGTAATCCCAGCACTCAGACAGCTGAGGCAGGAGGATTATCAAGAGTTCAAAACCAGCCTGGGTTACATGAGTGAGCTCAGGACCAGCCAGAACTACAGAGTGAGACCCTGTCTCACATAAATAAATAAATAAATAAGATCTTGTTTTACATCTCCATTTGGTGATTTTGCAATCATTGCTTGATATAATTAGCCTGAGGAAGAGAAATCAAACAATAGTTTCTCCTGATCTCTAATCTCTGACCAGATTACAGAAGCGCATTGTATTGTCCAAATGGGTCCAAGCAACAGAGAGTGGCTTTTTCTCCAAAGTCACTGAAACCTTCAACCAAGTTTGGCTTGCGGGCCATCTGGGCACAAACCCCACAGTACTCTACTTATATTCAAAGCAGCACTAATTGCCTTGTTAACAGAGCTCCTCTCCAGAGAATGAAATGTAAGCAGGAGAATATCAAAGCGTGATTTTAAGAGAATTGAGTTGATCCAGGAACTGATAGTATTTCCAGCAACCAACTCCCAGAAGGCTCATGGAGCAAATAAGGATATTTGAATATTATTGTCAGAGGATATGACTTGTCAAGGCAGATTTGCAAACAGGAAAGGGGAAAGAAACTGTTCTTGTCTAGACATCTGATTAGTGGGGAAACTGAAGGATTATGAGGAGTGTGGATTTTTCTGGCTGCCATTTCTGAGGAGGTCAGGCTTTCTGTACAGAGCTGGATGAGAGAAACATTTGTATCCGGTAGAAAATGCTGACTCGCCCTCGTCCTCCCCCCAGACCAAGGGAGCATGTTAGTACATTGAAACCTTCCGAGCCACAGCTAGACGCAGTGGGAAGTTGACAGGGATCCGGAGCTCAGGGATGGGAAGGATCCCTGCTGGGGTGCACGGGACTCGGGCTCTCCTTTTCTTCTGAATACGAGAAGAAATAAAGGTAAGTAAAAAACAGACAAGGAAAACTATAATTTTAAACTTGTACTTTTTAAAAAGCAATCTGCAATTTTCAGACACAATCAAAGTTATTCAAGGTTACAATGCCTTTTTTTCCCCCCTTTCTAGGAAACTCATTAAAAAAAATTCCTAAGATTCTTAAGGCTACAGTGAGCCTGTAAATTCTGCCCATGGTTTTCACCTGTAAATGAGCCTGCTTGTTTCCTTGGATACTTCCCAAACAGAATTAGAAACAGTAACTGTTAATTGTGTACTATATCTCTAAACTTCAAACATACGCAACCGCAACCGGTTTGCATCCTAATCTAGCCCACTAATGAGGACAGCCCTCAAAACACATAAACACTCCCAGCCTCAGACCACAACATGTCTCTCCTTGGAGAACCCACACTGTACTTTCTCTAAGTAAGTCCTTTATAAATTCTGCCTAATAATTCTGTCCATGCCTCTCGCTGATGCATCCTGAAAAGCTCTTCTGTAGCATAAGTTGATGAGTTTACCACCAAGTTTGTGGGTAGGGCAGTCTCCTCTTCGGGGGACTTCTTTGGATCCCATCCAGTGACACTTCCTGTCTTTCCATTTCAGTCATAACTTGCTTTTTGATCACCTTTCTAGCTGACCCTCTGGACCTGGGAAATCTACTCTGCTGAAATAATGGTCCGTCCTCTGTCCCCTCACCTTCCCCAGACACTATGAAAACTATAGCACTTCCAGGCTGGGTACGCAGAGAAATATTTCTTGCTGGAATGACCATGAAGCCGGGTGAATTTGAGGTAAAATGATTCTGTGTTTTTGGGTAATGGGTGGGACTCTGGAGGAGACAGTGAATTCAAAAAAGAAATAGGCTGAGAATAGGAAACCCTGAGGTTCTGGGGTAAGTTCCAGAAGAAAAGACACTCATGGAACTCTCGATGCCCCTGTCCCTGTTGCACCGAGTCCTTTCTGCTCAGTGCTTTCAGACAGTCTGCCTACAACCCTGACTGCATACTTTTGCAGTGACCTAAGGCAGGGCACTGCCAGGCAGCGTCTGGGAGAGGTCACAGCCCAGCCTGTGACAGAAAGGGACACCATAGCAGAGGCAGCAGCTGGGGTTTAAACATACAAAGATAATCACATCAGTCTGAGTCCAAGTAGGAAAGAGGAAATCATTGTACTTAACACAAGGAATTTTTTCCAGGGAACATGGGAGAGAGCAGATGAGAAGCCAAGTTGACGGCAAGACAACTTGCACTTGGCAACAGCAGCCCTAGCGCTACATTCAAGGCAGGGCAGGACGGGGACAGAGGTCTTGGGCTTTTCTTTCCTTGACCCCTTCCACTACCCACACATATACACACACAATGTCCTGAAGATGCCCCTCACTGGCTAAACCAAGCAGGTAGTGAGCCGACCTTGGAGCCTGGAAAATGGTATGCAGGGGTCAGTCCCTGCTTGGTCAGAGGCAAGTTGGGGCAGTAATCAGATCAGGCATTGTACAAAAAACTCTCCTCAATCTTCCCGCTGTAACAATCAGAACTAAGCTGCAGAATAAAATGTTTGTGTGTGTGTGTGTGTGTGTGTGTGTGTTTAATATCTCCTTCACCTTCCCCAATCATCTTCTACTCTACAAACTTTAGGCTCCTTGAAGACAGGGATGGCTCAGCCTAAGTTATTCATGTATCCCCAGGACTGGCAGAGTAGGTCTTCCTAGTAGGATTCCTCAGGATTGCTGTTTGGAAATAATTAAATGAAACAGCACATCTGCCCATCTTGCAAACGACTGATTCTCCGAGTAGAGCACAGAAGTCTTTAGACCTATAGAAAGAAAATCTTCACAAGGTCTACAAGATTATCTCACCCCTCAGGGTCACTTCTAAGACATCTTAGCCTCATGCAGCTTCAGCTGGATAGGACTTAACAGATTTTATTCTATTACCAGGACGGGATTTTTCCACAAGATAAAAATGAAATTATCTTGTGAACTACAGACTCTGGTATTAATGTTAGAGACTATAACCACCCTTATTGCACGGCATAAGCCCAACTCCTGCACCCACCTAGAGTGCTAGGGAAGAATTTCAGAGCTTCTCCTTTTTAGGACCTGTTAATGTAGGGGCACACATAGAATTTCCAGGTGACAATTTAAGCCATTTAGTCACAGGAAAAAATAATGAAGAGGAAGATGAGAAACTGAATGGAGTTAATCAGGAGTGGGAAGAGTGTGGGAAGCACAGTGGAGACATGGGGAGGGTGGTTGCAGTGGGTGCCAAGGGCTGAGTGATCTGAAACTGGGGAGAAGTGAACGCAGCAAATGCCAATTGGTGCAGAAGCACATTTGGATCTTGACTGGTGAATTTTATGAAACCAGAAGATGACTAGCAAGTTGTTAACTATAACAAACCACCACTAGAACAAGAAGCGCCTGTTTATTACCTAAAATGTGCCAAGTGTCAGCTAAGCATTAATTCTTGGGACAGCCATATAAAGGAAATATGATTTTTTCCCCATTTTTACTTGTAGGTATCGGGAGAGAGAGAGAGAGAGAGAGAGAGAGAGAGAGAGAGAGAGAGAGAGAGAGAGGAGAGAGAGAGAGAGAGAGAGAGAGAGAGAGAGAGAATAGTTTTGTTTAGCTTAGCTTTGCTTGCATTGGCTTTGCCCTCCTCTTAACCAAGCTCTAGTTTCCTCTTGAGGAATGCGTCTCTAAGATGACCCCCAGTGAACCTCACCCTCTGGTGTTGACATGCTTTGTAGATCTCGCTCACACTGGATAGGACTGATTTGCATAATCAAAAAGAAGTTGCAGAAATCACAACATAAGTCATACAAGACGAAGTGAAGTCCGCTTTGCTTTCTTGTTGAGCTCTCACTTTGGGGAGCAATCTGCCCTGTGACGGGAATCTCCAAAGTCCCACGGAGAGGTCTGAGCGACTGAGGCTTCCTGCCCGTAGCCAAGACCAGCGTGCCTGCCTAGAATCAAGGGATGACTAGGCACAAACGAGGAGGCCCAGTTCAGCATCCAGGGACAGTGGCTTCGGCTGACGTTGTGCAATTTCATGGAAGATTAGAGTCTAGAAACACCCATCTAAGCCACTCACGGCTGGATTCCTTATCCATAGAAACCATCAGATAACAAATGTTTGTTGTTTTCTGAAGCAATTAGGTTTTGAGGTAACTGGTTATGCAGAAGTAGGTGCGTACAAGGGATTTCTTCTCTTCAGTCCAGTTCAAGGAAAAGACACAACTGGAGCCAGAATAATCAATACTTGGTTGGAGCTCAAGCTGAGGGAACTGGCCGAGGCTCACGGACTCTGATGAGTCTTTTTCTCAAGGCTTCCTACTGCTGTGTGAGTTAGTGCTTATCTATCTTGGAGCCTGGAGCTCTTGGCTTCCTGTCAATTCTGTGAGCACCCATTACTCTTCGATAATCTTCCTTTTACCTTGGTTATGAACAGACTCTGGAGTGAGAAGACTAAGTTCAAAACCCAGTGCCACCACTGACTGGTTCTGCAAGTTGAGCAAGTTGCTTAAGGTTTCACCCTCTCTGTCTTTCCTCCTCTGTAAAAGGGTGTGTAATACTAGGCCACATTAGTACCTGTCTGGCAGAGTAGAGGGTTAAACAAGTTAACATCTCTCAAGCTCTCTTGTCAGAAGTGAACTGTTGGCATATGAAAAGCACTATTAAGAGAGGGCTCTTATTAAAACCAAAGAAGTTTTACTGACCAGAAACCTAGCCAGAGAAGTGACTGGGTCACTGACCAGTCAACTGTGCAGAATCTCCAAAGCTTGGGCCCCACCTGGGTCGTATAGATCCACATCTCTAGCCCTTTATTCATTGCTGGGCAGTGGCACCACAGCCTCGTAAGGCACGACCCAAAGAAATCCCTTGAAACTGAGCCCGGAGTTTCCCTGCAGGATGATTCAGGCAGTGGCTCTCAGCTTGCTGAAGCAGAGTTACAACCAGGCAAGAGGGTGCCTGTGGCCCTTCCCCTCCTTCCCTCTCTGTCTCACGTTCTGGTCGCTGCTCCGGCAGGGCAGGGTAGCCTCACCTGGTGCCTTTCCCCACTTGCCTTTCCTCCTCTACCTCCTTTTCACCTCACACTGAGTGCAGGTTAATTGGTTTCTCTTGTTTGCTTTGTCCTTTCACTGAGACCAGAGTGGCAGACTGTGGGAGGCAAGCGGCCCCAAGAGGAGCCGATTAGTGCTTTTGAACACATGAGAAAGTGACATGGGTTCATGAGAAATCACTTGAGCCTCATGTATAGGCTAACTGGGATAACTGTGGTAACATGTGCTTGAGGCCTGGTTGGAAGGGGCAGATACTCGGGGTTTGACTTGGAATGATTGCATCAACTTGTTGAGATTGGGGATGCCCAAAGCAGAGCTGTCAGATGTTTGTTACTGACTTGTGGACCAGGAAATGAGGGGGGGGGGGGCACCCACTGTTGCTGTGGGTAGCCCAAACAGCAACTTTCAAGTTGCCAGTAAAGGAAGCAAGAAGCATCATCATTATGGCTTCTTTGTGGGAAAGTTCTGGCCTTGGCTGGGTCTCCAGATGTCACTGGTTCCTCACTCACATGGCTTCTGTCGTGGTTTGGATCTGGAGTGTTTCCCAAAAGCCTCCTGTACCTATGGATACTGTGTAGTGTTAGGAGGTAGGGCCTGGCTGGAAGGGGCAGATGCTCGGGGCTTGACCTGGAGGGGCATGTGCTGGGTCTGCCGTTATTCTCAGGGTTCTCTGTTCTGCAATGCTGTCCTAAGACTTCTGTCTCTGGAGCTCTGGCTCTGGGTCCAGACTCAGCTCCAGCCCTGCCATGCAATTCTACCATTTTCTAGGTGCCCAGTCGTGAACGGACCATGACCTTCTGAAACTGTAAGCTAAAGTGAATCTCTCCTTCCTAAAGGTGTGGATGTTGGGTGTGGAGTAAAAAGTAACTAAGACGGCTTCTGTCTGCAACGAGCAGCTCTGCAGCCTCTGCCACGTGCTCTCACTGTTGCCAGCTGTCCATGGATGGACGGTATGAGGCCTTCTGAAGCCGTGAGTTGAAATAAATCTCTCCTCCTTTAAGTCGTGGATGTTGGGTATTTTGTACTGCAACAAACTGGTAACTAACCCATTTGACATAGGGAAGAGTAGCCCACTGGGATCAGAAGTGATCTCAGCAGGCGAAAGGAAATGCGTGACCAGGTGGGATGAGTTTGTGGGCAATTGACCGCAGCCTGATTTACAAGACTGGAATCTGTACAACTCCCAGGACTCATAAGGACTCATTCAGACACTCTTGAAACACACGTTTGCAGAGCACCTACCATGTGCCAGGTGCTATTACAAGTATTGAGGTGAGCATTCCAGGGTGACTAGAAAGAATAACAGAAAAAAAGTCTTGGGTACCCAAAAGCAAAGCCTGAGACAACGATTCCATGCAGGTGTTTTTTGTTCAGATGTGACCTTGTGTCAGGATACTCCGGAATATCCAAATGCTGCTACAAAATTCTCCCCATCTCAAAGCAAAGGAGCTAGCCTTGTGTTCTCATGTCTTTTTATTGCTCAGGGTTGGGCTACCCTGGGTGGGTGAGGAAGGGAATGTGACCTTCTGGGCAAGGCAGCATCTGCTGGTAAACAGAAGTTCTCCAGGGAAGCAGGATATCTAGCAGCGATTGGCAGTCCACACTCACAGCAGCTTGGGGTGAGTATGCTGGACCAATAAAGAAACTGGGATGGGCAACAAGCACATGGACCTCAGGAGAAAGGGGGACAAAGTTCTGTGAAAGGTAAAACTTTAGAAAGTAGTCAGGGAGGCCTCATGGTGATGGTGGCTTCTGAAAACTAATCATGAGACATATCAAAATGCTCTTGAGTGGCCAAGAGGGGCAGAATGGGAGGATGGAGGGAAGGGAAGGTGGCAAGTGCAAAAAGGAAGCATGGCCATGGCACAAGTCTCGTGTAGAAAGAAAAACAAGCAAGGTGGTGGGAGCAGGTCCCCAGCAGGGTCACAGCAGAAGGTGAAGTCTACCTGCAGTGTAACAAGAAGGAAGGGAAGTGTTACCATGCAAGTACCTACAGCAAGAACTGTGGCTTCTTTCAGAGAGTCAGGAGGCCACACGTGTTGCTTAATTTTGATTGTCACTTAGCTAGAAAGAAATGCCTAGAAAATAAGCAAGGCCCACCTCTATGTGAGAGAATATCCAGAGACGATTGGACCAGCAGATTGAGACAGGAAGAGTTATTCTATACGTGAGCAGCGTCCAGTTGGCTGGCGCCCAAATGGAAGAAAAGGTAGAAGAAGGAGGAAGCTCCCCTGGACAGACAAGTGCAATTCTTTCTGAACAGATCTGTTTTTCACTGTTGCCATCATCCCCTAGACATTAGACTGCAGATTCTTTAGTTTCTGAGCTCACATTTGTACCGGCAACTCTGCAGGGAGTTGCCAGACCTTCAGATTCGGGCTGCAGTCAAGGTTGGTCCCTCTTGCTCTGAGACTATCATCTTTTGGACTGAGAAGCTGTGGGCTTCCCCAGCTCTCCAGCCACTGTGGAACTATCCAGCCTCTAATCGATAAGCTAATGTAATTAATCTCCACTTAGATACATATATTCTTATTGTTTCCATTCCCCTAGAGAGAGCTCTAGCCAATATCTCGCTGGAAAATTCTGAACAAAAGATTGACATGATCTCATTTTATTTAAGAAGCTGCCAAATAGCAGATAGAGCAATTTGGTCATGAGTGGAGGTGGGAAGTCAGCTAGGAGGTTGTTGCAGTGACCCAAGCGGGAGAAAGTAGTGACTCAGAACAGGGCAGTGGCTGTGAAGGCGGTGAAGGCTGGTCAAATTACAGAAATATTGTAAAAGTTGAGTGAGATCTTTGTGAGAGTTTGAATGTTCAACATGACAGAAGTCAAAAATGATTCCAAGGTTTGGAGCTAGAAATCAAGAAAGACAGTTACTAGAACTGAGAAGGGGAAACCAGGGGTGAAATGTCCTCCAAGTAGTGATTAGAAATTTCATTTTGCCCCAAAATACACATCCACTCTCCTGAATTGCAAACACGTACTAATAAGATACATTAATAAATGTCAAAACTGAAAAGAAAGTTTCATTCTGGACATGCTGTTTTTGAGACGTCCGTTAGATATCCACCGGACAAGACCAAGAAAGCACCTAGACATGAACGTGGGAGTTGGAAGTAGAAAGATGTCACTGAAGATATGAGCTCACACTTGGAGTCAACAGAGGTTTTTAAATAGAGAGAGAAATGGTCCAATAAGGCCTGCCCACTACAACATGGCTGGCTCTGGGCCACTCCATCGGGCATGGGGTGTCTTTCCAATGGTCCAGGCCAGCTCTAGTCTCATGTCCCCAGAAGACTCTTCTGTGGATGTGTCACAGGTAGTATCATAATTTCAGAAGCCCCAGCCCGGGTATAATGGATTATATTATAGAATTCAATATGGAGATATTCAGATTCAAACAATATTTGTATTAAGAACAGGTATCTTTAGGCTTCACGTAGTAGAAGACGCCTGTAATGCCAGCTACTCAGGAGGCTGAAGCAGGAGGATCAAAAATTCAACACCAGCAGAAGGTTTCAAAAAATAAAAATAAAGAAGTGAGAAGAGACATATAACTCGGTGGCAGAGTGCTTGCTAGCATATGCGAAGTTGTCGGTTCAATCACCAGTGCTAGGGGAAAAAAACCCATTTTCAAGGAAGATAAAGCAGAGGTTAATCATTGACAACTGACAATAGGTCTTGTAAATGAATCCCCACAGACCCACGTCAGCCAAGGTTCCCATGCCCCCTTCTTGCACACTTCACACAAGTTCCCATCTGTAAAACAAGGACCAGGTTTTTATCAGTGCAGGTGTGGTTTGCAGGTTCCTCTGTCCCCAGGGGTCTAAATACTCTCGGGCCATTGACTCCTGCCCCCTCCCCCTTGTCATTTTGCTGGAATGCTCATCAAGGCCATCTCTGGCTGGGAAGGACACAAAGAGAGAACAAAAAGGGAAAGAGTGAAGCTGCCTCTGCCTCGAGGACCCTGTTGCCCAACATGGGTAATGCCAGCCTGTCCCTGAGGCCTCTTTTCTAGGGTCACACATGGAAGGCAGCACACCTCTCAGAAAGGCACTAAAGAAAATAAGAAAAGACCAGAGCTTGGCAACCATTTCTAAAACACTAGCTGTGGTAGCACAACACTAGGCGAAAGACTTTCCCTCTAAGTGCTTCCATGAAACAGCAGGTGACTTTGGGCTGATGTTTAGTCCACATGTGACTCTTCACCTATGAAGTGGAGCTCAGAGTGGCCCATGAGATTGGTTGGACTACGGTACTTTTTTGTTGCTTTTTTCATTATTTATGTTAGCTCAGTCCATCCATGGGTAGCTGGTGATGGCATAAAGGGTCCGGTGGAGAACAGCTGCTCATGGCATCAGTACCACAAGAAGAAGAATCAGGAGCCTACAGAAGAAGCTGAAACAAAAGTATATTTCCTTCCAGGCTAGCAGTTCACTGGCAGGTCCTTAACCTCCAAGTTGAGACCTGAAGGTCAAGTAGAGGTTATTCAGATTTTAAATAACAGAAACCACAAACCCAGAGGTGGAAAAATGATTCTAGTCACAAGGCAGATCATGAAGTAAAGAGAGGTAAGATGGAGGCTGAGGATAGGCAGGGACTGTTGCTTCACACAGGACAGCGGAAGAGAGGCACGCAGTTTGGAGGGAAGGAAGTGGGTCAGCACAAGGACTATTCCACACGTAGCATCAAGGGAAATTGCTGTCTGATTGATGGGGAAGATATGTTTGAAATGGCAGGAGACATTCAAACATGATGATTCTCTGGATGATGGCATGTCAGGGATAGCGCCAGGGCACAGGCCAGAATCTGAAACTTTGGCACTGAAGGAAGCCAACGGATCAAAACCAGCCCCTCTTCTGGCACCTGAGCAGCCTGGCACATGGCACCCTGACCTATACAGGACCCACTGACCCAAACAGCTGCCCCTGCTCCTACAGCATATGGTGCTTCCAGAGGACCACTGGACGTGGGCCTGCATGGGCTCTGCAAGAAGGTCAGAGACATTGAGCAGGGAAGTCTCGGGTCCTGGAACATGAGCATGGCTGAGGGAGGATGGGCTGTACTGGACAAGTCACCATGGGAAAAGGCAGGGCCAGAAGAGACAGGAGTGAGGGCCTCTAACCAGGCAGGATCACAGGAGCAGGATCAAAGGGAGGAGGGCCAGGGAGAAGCTGGGTGCAGTTCTGGACAGATAGTGTTGGAAGGTCCTGTGGAGACGACCAGACGGTGGTCAAAAGTGTCGGTGTACAGCTCAAGAAAGAGATGGGTGAGTCACAGGTTCTTCTTCTCATGTATACTACCTTCAGTGTCACATGTGTAAAACAGGATGATGCCACACTGTGTGACGTGACCTCTGAGGTCCCTTCCTGACCCTGTGTTCTTTCTGCCCCAGACTAACTCGGGACCCCTACCTGGGCCTGAGCTGGTGCCCCACATGACAGCCAAGCATGCATAAGATTGTCCAAGGGGCTCAACCTACCCCAATTTATCACATTCTTCTGATCAGTTTAGTTACAGAGAAAATTCAGATTAGAGTGAGGATTAGCAGAGGTAGTTTGTGAAAAGTGCTTTGAATTTCACAGATGAAAGCCCTCTCCCCCATGCACACAAAGACAGCCCACAGTATTAAATATGACGTCAACACATTGCCACTCCTGGCCTCCCTACCACTGTGCTAGAAGACTCAGCAGCCGGCTGGGTGGCCGGTTGGCATCCCAAATTGCCTTCCCGTGGCATTCCACTCTGCTCACCCAGCGGGGCAAATGGACTGTGTCTTCAGTCCATTTGGGAGGCCAGCCCAGCCCTGCCTCCTAAGGGACTCCTGCACAGGGCATCAGCGACTGCAGACGGCAGAAGAGGCGGACACACACCTCCCCTTGACTCCCGATCTCACTGAGTGCACAGCACAGAGCAAAAAGTGAGTCTGCCCCTGCAGGAAGGCTGAGCATCCCTCTGCATGCCTGGCCTGTAGCTTGCTATTATTGTTCCCAGATGGGGACTGTCAGACCCCGTCAGCCTCAGATACACAGTGAGCGCGCCACATCCGCATTCCTGGAATGCGTCGCAGCCCCGGCTTCACCTTCGGCGGCCCTGGATTCAATAACATGTCAAGTCCCTTCATTCTCACCCAGAGCTAAAAATTCTCTCACTCCGTTACTGCTGTCACACACACGTGCACTGTGCCTGGCCAAATATTTAAGCTGGGCCGGGGCAAGGGATATTGAGTCTGGGCTGACTACACTAGTTGTGCAAAGCCAACTGGGTCTCACAAGCTAGTGCCAGTTTCATGATGTGCTTTGAAAGCCAAAGCCATCGTTGTACTCATTGGTCTTAGGACTGATTATCCTGGTGACTGTCCCAGGGTTTGGCAGCCTAAGGGACCCAGGAAAAGGACCATGGCTAGTATCTCTTTAGTCTGTGCTCTGCCACCACAGAAAGACTTGCCAGGGCCTGCTGGAGGGTGCCTGGTGCCCTTCACTCTCCACTCTGGACACTGGGTTGGCCATGGCGGAAGCCCCCACACACAACCCCTCCACGCTGCTCCTGGCCGTGCCTCTTGGTGCTGTCATACCTCTCCCATCCTGGCAGACACTTTCCACTGAGGTCTGTTCCCTTTAACTGATCTGAAAGAATTTAGTCTCTTATTTAAACAGCATAGAATCTATAGGCCATGAGGGTATCCGTGGGGACATGGAGCCCATGTATGATGAGAGGCTGGCTCAGGATAGCATGGCATCGGTGAGACAGTTTGATCAATGATTCCAGACTTTTGACTTGCCAGCTACTATGGGTGCACTGTGTTCCTCCAAAGAAGATATGTTGAAGTTTTACCTCCTAGTCCTTGTGAATATGACCCTTTATGGAAGTAGGATCTTTTCATATGTAATTGAATTGAGATGAGGTCAACAGGGTTGGCTTTACTCCATCATGATTAGTTTTCTTATAATAAGAGGAAAATGTGAATACAAACACAGAGAAGAGATAGCCATCTAAAGATGGAAGCAGAGGTTAGAGTCAGGCAGGCACAAATCAAGAACACCTGGATGAAGCCCATCATGAGCTGGAGGGAACAAGGAAAGAGACACTCTCCTAGTGTCTCTGAAGGGAATGTAGTTCTGCCAGTACCTCGGTTTCAGACCTGTAACCTCCAGAACCGTGACAGGAGAAATTCGTTGTTTTGTGGCACACAGTTCATGGGATTTTCTTACAACAATCCTAAGAAATAATATACCATCTAATAGCATTTTGATACAAGAACTGAGTGAAATTTTAGATGAATATGCAGTTGCTTAAAAGAAATCAGAGATGATGGTTGGGGGTTTACAAGTACCTACTAGGTCATAGTTAACATGCAATTATCTTTGAGAAGGACTGGACACTTCCCATTACCCCAACAAAAGCCCTCAGCCAAAGCTCAATGATTTGGGCTTCTTATCAACTTTAATTTGTGGACTGACACAAAACCAGAGTGACTTCTCCTCTAATTGCTTCTTTGCGCTGTCCAGTATAGTTCTGATGACTTGCACGTAAGAGAGGTTTTTAAACACCAATAGTCTGTGATCCTTCAGGGTGGCCTGTGGGGTTAGGAATTCTTGATTTACATCTGCGCTGTGACCTTGCCTTGTTCCAATGATTCCATGAAACCATATTCTGTTTCGTGAACTCAGTAAAAGATGATAAGAGCTGGCATAGAAAACATTGACTCCAGCTTTCAGCTGATTACATGCTGTGGGTTTGGGCAAATGGCAACTTTGCAATTGACTTCAGTGTTTATCTTAATTCTCAGGAGGTGGAGATTATGAGCTGGCAATTTTCTGAACATCCATTAGCCAAGCTTCCTGAGTCTGTGATGGTTTCTTACCAGGCAAGTAGGTGGTTTTTAAACCCAGGAATGGCTATGCCTGGGCCCTAACACCCAGAAATGCCTGCCTGAGGGACCTCCAAGGCTGCTGTCTTCTGTTAGCCTCACACGTCAGCTGTGGTCAGTTTCCCAAACCCCAAATCTCCTGGTTGCATAACTTTGGGAATAACTGTCCTCTTAAGTATGTTCTGTTTTTCTTGCCTCACTGCCTTCCACTGAGGCTTCTTGTTTAATATGGAAGAGTGAAGACTCTAAACACAGGGAGAGACAGTTCTTGCTGTCCCATCCGTAGCCCGCCAAGGCACAGGTTGAACTAAATAGAACCATACCTTTGTTTTCTTTCCAAAGCAGCAGGTGGAACCAATTTAAAACTGCGATCATGTGATGCATATGCAGAAATTTCCCTGCATGGTCTAGTATTCCTACGAAGAAGGACATAGTGTTCTTGTCTGTGTTTTAATTACCTAAACAGAGCAGGCAGTGTGCTTCAAGGCCGGTAGGCCTAAACAATCCGCCATCACTATGGGACAGTCCTACCACGTAACTCTATAGAGCCATAGAAAGTCAAATTTTGTGGCATGGGAAAATGTTTACGGTTTGCTAATAAGTGAAAAGTCTGCTTACAAAACAGAATGTACAGTATTAAAACAATTATGCATAAATTGTGTCTATATCCATAGAAAATCTAGAATTCTGTGCTCTAAAATATAAACAAACACTGAAGGAACACTCAGAATGAACAGTGACTCGTTTCATGCACAGTACAAAGGCATCCGCTGAGTAGAACAGGTGGTGGCCGGCACCTTGCTGCAGGCTGTGCCTGCTGAAAAGGCCTACCTTTTCTACGTAGACAGTGGCACCATATAGGTGCATATTATTTATAGATATCAGCCTCCAAAATTGTGGGTTGTATAATTTTTCTGTGTATTTTGTGACTATCTTTTTAAGAGTCCTTAGCTGCATACTGACACATGTGCACATGAAATCATGGCTGATACTGGCTTCAACACAATCCAGGAGGTAGGAAAGGCAGTAAAAGTATAGCACAAAAAAGGTTGTGAATTAATTATTTTTGAAACTAAGTGCCTCCCCTAAGAAATTTGGGGATCTTTGATGCTGCTTTGTTTTTTTCTGTATGGGTTACAAATTGCCATGAAACAAAGCTAAAATTTAAAGAAAATTAAAAATTTGGTTTAGATCACTGTAGTTGTCAAGGTTCTCCAGAGAAACAAACTTTTACATAAAAATAGCCCCCCTTATCTATGATTCAGTTATGTTTTCCAAGTTTCATTTACCCATGGTCAACTGTGGACCAAAAACATTGAATAAAAATATTCAGAAATAAACAATACATCAGTTTTACATTGCACACTATTCTGAGCAATATGGTAAAATCTCACAGCATCTCACTCCATCCTGCTCGGCATGAGTCTCCTTGCCTAGGATATCCACGCTGCATGTGCTGCCTGCCCACGAGTCACGTAGTAGGCATCTCGGTTGTCAAATCTACTGTTCAACATCCTGTGTTCCAGCATCCTTTGGGTAGTGGCCTGGTGCTATGTCACTCTTCCACTGTCACCCACTGCGCTTTATCTCCTCACACAGTCATTATGTCATCCCACATCATCACAAGGAGAAAGGAAGATGATCCCACAAAATATTTTGACAAAGAGAAACCATAGTCACATTACTTTTATTATAGTCATTTGTTATAATTATTCTATTATGTATCATGGTTATTGTTAGCCTCTGTGTCTAATTTACAAATTAAATATTCTCATAGGTATTTGTACTAGGGGAAAAGAGCAGTTCAGTAATCCCTCTGTATTCATAGGACTCACATCTATGGATTCTACCAGCTGCAATTTGAAATATTTGAGAAAAAATGTGTCTGTAAAAACATGTATAGACTTGCCTCTTGTCAATGTTCTTTCAACCATAGTATGGCTATTTCCATAGCAATTATATTGCAAATAAGTAATTTTAAATAATCTATAGATAATTTAAAGTATATGGGAAGATGTGTGGGTTATATTCCAATACTATGTCTTTTTATATATGGAAACTGAGTACCTGCAGATTGGGGGTTCATGAGTCCTGGAAAATATTCCCTGTGGTACTGAAGATTCTATGTGTATATAGCGTTTTGTTTTTTTTTTCTACCTGTGGTTTCTGGAAGCCACTGTGATCTTGAAATGTATCTCCTGTGGATAAAAGGAGACTACTGCATATACAGAGGTCAAAGAGAGTTGAGAGGTTTGTTAAGAACTAGTTCACAAAGATGCAGCGTCTAGCAAGTCCAAAATCTGAGGGGTGGGCCAGCATGCTGGAAAGTCAGGAAGGAACCCCTGGTGCAGTCCAAAGTCTGAAGGCCAACTGCTTCAGAACACAGTCCTGCTTGAAGAAGGGGAATCTTTTGTCCTATTCAGGCTTTCAGATGATTACGCGAGGCCCATTCACATTAGATAAGAGGGCGCCCTCCATTGTTCTGGGCCCAGTCTGCAGATATTAGCCCACAAGGCCAATGTACCAGCAAGAATAAAGCTACTTTCTACATCAGCCTCAGTGTCCTGCTTCTCTGTCCATCCTGCAACACAGAGGCTGCCTGCGTGTCCCCTGTGGGGTGAGGGAGGTATGTGGTAGCTGATAAAAGCAAGATGGCGGGCTGTTAAGTGGGTCCAAGAAGGACCTCAATAGGACACATGCCTTCTCCCTTTGCAGTAGTAGCTGCTAATCTTTGGATTTGATATCTCAATCAAGTGGAGACAGTCATGGGAAAGCCACCAGGGATTTTGCCAAAGTAATGGTATTACTGCCATCACAAGTAGGTAGAGATAGGCAAAGCGCTCCCATAAACCAGATTGTGAAAACCCCAGTTAATCCTGGACGGGAACTATTACATATCTAACTATGCAAAGATAGGTAACCAGTAGGCCTCCTTTATTGAAATAAAAAGGTGGTTACGTGGGAAAACTCAATTCTAGCAAGGAAATGTTAAATCAAAGATTGCTGTATCTATGTTATTGTTGTGTCATTTGATGGATAACAGTTCTAGCTTCAACTTAAAAAGAGCAATTTGGTTGTTTTGGAGGGTTTACAACAAGTTGATGATGGAAAACCAAACTGCATTTTTACCATATTTTACTGTTTTACATGTGTACCAGGAAGAATGCAGTGCAAGTTGTGTACAGTTTATGGTAACGATGCTCTACAAGAGCGTCAATGTCAATGATGGTTTGTGCAATTCCATGCTGGTCATTTTGATCTCAATGATGCTTTCAATCAGGGAAGCCCACTGAAGTTGACGATGACAAAATAGAGGCAGTGATTGAGTGAAACCCACATTACACAACATGAGAGATTACAGAAATAATGAACATACATCATTGAAGCACTCATGACCACTGAAAGAAGCTGTGATATGTAAACAAGCTCGATATGTGGGTTCTTCATGAACTCAAAGAAGCTCATTTAACAGCACATATGAACATCTGTGACATGCTCACTAAACACAAAGAAAATGATCCTTTTTTGAATTGTCTGGTAACTGGTGATAAGTGGATTGCTTGCAACAACATTTTGCACAAATGATCTTGGCCCCAACGTGACGATTTACCTCAAAAGACATTGAAAGACATTTTTCAGAGGAAGATGATGCTCTCAGCGTGGTGGGATCATAGAGGTGTCATCTTTCTCATGTTCCTATCTAGGAACCAAGCAACCAATGTGAATGTGTACTATAGGTACTGTTGGCAAGTGGACTGTTCAAACAAATCCATCATCAACATTCAGAGTATGTCAACTGTCATATTCTGTATGATAATGTGAGGCCTCACTTCGGTCTGATCACCTGTGAAAAACAATCAGACCTTGGATGGGATGCATTGTCAGTTTTTCACTGAACAAAATGGGCAATATGTCCTTGACTAAATTTTTTTATATAAATAAATGACCTTGTGAAGCTAAGGAGTCAGAATGTCATGACTTCTCTGACAACCCAATGATAGGTTATTGTGCTGAGGAACGCTAGAACTTTTTCCTTCTATTTAAGTGTATTTTCATACTTGTCACTTAATCTCTTTTATCTATCTCTCATCTCACCCTTCTTAGTCTCTTGTGATCACTGTATTACATTCAGATATAAATAAAAAAATATTCCATAAGAATATTTGTCAAGGCAACCCGAGGCCTTATCTCCCTTTCAGACATCATCGCTTGCTGTGAAGGTAGACACAGATTTCAGGTTGCCAACATCTCTCGCCACGGAGCTAGGCCCGAGTCTGGCCTCCAGCTGCCAATCAGGTGCAGCAGACTTGGGCAAGTGTCTCTCTGCCCACAACCATTGCTCCCAGAGGAGCTAGGGCCAGTTTCTCCACCCACAGCCATAGCTCGTTGTGGAGGCCTGGGTGTCTCCACCTGCCACCATCCTCTGCAGTGCACATAGGCACAGCGAAGTCTCCAGCCCACTGCCAGTGCCAGTGCTCACTGCAGATATAGGCCAGGGCCTGCGGACTAAGCCCAGGTCTCACCACCCGCGGTCCTCACCCACTGCAGACTGAGCACAGGCATCCCTGCCCACCGCCACCATCACTCCCTGCAATCTGGGCCCTTATCTCCCCTTCTGCCACCATTGCTTGCTGCAGAGGTAGACAAAGATCACCTGGTGCCATCGTTTTTTCACCAAGGAGCTAGGCCCGAGTCTCACCCCCGGCTACCAATTGGGTGCATGGACTTGGGCTGGTGTCTCCCTGCCCACAGCCATCACTCCCAGCACAGCTAGGGCCAATTTCTCCACTCCCAGCCCTAGCTTACGGTGGAGGCCACGGTGTCTCCATTGCCCCCATTGCCTTCAGTAAGCACAGGCCCAGCCAGGTCTTCTATCCCTCTGCCAGCACTCAACAGATTTAGGTCAGGGCCTCCAGGCCCAGCACCTTCACTCCCTGCAGATGAAGCCCAGGTCTCACCACCCACCACCTTGATCCAACGTGGACTGAGCCCAGCTGCACAACAGGGGCACCCAGCCAGCAGCGCCCAGACCCTTGCCTACATCTCAGAACCAATGCAATAGAACCTACTCGCACCCATATCTGCTGCACATCAGAGACATCCACATAGCTGCGCCCTTATCTTTGCCTGCACCTCAGAAAGGGACTTTAGAAAACACAAAGATATTTCACGTTCTTAAAGAACTAATGTTGCCAAAATGGCTATACTTCCAAGTCTGCCTTACAGATTCAGTGCAATAGCAGTCAAAATACCAACTGTATTCTTCACAGATATAAATAGAAAAAACAACCTTAGAATTTATATGGAACCAGAAAAGACCCAGAATCTCCAAAGCAATTCTGAGTAACAAGGACAAGCTGGCAGAATCACAATCCCAGACTTTAAAAAATACTACAAAGCAACAGTGATTAAATCTACATGGTACTGATATAAAAACAGACAAGAGGACCAATGGAACAGAACCGAGGATACTGAAACAAACCCAAACACCTTTAGTCAACTGGCCAAAGCAATCCACTGGAGAAAAGGCAGCATCTTCAACAAATGGTGCTGGGAAAACTGGATCTCCACATGCAGAAAATGAAACTAGACCCGTACCTGTCTCTACACGCTAAAATCAAATCAAAATGGATCAAAGGACTGGACATCAAAACAGAAACACTGAGCTTACTGGAAGACAAAATAGGTAAAACTCTAAAAGACATAGGGACAGGAGAGAATTTCTGGAACAGATCACCAACTGCACAAGAAATCTCAGCCAGAATCAACAAATGGAACTACATTAAATTGAAAAGCTTTTGTACAGGAAAAAGAAACTATCAATAAGGAGAAGAAACCACAGAGAAACCCACGGAGTGAGAAAAGATATTCGCACGTAACTCTTCAGACAGAAGAATTTGGGTATTGTGAATTATATAGGGACTTCCCATGCTGTTAGGAGGAGGGGCCTAGTAGGAAGGGATGGATCATGGAAGCTTGGCCCAAACAAGGTGAATCTTTTTTGACATAGGAGAATATGTGCTACTAACTCTGCCCTGTGGCTCTCAGCTCCCTGCTGCCATGCCATGAACAGCTTTTCTGCAGCTGGGCCTCTGCCATGTGCTTCAGCCATTGCCGGCAGCCCATGAATGAACTGAGATCTTCTGGAACTGTGAGCTAAAACGAACGTTTCCTCCCTTAAGTCATGGATGTGTTCCAGCAATGAAGAAGTGACTAAGGACAGTGCCTAACTTGGGTTCTTCCTCTGCAAAATGGGAACGTCCTAACAGTCCTTCCTCCTAGGAGGAGATGGGATAGAGCACTGCTTAAAAGCTCTTGACAGGGTTTGCTCTTCAGATGAACTTTCGGTGTAAGTTGCTCACTCCCTTCAAGCTTCCTTCAGCTCGGTGGCTCCAGGCTCTCTTTGGGACTCTGACTTTCCAACTGTGTCTAGGTGTCTAAGGTCTCCCTCTGCCTTTTCTTTAAGGACACTTGACATCTGCACTCAGGGCCCACTTGAGTGACCCAAGATGGTCTCATTTTGTGTCCATTTCACTGATTTGTTGGATTTTTTGTCGTTGTTGCTTTACATCTTTAGTACTTATTGGTTATACAGATTAATGAATTTTGTTTTGACAGATTCACACATGCATGTAACACACTTTGATCCTTACCACACCTCCATTACCCTCTTGGTCCTCCTCCCTCCTAAATTTCACATTTTTGGGGGCATAGTCTATTTTGATCATGTCCATCCCCCCATTACCTGCCCTCACACCCCTCTTTCTCTGCCCCTTGTCCCTCTCTTCTTGCTTAATAACAGACGTTCTCATCTTGCTTGTGGTTTATTATATTTTTCTCTTCCACTGGAATGTAAGCTCTACAAGGACGAGATTTCTTTTTTTACCTAGTTTTTGTTTGTCTGTCTGTTTGTTTGGTGGCACTGGAATCCAGCACAGGGCCGTCACTCCAAGCTACATCTCAGTCCCAACTTATATTTTACTTGAGACATAGTCTCACCAACTCACTAAATTGCCTCAGCTGGGCTTCAACTAGCACACTGGCAATCTTCCTGCCTCAGCCTCCCAAAATACTAAGATTATAGGCCTATGTTATCTGTTTTATGATTTTGATGTAGCACAAAAATCTAGATCTAGAATGATCCTGGGCAAATAATTGTTGCTCACTAAGCCAGTGTCCTAAATAACTTCTGACAGAGCGAGAATCAAAAAATGACTGTTAAATAACAGGAGATCAAATAATTGTCAACCCACTCCTAGAAATACCCTGCAAGCTCTTCATTGTAGATGTGAAATTATTCCCTTTCCAAACTACTTTTTCTAGGTTTTGGATTTTTTTCTTCTCCCTTTCTTATTCCACATCAAGATTTCCAAACCCTGAGCTGCTTGTTTTGGAAGCAACATTGTGGGTGATTCAGTGTTGAGTGGCTTCTGAGTTGGCTGAGTTGAAAATTGCTCCCCCCAAATTAGAAAAGGTTACATTTCCTCCGAATATATATTCAGTGATCTCTAAATAAAGTGTAATTAATCGCACTTACGAACATAATGACTGAAAATAGTTTCCAAAGCACTACTTAATGCTGGATAATTACAAATCAGAGGGTATGATCAGCCCACGATGCTGCGAGGTGGGGACACTGATGGACTAAGTTGTGCAAACAACAATCCTGTGAGTAAACAGAGACAGAGCATGCTCCACACCTGGGTACCAGGCACTGCCACCCTCGTGCCACACTTACTCGCTTGTAATTTATTCATTTGTCTTTTATAGACTAGTTTGGGGTATCCTTATTTCTTTAGTTCCTGAATTAATGGCCTTTAAGGTGGAAATAATAACATGGCTAGCTGGTAAGAAGGTAATTTTAATTGATATTTATTTTATCTTGAGTTAAAGATGATCGATACACGTCCAGGACACAGTGTAGTGTTATGATATAAGAATACACATTGGGATTATTACGTCAAGCACATGCTTATCTCCACAGCTTCACCTACTTGACATCTTTTTGGGAAGAACATTTGAAATCTACTCTTACTTCACTTAGCATAATGTTCTCTAGGTTCATCCATGTTTTCAAAATGACAGAATCCCTTCTTTTTAAAGATTTACAAGTATTCACATTTTCTTTATTCATTCGTCATTAATGAATAAAGGATAATAAGGTTGTTTTCATATCTTATCTGTTATGAATAGTTTTACAATGAACCCGAGATTGTAGAAATCTCTTTGACATACTTATGGCATTTTCTTTCATATAAATGCTAAATATATATTTAATGATTGATGTGGTAGTTTTCTTTATAATGTATACTGGCAATATATGATAGTTACACTCAACTTGAGGAATTGGTGCATATGTACATCTCATCTTGATCATTTTTGGTAGTTCGATTTTTCATTTGAGAGGAAAAGAACATACTTTTGGAGTCTTGAGTTTTCTTTGATTGTATTGTTTTATTTCTATTTGGTTAAGTTGTTTGGGCCTTCTGCAAAGATCACAGAACAACCATAGGCTTTAAACAGTACTTAATTTCCTATCCTTTCCATGCACTTTGAAAAGCATTTTAAAAACACAGATGAGAAAAGTGAGTAAAACATTTTGACTTGCCTGTACCACACTGATGTGAGACCATCATGGCCAAGGTTGCATGTTGTCTACCGCTCTGTCTTTTCTCATTTCCTGCCTTCCTATACCTTCTGCCTGTCTCAACCTCGGTTCAGGTGTCCCAGCTGCACTGACAGTGCTGTGTACCACCATCCTGGCCTTTCCCCCTGTTACACCCTCAGCTGCATGTCCCACTCCTGCAGAAGTCATCTTTTTCTTGAATGAATCTTAAAAGGTCTCAATTACAGGAATCCAGTGAAGATAGTGTAGCCCAGAGCCAGACCTCCATCCTGGAAGACACTCTGGTCCAAGTCTGTCTAAGAATTCTTACAAACCTTTAGCTTCTAACAATCAAAGAATGAAAAGAATAAGCTCTATTTGTTATTCATTGGACAAGTACCAACTTTCTGGTCTGGGCCAGTGTTTACATAATCAATTGCTGCATGACAACTTCAAAATATAACAACTTTGAAAAGAAATGTACTATGACATTTTGCAATTTGCGCTTTGGCTGGGATCATCTGAGATATCCCTACGTGGGGTCATGTGGAGTCATCTGAAGTTTCCTCCAGACTGCGCATCCAAGATGGCATCCTTACAAGGTCAGTGCCTACTGCTCCTGGGACTTTTCTCTTGATGTAATGTCTTGTTCTTCAGGCCTTCTCCACACAGCTTGGGCTTTGCATACCATGATGGTTTCAGGACACTTCTTATGTGACAAATGGCTTCCACAGGTCGAAGCAGAAGCTGCTGGACCATCATACCTAGAACAGGTGCAATGTCACTTCTGCCAGATTCTACATGTGACACAGGTCACAGGGCCTACCAGGTTCAAGGAAGTGAGGAAGAAGACTCTCCCTCTTGATGGGAGAGTGGCAGTCCCACTGGCAAAGGGCACATAGGATAGGAGACACTGTTCCCAGTCTGTCACAGGTGGTCACTGTGTGTGGTCAGGTTACACAGGGGTGAGGCTTCTCAGTGGTCAGATCAAAGGTCAAGTAAGCAACGCAAATGTTAAGCAAGTAACCGTGAAATAAAATACATATTTCGACACTGAGAAAAAAAACAGGAAAGGAAGGAACACAGGAAGCTTTGAAAGGAATGAGTTCCTCACGATAGAACTCACAGATTGAGACCTAAAAGGTGAACAGGAGTTACCCAGGTGAGTTCCAAACAGAAGGAGCAGTGAGGAAAAATTCAGGGTGAGCTAAGGAGCAGGAAGCTAAAGGAAGACAGAAGGTGTGGGACGTCAGCCCTGCTGGTCACACAGGACCTGGCAGCCCTCACCAAGCATCTTGGATTTCTCAGCAATAGAAACCACTTGTCTTTCTTCTGGTTATATTTAGTTGCAAGTGAAATAAACTCAAAGTAGTGTTTAAAAAAGATAGAAATTCACCTCTCCCTTACATGAACTAAGTGTTGTACGATCCAGGGGAGGCCAGGGCGCTCTCTGTAGTATTAGCGACACAGCATATTCCCTCATCCACCTCCTCAGTATGGCTGGCCCCCACCCCATGGTTCAGGGAGGCTGCGTGAGCTCCAGCCATCACTTTCTTGTGGCAGTCAGTGGGAAAGAGGAAAAAGGGTATGTTTCTTTTCTTTCAAAATTTATATCACTTCCACTTAATCTCAATAGCTATAATTTAATTCTATAGCCACAACTGTTTATTTGGAAGGCTAGGGGATGGAGACTTTATTCTAGTTATCTGTTTGACTATTTAAAAAGGGGATGCCTCATTATTATTGAGTAAGGAGAAACTGGATAAACCAGCAGTTTGTCTCTGCTACAGTACTGAAAGGCTTTAAAGAAGGAAATTATTTCCTACATTGACAGAATGTGCTATAAAAGAGAATACAGGTTACATTGTCAAAAGTCTTAGGCTCTATAGTCCTCGCAACTCACACGGCACTGCTCTCTGGATAACTGACAATTCACCTAACTTCCCAGGACTCTAAACTCCTCACCGGAAGAGGGGGTGATCCTGCCCACCCCACAAGAGTGTGATGAGAGCAAATGAGGTAGTAGTTATAAAATAGACTAGCAGGAAGTGGGAGTAAGCAATCACTTTTAGGGAGGATGTTAATTTTGAGAACTATTTGGAGATTTGGAAACACCGAGGAAATAAACATCGCTCCCACTTTCAAAGGTTCGTTCTGTACTTCAAGTACCAACAAGAGGTCCTTACGTGGACAGAAGTGGGATAATGTCCTGTCCCTTGTCCTTAAATGGACAGAACAGGATTGTTGTCATCAGATTCCTCAGGAATGCCAAAGCTATGCTGTCCTGCTCCCAGGCAGGGAGCAATCACGAGCTGTTGGTCCCTGCTCAGCCAGCTCAGATAAATGACTGGAATGTGGTTTCCAGGGTAGCTGGGCTCATTCACATGGCACACAGACGCGGGATTCAGGGTGAGTCCTCTAAACCTGAATTCCGGGCAGAAAGCTGGGATCAAACTAGAGGTCATTGTTCCCGCTTGGAGGGTATAGTAAGATTAGCTGCTGTTTACGACCTGCCCTCTAAGCTAGGTGGCAAACTCTGGACTAACCGCATTCATTATCTTATTCAATACTCAGCTGTCTGAAGAGGTGATGCCAATTGTCACAGGATGGGGCACAGGAGGTCTCCCAAAGAGGAGATGCAGACCTCAACTCGGCCCACCCAGGGGGTAGGTTCAAGGTTCGCTGAGTTACGGCACAGAAAAGAATTGCTAGACGTAACGACGAAAGGTAACGATTTATTAGGCAGAGTTGAAGAAGAATCCACTCAGAAGGTAATGCGAGTATCTAGAGTGCGGTGCACTTGGGTTGGGAGTTTTATGCAGTCTTGGGGTGTCTTGAAGACAGGTGATCTAGGGTGGTGTGCACTCCTGCTGTGTGCCATGTCACCTGCCTAGTGGTCTTTCTTAAGATTCACGTGTGCTTGAAGTTGGAGGTGCTGCCCACTTCATGGCCCTGTTTCCTTGAGGTTGGAGGGAGGAAGAGTGCAGGCTCCATTGATAGCTGAAACCATGGGGTGCAATTTACAGACTTAGGGGTTTGGGGGTGTGTGATTTTTCTGGAAGAGCATAAGACGTGGTTACCTTGGGTAACTCTGTGTCCTAGGGCTACAATTTTTCTTAAAAAGTACAATTTTAAAATCGCAATTTTCGAAAAACAAAAAAATTACAATTTCCTTTGTCTCATTTCTAAGTGTCTTTATCTTACCTCACCAAATATACTTGTATTTTGCAGATGAGTACACCAAGGCCCCCAAGCTTACAGTTCCTACACATTCACAGTGGGATTCATTCTAAGAAATCTGACTCTAGAGCTCTTGAACATAAACTGCAAGTCACCTGCTTCCATCTTCCCGAAGACCTCAGATGTCCCACTCCTAATTATTTTAGCACATTGATTTCTGAAGGTCTGATACATAGCAGGCTCTCAACTGAACACTGGAGTACAGACAAGACATGATCTTGAATCTCAAGGAACAAACAGGCTGGAGAAAGACACGGAGAGAGTGAGAGAGTGAATGAGCAAGAAAGAACGAGAGAGAGGGAGAGAGAGAAGCAACTGTGGAGGCAGGCTACCTGGAGGAGGCAGTGTTGCACCTGGCCTGCTGTCTGACTCATAGACACTCAAATGTGGATACGAGTAACATGCATGCCATGCGCACACGCACGCGCGCGCACACACACACACGAATATTACTGCTTTGGAATAGAAGTGTAGAATCCTCCTGATTCATTGACAACATAGCTCTGGTAATCCTAGGTAAGAATGGCCAGGTGGGCTTTCCTTGACCTTAGTCCCTCTGTTGTGTCACCCAAGTGTGGCATCTGAGGGCCTGGCAGTCTTTGGAGCTAACGGGGCCTGAGGGGTAAGCCCCCACAGGAGGCTGCGGCACACCTGTCCAGTCCTGTTACCACACTGGTGTGTGGGCCTCAAGCCACTGCTGAGAACCTGGGTGTTACTTCTCCCCTCAGCTGCCTCATCCTGTCACTGCGATGACCTTCAGTCTCCTCTGCTGTCTCCACAATGGGTGTTTGCATGAAGAAGCCCCAGGTCACAGTTGTGACAAGGCTAAAACTGAAAACATCGAAGTGTGTGATCCCCTGCCAACCGCTTTATCAGGAGTCCTCACATGCGGGGGTCCATGTCTGCATCTGTCCACTTATATGTTTCTTTTTCTTTTTCTCTGCCTGTTGCAAGAAAGGAAGAACCCAAGATGGCTCATTGGCTCAATGGCAGGAGGGGAAGGGCAGCCGGGGCCAGGCTGACTGGAGGGATTCTCAGTCTTGAATCCAAAGACAGATGTTGGCACAGGACGTCTCCTCAGAGTGGTGCTGGTGGTCTGGGCTGAACAACCAGTAAGTGGAGCCTAGTGTGCCTTGGTATTTCATCTCTGATGGAGAGAAACCTCAGCTGTCCATATCAAACGTGTGGATGGTTGGAGACTAAGGCACAAGGATTAAAGCTTTCCCATAAAGCAGAAGAAAGAAAAGATAGAGGCAAGAATAGAGGGAGAGAAATAGTGTGTGCACAGAGGGAGCCAAAAAGCAAGAAAACGGAAGAGCCAGGATGCACAAAGCCTCCTTGCGTCGGACGTTCCTGCCATCAGGTACTGTCTACAATGCACATTTTAAGAAAAAAAAAATGACACATTTACCATTAAAATTAGTAGTCTGCTGGGGCAACATGGTATAATTAAAAGAAGCTGAGTTTTGAACAAAATTAGAAGTGATTTTAAATTACATTAACGCCGCATCTCACCTGAGTTACCTGGGACAAGCTTCCGTTTGCTCAGAGTAGAAATTGGCATGGCAGCATCCAAGCAGGGAGGGTGGCGCAGTGTGGCACTTCCATGGCGGCTCTGGACAGTGGGCTGTAAGAGGACAATGGTGGCTGCTCCTCCCTTGCAAGCACCAAAATACCAACGGCCTGGTCACCTTCCCATGAGATGTTCTCCAAAGATGGCACATCTACTGCTGCTGAAGAGCTGGAGAAGGGTGAGCCTGAGGAGACATGCGCCAAAGTCCTGGCAGTGCTGGAACTACGCTGAAAAAGGTGTCCATTGGCTTCCTGCTCTGACCAGGCATCATCGTGAAAATTGCCAATTCCCAGGGTTTCTCATGTATATTTCTCTTCTCTTATTCCTATATCATGGTCCTGTGGTACACTGGACATCAGTGCCCTTCTCCATGCATTTGTAACAGATATGTAATCTACCATGTCCCTCCCTTGGACCACGCTCTCCTGTGTTGAGCACATCCCTCCACCGGTGGCTACCTCACATTCATTAGAACAGGGCCCAGTTTGCTGCGAAAAAAGTTGAGTGAGTGCGCGTGCGTGTGTGCCTGTGCATATGGGTGCACATGTGCACTTCCACAAATACGTGTGTGTGTGTACACATGTGTGTGCTCCCCTCCTGCGTGGCACCTCCTGTCCGTTTTTCCACTCTTGTACAGCCCACTCCCAAGACTTCGAAGCGTTTCACCTTTAAACCCACAAGAATGTTAAGATTCTATCTGGCTTTCAGAAATTATATATGTAAAAAGTCTCTTCAAATTGCATGGCTATTAAACTAGGAACTTTAACCTTTTGAACAACCTTTCAAGTTGTTCCATGAGCAAATCTAAATGTGCCCTGTTCTTTCTCTGTGTACTGGGTTAACTAATGATTCTGGTATTGTCCTCACTGTGAATGTTAAGAAACCCCACTGTACATATTTTACTAAGAACATTTTTCATTACTCTCAAAATAGCTTGTAACCAGGGGAAAAAGTGATGTTTTCAAAGTAATGAAGATAATTTTCCAAGAATGGTGTTAAAAGAGAACATATATGGAAATACTTGCTTAGGAATGTGCTATTAAAAACAGTAATCTCTTAATATATGAGCACAACTATATGCATCTTATTTGCAATGTCCTTGAAACAACTTCTTCAGCACTCTGTGCCACAAAATATGATACTGTTCTTTTATGAGAACCATGTGCTCCAAAGAGAAGTAGAACTTGACACCTATTTGGGGCATATCTCCAAAAGAAATGAGGAAAAAACGGTAAACCTTATTAGGACTGTGAAAACTTTGTGTGCTTCAATGAAAGAGTTCAGTAGAATTTATCTAGATGAAGATGTTACCCCACAACAAAACTATTTTAGCCTTGGGTCTATGAAATGCAGTCATTACATGCTTCCTCTTAAGATTTAGTGTGTTGCGGGGATCTTCTCTTTGCTATCAGTTATTCAAGAGTGCTTGATTTTGTCATAAACTTATTAATATGCTTGATATGTGAAAAAGCATATTTGAAAGTTGGAGAAGAGGCTCCTTTTAAAAATAACTTTAATTACTAACAGTTACACAGAAATACATAACGATACAGTAAGAGCCACTCATATCACAGTATCAGCAGAGCCATTATTAATTCATTGCTGTCATTCTTCCATTAGTGTGTTTTTTTAGAATTAGTGGCTCATAATATTATGTGTTCTTTCATTTTTTTTTCTTTTTAGTACTGGGGTTGAACCCAGAGCCTCCTGTATGCTAGGCAAGTGCTCTACTGCTGAGCTATTCCTTAAGTCCTTTTTACTTTTTGACTTTAAGACAGGATCTCACTAAGTTTCCCAGGCTGGACTTGAATCTGCAATCCTTCTGCCTCCGCCTCTGTCTTAGTTACTTATTCATTGCTGGAACTGAGTACCTGGCATCCACAACCTAAAGGAGGAAAGTTATTTTAACTCACTGTTTCAGAAGGTCTCTCACAGTCCATTCACGGGCAGCAAGCAATGGTGGAAACACATGGCAGGAGTCTGCTTGGAGAAAAGCTGTTCACCATGTGGCAGACAGAAAGCCAAGCAAAGAAGGAGCTAGTAGATGTCCAGAGACTAAGACAAGGACCCCAGCCTTCCCAGAGAGCAGCTATAGCAATGCTTCCCCATCCTTCCTTTACTTAGTTCAACCTGCCTATTGGCCAGCACACTTAGGGTAGTGCCTCTCCCTGACTTCCTCACCCACAAGTCAGTAACATACCCCTGAAAGCTCTTCCCTGGCTGTCCTCCAATCTCAACAAGTTGGTATAATTTCTCTAGGTCAGACCCCAACCTGTCAGCCCCTTCTAGCCACCCTCGCCTCCCATCCACAGTTGTCCCACTACATCCAAATCCATGAGGCTTTTGGGAGACATAATAACCTTTCCAGTAACTGGGATCACAGGTACAATTTTTTTAAATTAGGGCATTATAAGATGTATACAATTTTGTACCCTGGTTCGCTGCTATTTTTTAAAGCTGACACAGAGCATGGAGGGTTCTCTCATGTCATTAAAATTTCTTTTACATTGGCCTCGTCCTTAGCCATAATTTTCCATTGTGTGAATATAGCATGATTTCCTTTCCACATCTGCTCCCTGCTGTGCACCATTTGAGTTCTGCCTTGGTTTTTGTTTGCTCTTTTGCTAATTATAACAAACAGTGCTGTAGATAAACTTCTGTTCATATTCATGTTTATTTTTATGGAATGAAAGGGAGGAATAAACTTGCTCATTCTGTAGCCAAATTACCCTCAAGAAAGGTTTACCAATTAATATTGACTCTAAAAATGTACAGGAACAGCCAGGAAGGCGAGTATGCAGCTGTGGGTTCACTTCTTGGCTCTGCCACCATCTAGCTGTAGGATCTAGGCCAAATTGCAAAAGGCGTCCTTTCTGCCTCAGATTTCTCATCTGAAAAGTAGGAAAAATAAATGTGCTTATGGGGCTGGCTGTTTTTGAGAATTAAGCAAAATAAAGTGGTTAGTGCCTACATCAGGCCTTAGACCTATGAATGGTATACTGTAAGTGCTCAATAACAGACGGCCACCATCGACATTGTCATGAGATCCCTATGACTAGATTATTCTACTCATTGACTCAATTCATTCAATCAACATCTATCAAGTGTCCTCTTGCGGGTGAGGCTCTGTTCTTTGCACTAGGCATACACCATTGAGTAAGACAAAGATCCTGTCCTTGCGGAGCTTCGAGTGGGGGAGAAAAGAGTCAGACAGGACGTAATCAGCATCAGAACAAGGAACTGCACAGTATGTGAGAAAAAGAAGCAGGAAAGCAGAGAAAAGATTTTCAAGAAGTCAGGGGACACAGTGTGGAACTGAGAAGAATAATTAAATAGATGCTAAGGAGAGGGTGGCCGAGATCAAAGGTTTGAAGGGAAGAAGGAGTGGGACATGAGAAAACAGGGGGGTAGCTGTAAGCCGGGGCAAGTTCGCAGCCTTTGGGGGCAGGAAGTGCAATGAGGCTGGAGCCAAGGATCCAAGAGATGGGAGGAGGTGAGGCTGGATCCCTGGTGGGATTAGTGTTAAGATAGGGAGCTTGTCAAGGGGCCTCTGGACCAACAGGTGATGGTGACACCAACTAGGGTTGGAGATGCTCACAAGTGAAGATGATAAAAAGCAGACAGGTGCTGTATATATATTTAAAATAACCCCAAGAGGAGTGCAAATCAGATGTGAGGCACGGGAGGAGCAGGAGTCAAAGATTCACTCTATGACTTTCACATGAGCACTTAGAAACATGGAGTTGCCTTTACCTGAGGTGGAAGACTTTAAGGACTTGTTTGTCTATTACATCCAAATAGAAATAGTGAGAAGGAGACTAGATAAGCTTCTGGAGGAGTGGGATGAAGATATAGCCAGAAGCCGTTCGCATTGGTATCATATTTTTAAAGCTGTAAGGCTTAGTCGCCTCAGGCAGCCATGCACTGGGTAAGGTTATAAAATGCAGAAATTTGTTATCATATTCTGGAGGCTAAAAGTTCAAAATCAAGGCACCAGAAGATTCAATGTCTGGTGAGAGCCCATTTTCTTTACACGTATCTTAGTATGTCCCCACATGGCAGAAAGAGGATCTCTCCTGCACAGTCTCCAGCATTGTGATGCCATCTGCCACACAGCTCTCACCAGACCCGAGCAGATGGTGGCACCATGCTCTTGCACCTCCAAGACTTTGAGCTAAATAACTTCTTTTCTTTGTAAGGTACCCCTACTTGGGTAGTTCATTACAGCAACACAAAATGGGTAATACAAGAGCTCTCTGGGGCCTCTTCTGTCTAGGCACTAATCTCATCTATCAAGGCTCTGTCAACAGAACTTAGTCACTTTCCAAATGCACTCTTAATACTATCGTATAGGTTAGGTTTTTGGACATATAAAGTTGAGAGGGCATGAGCATTTAGACAATAACAATATAAAATTAATTAAAATCTCCAAAAAAAGAGCCAATGGCTGAACTCAAGAATAATCCAGCTGTAAACGTGTGGAGGTACAGGAACAAACAATAAAGGAGAGTGAGAAGCAAGGGCTGAGGGAGGTAGACGAGGAGGGACGCACGCGTCTTGGAGGACAGGTGGGGATGGAGAAGACAAAGGATCTGGAGGGAGTGCACTACAGTGTCCACGCCAAGAGACTGAGGGGATTGGGAACTGAAGGGTGGCGCCAGCGACCTCTGATAATGGGCGCAGATTTGATAGAATGGACAGAACTAAAAGCCCAATCAGAGAAGATTTAAGAGGAAGTGAGAAGAGAGCTGCTAGAAGGTGAATGCAGAAAAATCTTGGAGATGTTTGCTCTAAATTAAACGTGGCCTTAGCTAACTGAGGAAGCATGACCAAAATAAGGTGCAGTGTTGCATGCATGAGTGTGTGTGTGTGTGTGTGTGTGTGTGTGTGTGTGTGTGTGTGTGAGTGTGTGTGTGTGCATGTGGGTGCATGCACGGGCATTAAAGCACAGGACAACCCAAGATAGGTACATGTGATTATGAAAGGGGTCCTGAGAAAAGGGAAAAAAACTTTCCAATGTAAAAAAGGAAAGAATTGTTGGTTGTCTTGAGTGGCAAGAGGGGAGAGACTGCAGTACAAAGAGGAAGGACTGATTTTAAATAAGAGTTTAGGAAACCCATCTGTATTAACAGCTTCAGATGCTGTTCAGGCAGATATGGTAAAGGGAGCCTGGAAACATTCGTTTCTGGTGGCCAGATTTTTCCCAAGTATTTATTGAGTACGAACTGTGTGCTCAGCGTTGGCCCCACCAGCTTGTCTTATCTTTGGCATATCCTTGCTTGCGGGTTATAAAGTTATGACTCAGCACTATGTGTAGAACTTACTGGGCTTCGAGTTACAGGAAAAATGGCATCCATAGAATCTGGTAAGAATAAGCAGCTATCCCAAGGCTTCTCTGAATACATAGGTCCTTCCTGGGGTCAAGAATGCGAGGCAGTCACCCTATCATCCACTGCTAAACACTGGCAGACTTGTGTGCTAAAAATAACTCCGCTAAAAATAAGGCGTCCAGTACTTATCTGAGTTTTGTCAACTAAACTGACAACATTTACATGTACATATTTGGAAACATCTGCAAAAACACTTGGGTGTTTGGAAACATCAGAGACCTTGGCATCGTTTAGCATTTTTAAGTTTTCTACCCTTTATCCAGATCACCTTTATGCAGACATTGCCAGACAGCGTGCAAGTGACCCATTTGAAATAAAGCCTCCGTCTGCAAAGATCTGGGTCTGCCCCCGCTCAGACACCACAGTGGGGAACAAAATAATCACTGAACCATGAAAAACAAAATATGATCACTATTTTACCTTGGTATTGCCCGTGAAAATAAATATTTCCCTGTATTTAGAGCTGAGCTCTTGCCAGGTTTTCATTGTGTGCTTTAATTCTCTTTCCAAGCAATTAAGCTATTCTGATTCCTTCTGTTAACTCAAGCAATTACAAGTCTTTCTTTCATCCTCTTTTTAATTTTGATAGAACTTTAAGCCTATTACACCCTTTCACAAGGTGGCCGATGCGCGCTCTTCAGGGACCTTCCCGAGCCTCACACGTCTAGGAGCTTGGCTTTTATTGGCCTTGGATTCCATCACCACACTTCATTGTGAGGTGCTGAATAAGACGCCGCAGCAGAAGTCACTGGAGATTAAACCCAAGGCACCACATAGCTTTCCTAAAAACCCGTGACTCTTGTGGCCCACTGGGAATTACACCCAGCTTCCTTTCTTCATACAAGGTATGCGGATAAAGAATAGGCAGATCTTTTATCCGTTCTTCTTTACGCCTTTATGAGCATTTTTCAATGTCACACAGTGTTTATATAAATTATTGTGCATACAATTCCAATTGGCTCAAGCAAAAGCAAAATTCCTGTCCCTCAAATCTTTGATACCATTTTGCCCCTCTGGTACTGTAATCATAGATGACTTTTTTTACACATGATGAGATTCCGACAGGGAAGGCGATACACAGAGAGTCAGTCACGCACTCCATACTGCTTCCTGTGTGAGGCCCTGGAGTCTCCTGTAGATGAGTTTTGAGAGCCAAAAACCAGTAAAGATTTCCTTTGTATAACTGAACTTTGAATTCTACAAATATCATTTGTAGTTTTTACAAGTCACTGAGTATAAAAAGAAAAATTAAAATGGTAATTATTGGTTTGTATATGTGTATTAGATAAGGTGACACTAGCTATTATAACTACCTTCAAATTTCCCTGACAGGGCATGACAGAAGTTTATTTCTTCCACATGTACCAGTTAACATAGCTACTCTTACTCAGCCAGCGGCTGTTCCCCCACACTGTGGTGTAGGGACCTGGGTTCCTTCCAATGTGTTGTTCCCACAGCTCCTGTTTTCTCGGAGTTCCATGCATCCCACTAAGAGAGGGCAGAAGAGAGCATAACGCCGTCACATGCCTGCTCTTACAAGTCCCACCCCGTGAAGGACACATCACAATTACGTTCACATTCCATCAATCAGAAGTAGCCACGTGTGCTTATCTGGAGGCTAACACATGTTGCCCAGATCAGACAACTGAGTCCAAGCAGCATCTCTAAGCTCAGGACCAAGGAAGCGTGAGTTGTACTCAGTCACCCGTGCTTCTGTAACATAATCACACTGATAATACATATTCTACAATGCTTCCTGCTGCTAACATTTTGCAATACAGTTAATAAATAGGATACTATGCTGTTAACTGCATTTTAAAAATTAATAATATATTGAATCACACTTATATCAAGTGTACAGCATTCATGTGAACAGTGTGGCTGCAGTGGCAGCTGGGGCAATCCTCTAACGTGTCTCTCTGTTAGCCAGTATCCCAAGGACAGGGAAGAGCGTCAACCAGGCTGGTGGAATGGAGGTAGTTAGGTTTGGGAGTCAAGACAGTGCAGGCTGGAGTTCCAGCTCTGGCACTAGTAAACGTGTAAAAATAGAAAGAGGCTCTTTCCTTAATCTATAAAGTGGAGACAGAAGATTTAGTGTGTCGTACCTATAAAATGGGCATGCTAACTTATTTATTTGGTTGCTGAGAGGGTAAACAATTGAATTTATGTAAAAAGCTCAAGTACCAAGATGGGCGACAGTTTATTTTTAGAGACTTAAAAGTGACTTCTACAAGAATATGTGTATGTTGATGGCATTTCGTAGTTCAGTGAAACTCAAAAATAAGGAAAGCCACTGTCGGGCAATATAAGGCTCTAGGTGCTGCCTCAGTGGGCCTCAGGCAGGGCCCAGGAGCATGAACTTTTGGCAATGCTACAAGATGACTCTGAGGCATATTACCCTCGGGGACAAAAGTAAGAAATATTAATGCATAGGCTCTATCTAGACAGCCAGGTGGGGGCTACCCAGGTGAACAAAGCAAGAAAGCAGAAATCAAAAGAAATTAATAAAAGTGCCCCCCCCACGCGAATCATAAATAAGCGATGCCCCAAGAGGCACTTTAAGAGGGACAAATTTTAACTGTGTAAGATCATTTCAAGCATGGTAGAAAATGTCCCATAAGTGTCCTTCGTGTTTCTACAAGGTTTGATGAAAATATGTCTTAAAGGCTTCGGCCACACCTCTCCCATTATTCTCGCCACTGTCTGAAGCAGTTCTGGATGTCTTCTTTTGTGTCTTTGTAAGGTGTGCGCTCACACGTGGCGAATGCCGCCGCTGCTGAGTGTCATCGTGGACGGGCATGCGTGTAAACGCATTGCGCTGTGTCCTCATCACCCAGCTTACCTCGCTGGGTCTGGCACCGGGTCATGTCTGGCTCTTCTGGTAGCCCAACTAAAGAGACTCAGGCAAGAGGACGGCCAGAACTTCAGAAAATGGCAGGAATCATGGGAAAGCATGTTTCAAGCGAAGGAAAGTGTTTTGAAGAGGATTGATGGCAATTTTTTATCGTAATAATCTTTAAAATTTAAGCGTTCATTGTAATTTCAATTGCACCTTGCTTAATCACTGTGATAATGAAAAATGTCCCACATGTTATCCAAATGCCTCTTAAGAAAATGGATCCGCCCACAGATCTAGTCCAAAGCTTCGCTTTTTCAGATGAGGAATGCAAGGTCCTGAGAGTCAAAGTGACTTTCTTGTGATCACACAGTTGATTGATAGCAGTGTTGTAAGTAGAATCCATGTATTTTGTTCGAAGTTAATGGCTGGTTTCCACCATGTGACTGTATCAGTTGAGGACATTTATAATTGTAAGTAGTAGAAAATCCAATTCAACCTGGTTTAGGTATTAAAGAAATTGGTCAGCTCACCTCATAAGGAGTTTTGAGTTGGAACCTGCTTCGAAATTATTGAATACAATGATTGTGACTCTACATGCATGTGACATCACTGCTTTGCCTTGCTGTTTGTCCGCTTCCTCTTGCCGCTGTAGGAAGATGGTGAGAGCAGTCGCAGGCCTGGAATCCAATGGCAACAGCCAGGCAACGGGAGAAAGAGCAGCTTTCAGAAACCTTCCAAGGAAACCAGAGAGAATTTCTCCCGAGAATTCCTGAAAACTGCTTCTCATATCTCAGTGGGCCATCTTGTGTAACATAGTCAATTCTGATCAAAGTCTCCCCAGAAGTAAGAGCTTACAGAAATAATATTACCAGACCTCCACTGGAGCTTACAGGGCCACCTTCCTTGTGCTGTGCTAGCTGGGGTACGGGCGTGGATACCTGGGCAATTCTGAGTTTCTGTTAGAACAGTGGCTCTCCTTCTGTGATCAACACTGTAACCATCAGTGTTAACAACAATCATCTTCCTCCTTTGCAGCTTAGCCTCCTAAATACATATCCAGCTACTCTGTCAAAAAAGGTGAAATTTTTGCCTTATCAAACACTATCTATTTGCATACCTGGTACATACATCATTTAGGATTAGGTTTGGCTGCATGCAAAATATGACCCAAGTAATGACAGTGGCTCAAGGCAGAGATTCGTTTGCTTTTGTAGGAAGTCCATAGGAAGTCCATACGAAGCAGGGCAGGCTGGTGTGATGGCTCCACCAACATCAAGAACAAAGACTACTACCTGGTTCGTCCACCATCCTCATAAAGACCCAAGCTGGCTACTCAACTCCAACTATTACGCCTGCATTTCAATCAGCAGAAGACTAAAAAGACCTAAAGGAGCGCATCTATTCTTTTTTTGCTAATGCCTAAGCACTCAGCCACGTACAGCGGGAAGGGAGCTGGGAAATGTGACCCTTATGATCCTTATCCTGAATTGTCTACACAATTAGAATATTAGGAGTTTCACTGCGTGTGACGGTGCACATTGCAAACACGGCAAGATTCTTGTCTCAAAAAACAAAAGAAATTGAGAGTTTTTCATTATTAAGAAAAAAAGAAAAAGAATATAAGCCGTTCTTTGAAATCAGTACCACATTTACATAAATAAAAGAATAATGACTTGCAAGTTCCAAAAATCCCCACAGCCGCTGACAACATTGCCCCTTTGTATCTGTGGCTTCTGTTTTTTCAGACTCACCAAGCCTTGATGGAAAATATTCAAGAAAAAAATTTCCATATCTACTGAAGTTATACTTTATTTTTGGTAATTATTCTCTACATGACACAGAATAACAATTTGTGTCACATTTACATTGTATGAGGTCTTATGTATAAGCAATAAAGAGATGATTTAAAGTGTATTAGAAGATGTTTACAGGTTATATGCACATACTATGTCATTTTATTTAAGAGACTTAAGTATCTGCACATTTTGGTAGCCATGAAGGTCCAATCTCTGGAATTTCAAGAGAAAACTGTGTTTCAAGTACTACTTACCTATGTACAATAGCAATATTTAAAAAAATTTTTGTGTAGTGGTACTAGGATTGGGATCCAGGGACTTGTACACACTAGGCAAGCATTCTACTGAATCCCTTAGCTTCCTTATTTAGGAGTCTTAAGCCCCACTGTGAAGTCCAGCACAAGTTAAAGGTCATAAAAAGTCAACGAACTAAGGAGAAGCCAGCCTACTCTCAGCTCCTTAAAGGCATTTCCTTCTCTCGAAAACAAACAAATACCAACACAGGTAGGTGGCTCTCCTGTTGGGAAAGAGAATGAACTCTACTCCCATAGATCAGAATCTGTGACTCACCCAGATGAATAAGATGGTTATCCAAGTGGAACCTGAGGCTGATATTGCTAAATTAAACATTAAGCACATTCAAAGAAAAAGTCAAGAAAGCAGGTAGTTAAGAAGTAATTCTAGTCATTAATTGTGGTTTGGAAGGACCATAAAGGAACCAGATGGATACCCCAAGGCAGTACTTCCCTGGGGGTCTCTAGCTGATCCTGCTCTGACAGTGCTTCAGAACCTGCAGGCCCCAGGCTTCTTGCATCCTTGGAAGTCTTGTTCCCTTTCTGCCCTGTTCTGTCACTCATACCCGTTCTTTCCTTTTTGAATCCTAAAAATGAGCAAGCGAAGACTACAGTTTTTGGAGTGTGGGAAGGGGAGAAGTTGGTCAGATACTTGCAAGACAAAGGCAGAAGAGGACAGGGGAAGGGTGAGATCTATTCCACTTGGTAAACCCTCTGTGGCCATCACGCCTGAGTCATGTGGGTGTCAAGGATCTAGGTTTCCTCCCAGACCCTATCCCTGCGGTCCCCTCAGTGTTACTGGAGATGCTGTGCAGAGGGATCTCAGGGATGGCTGGTGCAGCTTTGTAGCACCACTAAAGGATTTCTGTTTGGGAGACATCGGAGGGCGGCAAGGATGAAACTAACTCCCTCTCATCATCCAGCTGCGCTTCAAAACCAGTTCAGGAATAAACTTTTTTGTCAAGTTAATCCTAAAAATTGAGAGCAAAGGTAAGAACATGACATATTAGCAACACACACACAAACGTACGGGGCACACGCCTGCACGCACACACCATGGACATTCTCTAAGACAAGAAGATGGAAAAAAAAGATAGAATCCTGATTCTAGTTGAAACAAAGAAAGATGGTGAACAAACATCTTTTGAAAAAAAAAATTTTTTTTTTCAGTTCCAGGTATGGAGCACAGGGCCTTTTCCTATGCTACACTCCCAGCCTATTTTGTTTGTTTGTTTGCTTTGTTTTGAGGCAGGGTCTTGTTAACTCACTAAATTGTCCAGACTGGCCTCAAACTTGGAATCCTCCTGCCTGAGCCTCCAGAGCGTTGGGAGTACAGGCCTGTGCCACTCGGTTCTGCTTCTTCAGAAAATAACTGAAACACAAACTTATATTCAAATACAGGAAAAGAGCATCTCCAGAAAGTAGAAATGAGGAGGTAATTCAGAGCCACAGAGATAAGCAAGGGTTAAGCCCATGCGGCCTGCTGACAGACAGTTCTAGGATTAGAGACTTTGGGGCTCTCCCCCCCCTTTTACTCCCCTGGGGGCTAAGCATCAGAGAAGTGGACCCCATGCAGAGCAGACTGCTGAGACTGAGCTGCTGGCCTGCTCTAGGAGCCAGAAAACTGCTAAACTGTTAGTCCACAAATGGATACCAGGAAAAATCTGGAAGGTATTGTAGGATCACAGCAGGAGGAGAGGTAGAAACGAGGTATCTAAGAGGTAGAAGTGAGGTATCTATTCCAGGCCAAGAAACTTACAAACCAGAAGGAAAACAGTAGGGGTGATCAACTAAACGGCACAGCTTTTGGAAAGACAAAAAGAAGGAATAAATCTGCGTTTTTCAAAACCATACCTAAACAATAACGAGGCAAAAAAAGAAATCACAACTACAAATGCATGAGAGAGGGGGAAAGTAACGATGAGCAAAGTTATGATAACACAGTAGAAAACGTGTAACCTGGGATCATTTTCTAGAAAACTGATTATTATAGATACTAACAGCCTGCAAGGCATTTGGAGCAGTTCCTTTTGGGGAGCATCAGGCCCTTTTCTCCTGTTTTGACTTGCCTCCCACCAGGGCGTGATGCAGCTAGAAGAACCTTGCTAGATGCTGGACCCACGCTCGTGGGCTTCATAGCCTCTGAACATGAACCGAACAGATGTCCATTGCTTACAAATTACTCAATCTGTTGTATCCTTTTACGGGTAGCAGAAAATGCATGCAGACACGAGTCAATTTGCCTTATGAAGCAAGATGCCAGGAGCCAAAACAAAATGGTAGCTCACTGAATAGAGCAGTGAAGTTCTTTTTTATATATCCAAAAGCAAATAAATTATTCTGTAATTGGAGAGGATCCCATGAGACTACTACACGTTGCTGTTCTAGACACTTGATGGTATTTCTCATAACACTGCCACAGGCACACACAAAAAACATAGCTTATAGCATTTGGGATTCTCTTCTAAATGTTTCAGGCTTAAACTTCTAGGTGAGAAGTTCTCAATAGCTGAGCCTACAACATATTCCATGTCTTAGATGTGTGATGACAGAAGAAAATAAATGTTTGATTAATTCAACTTCTTTGATGAAAGACTGACCCTGGTTTTGACCCAGTCATATAACAGGGAATTTCCCAAACAAAAAGCTGTTTTAGATGCTATAAAATAAAAAATAATAAAGGATTCACCAGAACCAGTAAACATTAAAAAAAATTCTCAAAAATCTCTCCCTCCCAAAACTGTACCATGTTCAAAAAAATTATGAAGAACTTTTGCTACATTAAAAATTTTAAATTATTCTCACAATTTCTATTCTCTCTATATTAAACTATATATGTATTGTCATCTCAACCTAATTACCAATAAAACTTTTGGGGAAACTTGACAAACTGATTCTAATATGTACATAGAATATTGAAGAAGAGCCAAGGTAGTCCTGGAGTCAATGGAAAAACTATTCTTTGAGACATGAAGATGTATTAGGAATCTATGATAGCAAAAACAGTGCAGCACCGGACAAAAACATCAATGGGAGGAAAGTCTGCTAAAGAAATCCATACTTCTTTAGAAATCTAGACTGCATTGAGCTAACTGTATTCCTCTGATTATGCTAAGATACTGATAATTCTGGGGCATTAAGAGTAAAAAGGAAAGAGAACATATTTCCTAAAGTGCCCAAAAGTCACCACCACCCTGAAGATTCCCAAAACTTTGATGGCAAAGTCTATATATGTGTAGTAGAGTCTATTTAAATATATTTTAAGGTTCTTTGTGTGGTAGAAAGGAATCAATAATTCTTTTGACATTCTTCTCTTGAAATAACTGGAGTTTTAATCTACCTCAAAAACTAAAAATCTATTTAAATAAGCTCTACCGCATGGTAAAATTTTTAAAAATCTAAGCAAACACGACTAGTGAACAAATGAAACCTTTGGCAGACATCACAGATGTCCTGATTTATAATCGCACCAGAATACACTAAGTTCTGAGAACATTTAGTATCATTCTAGAGTAAAGAGAATTAACAGAGATAAAATGAGACAACTCCGAGTGAGTGTCATGATTTTAAAACATAGAGACACGAGCACAGTATGTAGATCAGAACTCTGATATTCATCAGGAGCACATTCAGGGATTTATGGACAAAACCTATTATGGAAATGTTAACTTTGGAAGCTATTCAGTAAATAATAGCTATTGTTTCATGGGAGAGGTAGAGCTGAACTGAGAACAACACCAAAAAAAGGCATTTCTCAGCTTTCACAAATATTTTACCTTAATAGATACTACAGCAAAAATCTGTTTTCAAATTGTCCCAATCTGATTTCAAGTTGGGTCGTTTTCAAATGCATCAAAACCAAATGAAATCATTGATTGCTCTTAAAAATGTCAATAAAACAGCTACATTTAAAGTTATCAAACAAATGCTGGTAGTCTTAAGGATGATATTTTATGGGCTATTTGACCTGTATGATCTCATTCTCCCAATCTCTAGTTCTTAGGTGTCCCACAGCTGTCATTCTGCCCCCTCTGCTCTCATCCATGACATTCATTGCTTCTTGGGAAAGAGAGAATCAAAAGCAGCATAGAAGAAAAATTCTCAGCAATGCTGTTCAATACACATTCAATCTTTAACGTATGTACAATAATTTTCTAAGAGACATATAACATGTCAAGAAGTACTCCTTAAAAATATATTGATGATTAAAAATTAATATTTGTTCAATGGTAATTATGTTGCAGATACTTTTCCAAATGCATTACATGTTATCTTAACCATAGATACAGCTTTATCTCTTATTCATATATAATACTGTTTTTTTCCTACTTTTTAGGGAAGGAGGCAGAGGCCTAAGAAGGCTAGAGTAATCCGCCACAGTCACGCAGGTAATCTGAAGAGGAGTTAGGATTAGGGCTGACCCTTGACAATAGTTAGGCAGCCATTAGGCTGAGACAGCTCACAAACCTTAAGCAAACCAAGCCCAGCTCAACATAACAAAATAATAATTAAAAAATAAAACTTAAACTCAACTAATGAGAAGCACTCAACCGACCTCTACCCCAGAATTTTAACCAAGTGGATGGTTTCTTCCTGTTGTTTTCACGAAGCTGTCACCTCCCTTCCCCTGTGGCCTGCTCAGTGGAGCTCTAAACCCCTTTCAGCCTCATCTACTCCAATCCAAGAATCTCTGTCGGCTCAAATGACTAAATTTTTATCAGAGCAAAAGCAAAATGATTTCTAAGATAACAGGTGAATCTCTCTCTAAGTTCAAAGGCAATAGTATGGTGAAAAGAACATGGAAAAATATTAAAATGTGGTCCTGATCAAAATAAAGACATTTCCAAAACTAAAGATGGAATCTGGAGCAAGAAGAGTGATGACAGGAACTGTCGCTTCCTTTGCCTCCATCTTGGCCCTGCATTGAGTTCACTTTGCGTGTCCCACCAGAGGCCTCTGTACCCGTTGCTTCCATGATTGCCATGTAATCAATCAATGCTACTCAAAGTGTTGTCCATTGACCAGCCCTGGCGTAATTTCGGTTATCAATACAGATGTATAATGTAAACACTTAGAAACTTCAGAGCAGCTCGACCTTGCTGAGACATCTGGGTATGTGATTAGCAGGTGCATTTCCTCCAACAGGCCAGCTCGGGAGTTGCCACAATTGTTTGTTACATGTGAAATCAAACATCAGGCATGCACAGGAGGGACATACGACACTATCTGATATTTTAAGGTCTGTTGGCTGTAAGCATAAGTTATGTATAAAATTCTGAGAAAATGTAAGCTTTTGTTTGTTTGATAATTATTTTGATAATTTTAATTTTTAAGCAAGTATTTTTTTAAATTTATACTTAATATTACTAACTAAATTAGGGAAATAACAATTGTATTTTTAAAAACTGTTTATCCTTACTGATAGACAAAAAAACAAGTTTCTTTCTTCTACACATTTTTGTTCAAGAAACTGCACAACTGTTCCAAATCCACTTGGTAGCGGGAAACCAAGCGCTAATGGAAGTGAGAAACCGTATGATGATGGAAATGATTCTGAAAAAATGAACAACAAAGAAATAAGGTTGATTTTAGTTCCATTAGGATGTATCAGTCGGTGAACACATCAGCCAGCTTCCTGTCACTGTGACAAAACATCTAAGAAAAACAACTTAGAGAAAGCAAGGATTTTTTGGCTTATGATTTTAGACTACGGTCAGGTGGCTCCATTGTTTCTGGGCCTGTTAGGGAGCGGAGCATTATGGCAGGGACTGTGCTAGGAGGCACAGTAGCTCACCTCACCGTATACAGGAAGGGGGAAGGAACCATCTGGGGACAGGCTGTAGTTTCCAAGGGCATGCCTCTCCCGACCCACTCTGCTTAACTAGGTCCTTCATCCTAAGTTTCCATTGTCTCCCAGTAGTCCAAGTAGCTATGAGTCCATCATTGCATTAATCTACCAATGAGGCTAGACCTCTCAAGCTCCAATCTCTTTCCAAGAGCCCTACTTCTGAGCATTGCTTCATTAAGGACCAAGACTTCAAACACAAGCCATCAGAAGATATTCTGGATCCAAATCGCAACAGGAAGCTAAGCTCTATTTAGTGCTATTAGATCAGGGATGTACTGTAAGACTTAAATCTTAAGGATTGAGGAGGAGCTGGAGAAGAGCAGGCCTAAACCATAGAGTTGGTGATGAGAGACGAAGTCCCCTCAGCTGTCCAGCACACTGGTGTAGGTGGACAGATCTCAGAGGAATATGAGAATGGAAGTACGTTTAGCTGTTGAACGAGCAGCGATCTTTGTGTAGCTATCACCTCGCAGGCTACTGGCGGTCAGCAGGTTTAGTTGTCAGCAAAAGGACACTGAGCAGAGCAAAGGGGGCCAGGACAAGTTGGGATTCACTAGGTACTTCCAAGCCTTGCTTACTGCTGCGTCTAAATACAAAGACCAACATGAAAAGACATAGTAGCTTTACTTACAATAGGTTAAAAGAATTAAACAACCCAAAGATTTACCTGGCAGATGTGTGGATAAACAAACAACGGTATAGCCATATAATATAATGAGACCTCGCCATAAACAGAGCCAAAATATATGTACAGGTTTGGAGGAAGAAAAAATAGCTACTCTGTGTTGACAAGAGGGCAAACAATGCTCAGGGAAGATTCTGGTCTTTGTACATGAAGAAGAAAATATACAGAGAAGAGATTAGACATGAGTTCAACAACTACATTTTTTTCTGATCTATGTGGCTTTTTCTGAAATTACTTTTTAAAAATTGTATGTTCCTATCTCAATTTTTACTCCCATTTTTCACTTTTGAAACTTTCAATACATAGTTTCTGTTCTGTGGCTAGTAACTCCAGGGTACACAGTCTTTGGGAATCTATTTTTTGCTAACATTTTTCACTTTCCTTTATGATGAGTCATTTTCCTGTGCTTGCTGATGTTTTATTGTGTGCCTCTTTTATTGCACTGGGCCTTCTGAACTCTGAGTGATCTGAGGATGTTTTCCTCCTGAGTGGCTTTGCAATCGTCTTGACTACATACCAGAAGGCATTTGCAAAGTGTGACTAGCATATATTATTTTGAGTTCTGAGGCTGGGGTTTTTCCTGATTGCACTGTAAACACAAATTTACATTCCAGACCCGTGGGTTGGGATGTTGTCATTTTTGTGTGAAAAAGAAAAATTTGTACCCGGAATAAAACAGTTTTCTTTGTAGCCTTAGATATCAGCAGCAAGCATATCAGTCCACTAACTTTCACTGAACTGCAGCTTTTGCCAGTCCCAGCTTTGCTTTATGTGGGTTTTACTTTTGGGGGACAGGTTGGGAAAAACAGAAGAGACATAAAAAATTTATCTGTCTGGAAAAATAGGTTTAAAAATGTATAACAATAGATTTTAATCATGGCCCCTGATTTGACATTCTGCCTCACCGTGGACCCAGAAGCAATAGAACCAAGTGACCATGGACTGAAATTTTTGAAACCGTGAGCCAAAATAAACTCTTTCTTCTTTAAGATGTTTGTCTCAGGCGTTTTTTATCACAGTAGTGGAAAACTGGCTAACACAGATGAAAAATAAGAGGAAGAGGAAGGGGCTGGGGCCCAGTATTACCTTCAAATGTACACTCCAATGACCTGATGTACAGATTCTACCCCTCCCAGTACTATTGCCTTGGGATCAAAATGAATCTTTAGAGGGACATTTAAGATCCAAACAATACCAAGGCACCTATTGTTAAACAGGTTGAAGCAGTTGACTCTAACCTGAACCTCCAGCCATGACTGCCAGAAAGCCACCAGAGAGGCTCCAAACTTTTTGCTTTCATTTTGTAAGCGTGTAATCAGATACCACTTCTGTAAGTAATAAGATTGTGTGTGTGTTCACATGTATATGTGTTTGCGCATATGTATGCGTGTATGATTACACATACATGAGGAAAAATGAAGAAGAATACACACCAGAAGGTTGCTAGTCTACGTGGAGGGATAAGGGTTGACACTGCTGTGAGTTAAAAGGATAAGAGAGGAAGGGGAGCAAAAAAGAAAGGAGAAATGCAAGAAAAACTTAAAAGAGTTAATCTTTTCAACATGGCTCACTCAAAATCACCCACTTCAAATGACAATTTTAAAAGGTCATGTCCAAATACTGACCTGTAAGAAGACACCATCGTTTCAGCAATGACTCATTGGGACTGGTAGATGTGCCAGTAACCACTGACCCAAACAAGTTTAAATTATCCAGACGTTCAACCATGGAATTTTTTCCATTGTGGAAAGCAATTTGGCAAAACCCACCAAACTTGTGTATCCATTCATCCATAAATTGACTCCTAAAATCTATCTTAAGGAGAAATTGGAGATATGCACAATACTTAGATTAAAGATGTTACTGAAGTATTAATTGCAATAGCAAACATAAAGGAAAAGCAGTCTAAATATTTAGGAAATACTGATTTAAGAAACTTACAGAAAATCATGATTTTTAAGGTTTCTAATAGCCCATAACAGAGATTAAGTGAATAAAACAACATAAAATATAGATTGCTTGCTTTCTATGTTGTTACACACACACACACACACACACACACACACACACACACACACACACCAGAGAGAGAGAGAAAGAGAGAGAGAGAGAGAGAACTTAAATGTTAATGGTGATGGGCTGTAAAAAGTAGATTAAAGGTGACTATATTATTTTTCCTTTTTTCACATTTTCTAGAATGAGCTTATAGTTGGGACGGAAAAATTTTCTCTTGCTGAACTGATGCGATGCCAATTTCCCTGGCATATCATTCACCTCAGGGGCTATAACCCCTCTGAAGCTAAATGTCTGCTTATTCCATGTTCCCACTGCTTAGCACCAGTAGTGAATGGGTGGGTGTGTGGATGGGTTGGTGGGTGGGTGGATGGATGGATGGATTTAGTTGTTCAAATGGGCTAGACAGGAGTCTCCCTCTTTTTAATCCTCCATTCTTATCTTTTGAAGCTTCACGACATAGTAGGACTTTCTCGCAGATTGGAGGACAGATCTATTGATTAAAACATAGATACTACTTTCTACATATATCAAGTTATAAGCTTAGAAAAAGACAGTAATTATAAAAGAGAGCTCACAATAACCACAGATCATTTGTGCACTTATTAATACAACATGTGAATTAATTACAGGCTTGTATGAAATACCCAGGTTTGCTCCTTGAGTTCTCTACCGGGTCTCACTCTATATTTTCATGAGCCGTGTTCTAGTACCTTTGGCTTTCTACGGTAATCAGGAAAGACGGAAGTCAATAGTACGTCAGCAAGAGGCGAGCAAGGGGAAGCATTTTCTGTAAAACTCATGTCTTACCATTAGAACATTTGAGGTCAATTTATGAAATGACAATTTTGCTCAAAATCAATCTGGTAATCCTTTGAAGCACCTCCTTGTATATTCAGTACCTTAAATGTGTAATTGCACTTAATCTTAACGATATTACTGTCTTCGTTTTATTTATGAAGAGCCATGAGAGGAGGTAATTTGCTGGAGGGCACAGAGCTAGTAAAAGCCAGGATTCAAAGCTAAGCCTATTCTTTTCCAAGCCCCAGGCCTTGTCCAGGGTGCACAGCTCTCAGACCCAAAGCTTAATTCCCTCCCTCTCCAAGTGTCTTAAACAAGCTCTTTCTTTGCCACTTTGATGCGAACACTTGCAGTCAGTTAAACCGGTTTGAAAATAGACTTTGTTAATGGGTGTCAATGCTTCAGTTCTGGAGCTAGCTTTCCCTCCAGGATGCCTGGGAACATTTCAAAGTCACGAGTGAGCAGTAACAAATTATGTTCTCCTTAACAAATTTCCCACCTAATCATAAAATGATTGTGGCTCTTGCGAATGTATGCTTATGTTTACATCCTGGCTCTGAACAGCAGCAGGGAAAACATCAAAGTTTTGTGGGTGATGAAGCATCACCTCTGATCTTCACTTCAAAGAAGACCAAACAAAAACACCTCCCCTGCACTACATTTGAGATTGACGTCAATCAGGCTTTTTCCTGACTTGTCTATACAAGCACAGGCTGTATGATGATGGAAGCTTGTTAGGAAATCATAATCCTCCTCTAACATGGCAACAAAAAGTAGTATGCACTCGGTTTTTTCCAGATGTGTTATAAAGAATATTAGTTAATGAACCCTTTCCCCCTTAGCCTGATTCTCTAAGATTAATTTTAAAGGGGTATCTACCACTTCCTACCACAAAGTTGTATGAAAATGTTTCTAAGCCCAGTAATCTAAACACTTATTTCCTGTATTGTCTGTAGAACTTTCTTTCCTTTTCCAGACCCCATATCTCTCTTCCTCTGCTAGAAACATGTCCAGCTTCACAAAGCCTTTTTGCCTCAGTAAAGTACATGCTCAAGACTCTCAATGCCACCTTCTTAAACGGATCTTCTAGGACACAGGGCAGCCCTGCTGCTGGAATCCTCCCCAGGCTTCCCTTCTGTCTCCCACAGTGCCTGCTGCCATGACACATGCCATCTTCATTCGTGAACTCTCTCTGAGGGTTAGGAGCATGTGTCAATCACCTTATATCCCAGGCACATAGCCCAGTACCCAGCACACAGCTGCAGCCCACAAAATGCCTGCTCTCTTGTCTGAGCAAGTGTGAGAAGGGATATGCTGACCACCCTTCACCTCTGTGGCTGAAAGTGAGAGCTCTCAGAAGTCCGGGGAGGAAGGCAGAGAACAAAAGTGGGGGAGGGGCAGCTAACTGCAGCACGGATGGCCAGATGCAGCTAGTGATGAGAATAGCTCCAAGAAATCAGAGAAAGTATATTTAGCAGGAGTTCCTGAGACACAAGCCAGTGGTCAAGTGGATGGTAATACGACAGCCATTATAAAACCCAGGCTAAAGCTTCTGATTCCTGAAAGCTGATATTTTCTTCCCAATCAGTGTCCAGGATAGAGTCAAACCTGGTAAATGATTCTCATCCAAAAGTGTTGGCTGAGAGACTATATCTACATACTTTGTGTGGACATAAGTTCGAGGCTTACAATACTTAAAATGTCTTAAGTATTATTAAACAGTCATGGCCTCCGCATTAGTCAGTTTTCTGCCACTATAACAAAATGTGTGAATTAATTAATTAACCTATAAAGAGAAGATTATTTTGGCTCATAATTTTGGAGGTTCCTATCTGTGATCCAGTGGGTCCCTTCTCTGGGCCTCTGACAAAGCTGCACACCATGGCAGCACATGTAGTAGAGCAAACCACTCTCACTTGATGACCAGAAGCCAAAAAGAGGAAGAAGAAGAGATGGGGTCCCATCACCCCTTTTCAGTGGGAACTCCCACTAAGCCCCACCTTCTAAATGTTCTCCACATCCCAACAACAGCACCCCAAGGACCAAGCTTTTGATGAACTACATCCCCATTCCTTTTTTCAGTTTTTATTTTGAGACAGTCTCACTAACACACTAAGTTACCCAGAATGTGCTCAAACTTGATATCGTTCTGCATCAGCTTCCCAGAGTCTGGGATTATAGGCCTATGCCGCCTGCATCTATAGGGTATGGAATGGAAGCACGACCCATCGACCAAACTGACATCTGAAGTGGGTGAGTTGCAGGACAGATAGATAAGTGGGACAGGCTCCTACCCCAGTTGATTTCATTCCTTGTGATTCTGACATGGACTTAATCTTTCAAAATAAATGACATCACAAGGTATGTCTCACCCAATTGTTGAAATAAAAATAGGGCTCTCCTATAGTGACATAGGCCAGTAACAGTCATTTAGGATGGTTCCATGGTTTGGATATGGTTGACGCCCACCAAAAGTCACGTAGAAACTGGATTTTCCATGTGGTGATGTTGAAGGTTGGGCTTCTGCAAGGTGACTTGGTCATGAGACCACCCACACTCAGGAATGTGCCAATAATGTATTTCTCAAGAAACTGCACAAAGGGTGCTGGGAAAATTGAACATCCACATAGAGAAGAATGAATACAGACACACACCTGTCACCATGCATCAAAATTAAATCAAAGTGGATCAAAGACCTAGACATTAAAACTGAAACACTGAACCTCTTGGTAGACAAATTAGGCAAGTATCTAAAAGACGTAGGTGTAGGTAAGGACTTTCTTAATAAGATACCAAAAGCCAGAGAAATAGCTCCCAGAATTAACAAATCGGATTATGTCAAATTAAAAAGTTTCTGCATGGCAAAGGAAATTATCAACAGTGTAAAGAGAGAACCAACAGAATGAAAAAATATTCACCACCAATTCCTCACATAGGAGGCTCATAACTAGAATATACAGGGGACTGAAAAAGTAAGTCCCTTAGAATTGAAGATCTGATTGAGAAAATGGGCAAAAGAAAGGAATAGATAATTCTCAGATGAAGATGTTCAAATGGCCAATAAATACATGAAAAGATGCTCAAAATCCTTAGCCATTAGAGAAATGCAAATCAAAATATCACTAAGATACTATCTAACTCCAGAGAGATTGGCATATGACAGCAATTTGTGCCGGCGAGGCTGCGGGGGGAAAAGGAACCCTCGTGCACTGCTGGTGGGAGTGTAAACTGGTACAACCGCCATGGAAAGCAATATGGAAGTCTCTCAAAAGACTGGAAATAAATATCTCCTTTGTTCCAGTGATACCTCTTCTGGGAATTTTCCCAAAAGAGTTAAAAATAACACATAGCAGTGGTACATGTATATCTGTGTTAATAGCAGCACAAGTAACAATAGCTAAAATGTGGAAGACACCAAAATACCCACCAATAAACTGTGGTACTTGTACACGATGGAGTACTATTCATCTAAATACGAATAGGTTTGAGGCTTTTATAGGTAAATGGATACAACTTGAGACCATCATGCTGAATGAAATGAGTCAGAAGCCAAAGGTGAAATATTGAATGGTTTCTCTAATATGAGAAACCCAGATTACAATTATTCCATAGAACTTATTATGGGGAATAATGGGAACTGGACGGGTTGGGGGGAATGAGAGGGTTGAAAAGGGAGAAGAGAAGGATTGGTAATTTTACCACAATATGTATATGCACAAAATACTCAAGATCAATGTAAACTTTATGTATTGCATTTATACATATCAATAAAAGGGGGGAAATCACCAAGTTTAAGAATGTTTCTTACTTCATGAAATATCAATCCCAGGCTTTCAACATAAAAATTGAAGTTACTGCAGAAACCTCAGTTATAAAGAGTCATTTTAAAGCGTATTACCACAGACTTCTCACCTCTCTTTCCAGACGCATTCTCACAGACACGGCAATTTATTTTTGGCGTGACTTTTTCCAGCAGGCCAGCCTCCTTTATTATGAGATTTAGAAATGTATTTCAGATATTCTTACTAATCTTACTGAAAATAAAGAGTGCCTTCCCAGAAAGAAAACAAATAGACTTTGATTTATAAGGCAGCACTTTCCCTTCCTTGTTACTGTTTTGATTATTGCTTGAAAGATTTATCTTATTCTTCTCTTATTTAAATTTGGAAACTGGAATTTTAAAGAGCAGCTGACTAACTTCATACCCCAGGTTTTAAATTTTAAGTCTCATGTTAACTCACCAGAGAAAAGGGAAGGTTTTCTTTCTCATGAAAATACAGAAACAAAGATGCTTTTGCAGTTACAAAATGGGTCAAGGTCACTTGTGGGGCTCATTAACTTTGTTCCTCCTGTAAAAAAGCTAAAAGCATTGTTCACATTTTGCAGATGGAAAAAAAAAGTAACAGGTTCCATCTTGCTCTGAGTATTCTAGCAAAGCCTGTAATAAAGCCAGAAATAGAACCTCAAGGGATTGTGTTCCTTTTCTGATGTAGAACAGTTCTCAACTCAGGCGGTTTCACTAAAGTAATGTTAACAGAAAAAGGTCTGTCTCATCTCTCAATTTCTTTGTAATTAAATAGTTCAGTTCAATTACATACCTTATGATAATTAGTCTAGTTGACCAAATATGTGTTGTGTAGTAATCTCATAGAATATATTAAATGTTATTGTGGTTTGGATCTGGACTATCCCTTAAAAATCTCATGTATTTGGATATTATAGATTTCCTATGGAATCCCGTGCAGTTAGGAGAATAGGGGTGTGGTCTGGTGGGGTGAATTATGGACACTTGATAGATTAAGGTGTGTGGTGGAACACAGGCATGTGGTAGATTACAGGTTACAGGAGTGCAGTGGATTAGTGGCTTAAACGTGGAAGAAGCCTTAGAACACTGAGGGTGGACCCAAAACTGGCAGATCACTGAGACAGCACCTGGAAATATATATGCTATTTCTCCTTTCCTTCTGGGGACTTGGCTTTCTGTTTGCAATACCGTGAAGAGCTGCCTCCATCTCTGCCATGTGCTTCTACTGTTGCTAGCGCTCTGTGAAGATACTGTGACCTTCTAAAACTGTGAGCAAAATAAACTTTTCCTTCCTAACTTGTGTGCGTGAGTAATTGAGTGATGGAAACAAAAAGTAACTAAGACAAATGCTAAGCATAATGGTTAACATGTAATCATTTAAAGGAAGTATTTAATTTTTATTTTCTCAAAGAAAAAGCAATATTGGGCTGAGAGAGAAGCTCTGTGGTAGAGCACTTGCCTATCATGAGTGAGGCTCTGGGTTTGATTCCTACCAAAACACAAACACATGCATACACACACAGATGCAAATATATACACACATAAGAAAAAGCAACATGTAAAAATCCAATATAATCAACTTCTATGAGAGAGGAAGCTCAATAATTTAGGTTCAGCAAGCAAAAATAATTTCTAATATGACTGCCTTAATATAATTCTGAATTTAAAAGATTTTAAATTCTATCCCATAATCACTTTTTGAGACAAAAAGAAAACCTGTCTTTCTCTGAAGTCTTGACTGGTCCTGAACTCATTAGGTAGCTCAGGCTAGACTTGAATACATAGAAATCCTCCTGCCTTAGTCTCCCATGTATTGGGATTATAGGTATTTGCCACCACACCCAGTTTATGTGGTGCTGGGGGATCAAATTCAGGCTTTGTACTTGCTAGGCAAGCACTCTAACAGCTGCCCTATTCCTCTAGCATCCCATAATCACTTTCAAAGAGAAGCATAAATAGTTACAGAAATTGAGAACTCTATGCTGCCATCCCAGCATGATTTTGCCATGGCAGATTCCTCAACTCCACGAGTCTGCGCACCTCCCATTCGAGTGTTAGAGTGGAACTGGAATCACTAGCTAATGTACTGATTGGATGTGGTAAGAACTCCTGATACACCCGCCATCCATCTATTCTATTAGACTAAGAAACCCAATTGCCTTCACAAAATACCAGCAGTATGTGGATCTTCAGGTGCAAAATGAGAAATTTAGTGGCAGCCACTGGGTAGGGTAGACGAAGGACTAAATGAGATAACATATATAGAGCAGCTAAAGTTTGCAATAAAGGTTAGGGATTGCCATCTAACATGCCGCTTGAACACATGCTGGTCTTGAAAATACCACATTTTACCAACATGAATTCGTACAGCATATTTTTAATAAGCATCATTTATTGGCATTTTTAACATGGCTACATGGCAGCTCCCCTCCCATCTCTGGCCACATCCTTCCTGCATCCCAGTTTTTTTGACACCTGATCCTGTATCTCTGTCTCCCACGCCCAGGCTGTCATGCAGAAGTCACAGCAGCTGACCTACATTTCCACGCATGCACTGAGTTCCTGCCTGGAGAACATACTCTGCTCTTCCTTCTCCCTGAGTGGGACTAAAACTCCCCTCCTTTGCCTCATAGACTCATCTTCAACTTTTCTGCCTCCTTATTTTTTTCCATCAACCTCAAAATGGGGTTATTGACACTTCCACTTAAGCTCTTTTTAAGCAACGGTTTTACATTGTTAAATGATTTTATAGTAATGTATATTATGTTCACAAGTTTAAAATTTTTATGAGGGCAAGGTCCATGTCAAGAATTTTCATCTAGCTGTTTTCTCCACTATTTAGAGTGTGGTAGCATATAGTAAGTTCTCAATACATATTGATTCTATAGATGAGTAAATACACCACAACCTGAGACTACTGCCCTCCAGAAATGGGTATTTCTGTCTTCCAGCCATCACAGTTCCCCTTACTTCTGGTTTTACTTAACTATACTCTAAATAATATACAAATTTTACTAAATAAAAGTACCCCAGGGGAAAATGTGAATTGAACAGGCAGAGAAAAGGAGAAAGAGGAAAGGGAGGTGACTGAAGTATGTAGAGTGAGCAATGAAGTGGTCTATAGAAACATATATGCTTGTTTAATTGAGAATAGGACAATGTTTTTCAATATGCTATTCTCAATAGACATGTTCACCATATTGTAATATATGTGAACAGTGCTTAAAGACACAGAGCTATAAAGGATGTAAAACAGCATGAAAAAATATTAATAAAAGATGTTTCTAGAAATGCTGCTTGAAGAGCAGGAGAAGGGAAAGTAGAAGAGGAGTGACACTGAAAAGCCCTTGTCACCTTGTATGTATGTGCACAAAATGGTCAACTTCATTGTAAACCTTAAATTTTGCACTTATACATACTAATAAAATGGGGAAAAAAGAAAAAAAGGAAAGAAAAGCTTTTGAATGGAAAAAGAAACAATCAGCAAGGTGAAGAGACAACCCACAGAGTGGGAAAAGATATTCACCAGTAACACTTCAGATGAAGGATTAATATCTAGAATATACAAGGAACTGAAAAACTAAAACCTTCTAAAATAAATGAGCCCATCAAGAAGTGGGCAGCTGAAATGAAAAGAAACTTCTCAGGAGAAGAAGTATAAATGGCCAACAAGCATATGAAAAAACTGTTCTTCATTATTGGCCATCAGAGAAATGCAAATAAAAACATTGAGGTTTTACCTCACTCCAGTGAGAATGGCTTACATCAAGAACTCAAAAAACAACAATTGTTGGTGAGAGCGCATTAAAAAAGGAACTCTACTCCACTGCTGGTGGGAATGCAGCTGGTACAGCCATTATAGAAAGCAGTCGGGAGAGTCCTTAGAAAGCTGAGAATGGAAATTCCACTTGATCCAGCTACTGCTTTTCTGGGCATATTCCCAAAAGAAGTAAAGTCAACATACCAAAGAGTCACACACACATCCATGTTTATAGCAGCAGAATTCATCATAGCCAAATCCTGGAAACAACTTACCTGCCCATCCATACAGAAATGGTTAAAGAAGATGTGCTATCTATACACAATGGAATACTATGCAGCCATAAAGAAAGAGATATGAAGCATTTGAATGAAAATGGAGCCACCTAGAGCCCATAATGCTCAGTGAAATGGACCAAGCACAAAAGACACTATAGATGGCTGTACCCCTTCGAAATGCACCAAAATAATAACATAAGAGGCCCCAACATGAATGGCAGGATAAAAAGAGAGGCACAGGTCCGGTAGGAAAGGAGTGAATCTCTGTAAAAGAGGTGGACACAGACACTCACTAATTCCCCAAACTTCATGGTTCTAATGTGTTACAGAATTTAAAATTCATGTATTTACCAAAAAAGTTAAATTTTATATCATGTAAGTTTTTTAACCAAAAAAAAAAAAAAAGAAGAAGAAGAAGAGTAAGGAGGTGAGTTGACATTAGCAGGGACAACATGAGTAGTGCTTAAACCTATCTTGAACCAGAGAGAAGAGCAAGAGAGGGACAGGAAGTTAGTGAAGAGACAGGAGACCAAAAACAACAGCCTTGGAAGGGCTGAGACCAGTAGGAGTGGTGTGGCTAAGGAAAGTGGATTCCCTTGGGCCAGCAGGACAGGAGTACTAAGCAAGCTTCAGGCCAGGTGGAAGTCGGGATGGGAGAGGCTGGGAGCTGAAGGGCCCAAGGATCACTACTCCAACCCAACAGTCTTCCTTAGGAGTGTCATTAGTGACATATGGAACTGTGGGCTTTGTTCCTTTGCACCGGGGTGATGCTGTTTGTCCACTTACTCTCTTTTTCCACATTTTCAAAGATGACCCAAAACAGGGCGTTACCCTGATGCGCAGGTAGCCAAGCAACGATTGCTCCTGGTAAGAGCCTCTCGTCATATTTACTCATTTCTGCCGCTGTATTTTCCACAGCAGCATGCCAGCACCAGACATGACTGATTGTTTTCTGGCTTTTTAGCGTCAGAGGGGACGGTTGTTCACAGAAAGGATTTGGTTTTAGTTTTGAAAAGACAATGTTTATCATTTTCCTCCAGAGTACTGATCACACTAAGACACACAATTTCATATTCCCCACTAGAATGTTCATCTAAGGAAGGCGTTTGCTTTGTCCAATTAAGATTTGGAATGTTGCACAGTGGGTAGAAGGACTCAATGAACCTATAAATGAATAAAATTGTGGCAAAAAAAAAATAGCCCAGGATTCTAGCAGGTTGTGTGACTCTAAATTATGGTCTAGGAATTGGGTGAGGACTAGGAACCACGACAGCCTTCCCAGAATACTCACGGAAGACACGCTGGCCTGAGAGAATTAAATGGATCAAGCCTGATAACCACAAGGGGTTCCACGAAAAAATGGGTTCCTTTTCCCGCCACAGCAGGGGCCGAAGACTTAATACAGCCAATAGCCATGGCTGTCCCGCCTAGGTCTCTGAGCGTTCCTGGTGATTGACTCCCCTAGGCTCCGTCCCCCACCCTCCCTTCTACTCTTCTTGAGGATTGGCGGCCGGCAGCGCCGCTCTCACCCCGGCCCCGCCCCCCCCTAGAATCCTTCCCAGTGATTGGCTGAGCACTCCGGCCCTCCCCTGAGCCTCTCTGCAGAGCTTCGCGAGTTTCCGCGCGCGCTGCACTCCTGCCTCGGCCCGCCCCTCCTGCGCCGCTGTCCTTGTCCCAGCGTGGCCGGCGGGCGCCCCGCTTCCCGGCCCGCGGAGTCGCGCGGTGCTTGGCTCTGCTCCCTGCCTCCCGTGGAGAGGCAGCCTAGTCGGCTTGCGGACCCGGGTAGGGGCTGGGCTCGTGCCCCTTCCCTTCCCCTCAGGTTTGCCTGCCGCGCTGTTGCGGTGACCAGAACGGAAATGTGGAGCAGCCGCGCGCGGACGGAGAGCAGCAGCGCCCGTCCCGGGCCGCTTAAGACGCAGCGCAGCGCGTGTCTGCCGGAAGTTCGCCTGAGCTAGCCGGACGCTGTGAACTCACTGTGCTTGGCTTCGCCAAAGGACGCTCTTTGGCTGCTTCGTGGAGGACTCTTGGCCCGTCACTCTCAGAGGAACAGGCGAGGCCTGGCTGACCTTGGGTCTTGAGAATTTGTCTATGGCATATGCAGAGTCAGCAGCTAGAGTGCCAGTATACCCTGATTTGAGGTGTAATTAGTTGGCCCAGGCCATGAGTACAAGACTAGCGTTGGCGAAGGAGTTGCCAGGCACTGGGTTTGTGCAGGAGCCTGAAGCCAGCACTCCATTAAAAAATAAGCAAGAGAAAATTCCTACCCAATCACGCTTTCCTGTGATTTTCCAAGGTTGATGCAGTGCTTCATCGGGAAATTCCTCTCTAGATACTGTCTCACCAGCATCGCGGAGGTCCCTACCATGCTGCAGGGGTCGTTCCAAGACCCACACTCTACTTTGCGGCACTCCCAAATGGATGCTAAATTTACCTCCGGCTGTGGGCCATTCTCAACCTGAGCTTAGTGAGGGACTGGGCTATCTTGCTGAGCATGCTAACTAGAGAGAGGAAGAGCTGGCAGATTCTTTGTTTTGGCTTTCTTTTATGAATTGAACCAGACCAAAGAACTCATATGACAGCAGAAATAAATAACTTGCTTGCAGAGATTCTGCAATAGTCCTTTAAACTTTTATGCTCCATGCTAAATGCAATCCAAAGGGTAAGTAAAACACAGAAAGTTGTTTAAAGAGTTAAGAAAAAACTCTTAAGAGCAAAAACAGAAAACTGTTGATAAAGTAGATTCCAGTGGCCAGAAACATTACTGTTGACATTTGATAAAAACATGAATTATTCTAAAGAGAAATATTGATCATTCCTAGTGGTTTTTGGATGCTGGCATCCATAAGACCTTGATTCTTAAAGAGCATTATGGTAAATCGAGAGAATAGTGCAACACAACGTCCAGTTGTATGCACAAGCTAGTGCACTTGCACCCAGTGAGTGAGTGAAGCAACAAGATGACCAGAGGTTGCAAAAAATACTTCATTAAGAATGAAAGAAGAAGCGATTCAGTACAATCAATTGTACACAAGTTTTATGGTACATGAAAACAGCAATGCTATAGGATGAACCTGTGCAAGAACTACTATCCGTGTAAACAATGGGAGGCTAGTGTAATGCAATGATCAGTTGCATGGACGATTACAGTACTTGGAAACTGAGTAAATCAACAATGACAAATCGTGTGCAAGGATTACTATAGGACAGAACACAGTAATACGAAGGTTTATTATGCTGGGAAACAAAAACTGAGGAGTACAATACAAGGACCAGGTTTGTACATGGATCATTTATGCTTATTCTTGGTAATAATGAGTGAGCAATAGAAGGGAAGAACTGGTTCCATCCAAGAATTGTCTTGTTAGGGTTTGGATCTGGAGTGTCCACCAAAAGCCTCAGTATTTGGATGTTGTGGAATTTCTGGGAATCATGTGCTGTTAAGAATGGGGCCTGGTTGGAAGGGGCAGACCACTGGGGCCTCACCTGGAAGGGGTGGAACACTGGGGCTTGACCTGAAGGGGCTCACTGATACATGACCTGAAAGGATGTATGCTGACGCCATCCTTCCTTGCTCACTTGGCGGCTCTTCCCTCCCTTGGCCTCTGGCATGTGCTTCCACCATTGTAAGCCACCCATGAATGTACTGTGACCTTCTGAGGCTGTGAGCTGAAATAAATTCTTCCTTAAGTCATAGATGTTGGGTAGTCTGTCCCAGGAATGAGAATTTGCCTATTTTGTTCCATGACCTTTTGCTATCTTTCAGTGAGCTTCATAATCCATTGTTCATAGAAGGACCTGTCTTTATTGGTAAAAAATCTGGACACAGTGCTGATTTACAGCCTCATCTGAGTTGAACATTAGACTACACAAAGAGTTTTAAAGACAGTGAAACAAGTGGAAGTCTGATGGTGCAAAGTCAGGTGAGTGTGCTGGGTGTGGCAACACATCCCATCCTATCCCCAATCATTTTTAACAAGTGTTCAAGCTTCTGTTTGGTCTCACATTGTTATGATTTGACACAACTTCTTGGTGATTAACAAACTCCAGATGTCTCTGGATGATTGATTTGTTTACACTGTCCAACTGCCAATAGTACACATTTGAATTAATTGTTTCATTCCTTTGCAGGAGCTTAAAAACACAACACTTTTAAAATCTCACCACACTGAAAACATAACCTTCCTCTGATCAATGTCTGCTTTTGATGTTTGTGGCAAATCATCACATCAGACCAAGACAATTTGTGCACCATATTGTTGTAAACAACCCACTCTTCGTTACTAGTTGTCACTTCAAAAAAAGGATCATTTTCCTCATGTTTAATGAGCATATTGCAAAGCTTTATGCATGCCGTCAAATGAATTCTTTGAGTTCATGAGGAATCATCCTTGGTAGCTATCTGATGGAGGAGAGTCATTGAAATCAAAATGACCATCACAGAATGATATGAACCATCATAGTCATGAATGTTTTTGTAGAGTATTGTCACTGTAAACTGTATGCAACTTCACAAGTTTAATACATGTTCTTCCCTTTATGGGAGTAAAGCAGTACAATATGGCAAAATGTACTGTTTGGCCTTCATCTTATAAAATCTTCAAAGCTCAACCAGATTGCTTTTTTTAAATATTCCTTTGGGCATCTGCAAGGAAGATCAAGTAGATGGTAGCTCTAGGTAGATCAAATGGAAGGTCTACTTTTAGTGTTTGAAGAACCTCCATACTGATGTCCATAATGGCTGTGTTAGTTTACTTTCCTCCCAGCAATGTAGGAGGGTTTAGAGCCATTCTAAAGGGGGAGAGATGGGATCTCAAAGTAGTTTTGTGAGTTCCTGTGCTGTAACTCCTGGGCTGAACTTCTCGGCACAAAGAACATCAGTATCAAAATTATTTATTAGGAAGACAGATGGCATGAGAGGATGGACACACAGAGCTTGGCTCTCTGTGCATGACCTTGGCTTCCAGATTCCTGCATTCCTTCCTGGCCATGGTAACCTGACTTCTCCAGCCCCAGCGTATCAACTTTGCTGGTCTCAGCAATTGGCCAACTGATGACAACAACCTTGGCCCCCAGCCAGGACTTGCCTCCCTTAACCCATTGTCCACTTGCCTACTCTCCCAGAATATCAGGAAATTCTACTTTGTCCTCTTCTTCCCAGTCCCCAACCCACACACCAGGCAACAGTCCAGTCGCTGACCTTCATGCTGACTCATGCACCCACACTGCCTAACAGCTGTCCATCCCATAATCAGCCCTTTTGGCTCCTTTTTGTATCCTCTATTTCTTATCCCTCTTGTCCCTTTTCTTGCCTCCTTTACCCCTCTCTTATCCCCTGTATCCCTTACCCCTGATGCCTGGCCTTATGCCTGGATTACTTAGCCAGGCACAGGGGAGTGGGGCGCCCTGTACCAAGACCTGCTACCCAGGCTTAGGAAGATGAGAGCAATAAACTTTCACTCCAGAGTCTGTTGTTTCTTAGTCGTATTTTTGGTTCTGCCAGCTCCTTCTTTGACCTTACAGTTTTAGCTTAAATTTTTTTGATGAAATGGAAAAAGACATTAAACATTTTTATGTATATTAACGTTTAAAGATGTTAGACTTTTTTATGTATATTATTGGTCAGTTGTACTTCTTATGAGAAGTGTTCTGATTCATTTATCCATTTATTGATTAGGCTGTTTACTTTATTAGTGTTCCTTTTTTGGTTCTTTATGTACTGTAGATATTAATCCTATTGGCAAAGATTCTCTTCCATTCTGTAGGCCATCTTTTCATTCTGTTAGTTGCTTCTCTTGCTGTGTAGAAAATGTTAAACTTGATGTAGTTCCTTTTGTCGATTCTTACTATTATTTCCTGTGAAGAAATGTGCATAATAAAAACAGTAGTTCCAGGATACTGTGAATTATTTTTTCTATCTACCGTACCAGATACTCTGAGACGTAATGGTTAATTTTAGAGGAAGATCTTTGTAGTGGCATCATTCTGTATCTGGATTGGCACAGTAACATGCATCTGTAACAAGATGACTTAAAGCCATGGGTCACTGGCACAGGTCTCAGTGGCAGTTTTCTGGGTCTGGCTACTGTACCGTAGTGCCATCCAGAGGGAATTACATGAAATCTCTGAACTATATTGTGCAACTTCATGTGAAACTTAAACTCAGAATAAAAATTTCTTTATATTAAATTTTAAGACTTCAAATGGAGCTTAAATATGTGTTGGGTCACGTGATTGTCTTAGGAATTTTTTTGTCTTTTTTTCCTTTCTTGTATTGTCATCCTATTAAATAATCCTACAGAAAATTGAAGCATATGGCCCATGTATAATGAGATATTTAAAACTCTATTCTCTTTGGGTAGTTTTACCGGGAATGCATCTTAAAGAAATTGTCCATCCTCTCATGACATCTGTCTTCCTAATAAAGAATTTCTATACAGATGTTCAAAAATTCTGAGTTTATGATTTTAATGAACTCAGTAACACTGGCATTCTTTTCTCTATCTTACCTTCTTTGTCTCTGCTACTTTCACGTGGCAACCTGCTGACTCTCTTTGAGCCTAACCAAGCACCTACTCCTGCCTTGCACCTGAGCATGGCTGGAGGACAGCCATTTCTCCCACTTACCTTCATGACCACAAATCCAAAATTGGCACTCTCAGTCCACTCTATTGAAGCCTCTGCCCATCAATGAAATTGTTCTCAAAGACACTCACAGCCTCCATCGTGCCAAATAAACAATCCTGTTTAGTTCTTCACAGACCTCACAGTTTCAGAGTAGTCGACACCTCCCTCTTTCCATACATCTTCCTAAAATCACACTGCGATGGTTAATTTTATGTGTCAGCTTATGAAACATCCAGATAATTGTCAAGCATTTGAGTGTTGGATGCAATTAACATTTAAATTTAAAGCTGATTTTTCTCCTGTGTGTGATAGAGCCCATCCAGTTAGCTGAAGTCCTGAATAGAATAAAATTGGTAACCCTCCTCTAAATAACAGATTTCTTCCTGCTTTAGTACCTTTAAACTGGGACATCAGCTTTTTCTGCCTTCAGAATCCAACCCAAACTGTGACTCTTCTTGAGCCTTGAGCCTGCAGCTCTTGAACACAGCGACACCATTGGCTCTCTTAACTCCTAGTTCCTTCCCCAGAAATAACGCCTTCAGTGTTCCCTATCCTTAAATAATAATACTGTCTACCCAGTTTCTTATGTCAAAAATCAGATGACCTTTCATGACCTTTTGCCCAATGCATCCAGCTCCTTAGCAAAGTCTTTCTACTCAATTGACCTGACAATCTAAATATTGTCAGCCTCGCCCTAATTTAACCCACCACTTCTCTTAGCCACCTCCCAACTCCTACTACATCTAATTTTGTCTCATTAAAATCCATTCTTTACTTAAGACAAAGAAGACCTTTTTAAAAAATTGATACTACTATTCTTTTGCTCAAAAGTCTACAAGGGCTTCCTTTCCTTTCCATGGCTGTGAGCTTCTGAATTATCAAATGCTTTAATTAAAGTTGTTGTTATCTTGAGACCTTTGTTCTACCTTTCGCCTCTGCCTGGAACACACCCTGCCTTCCTCTTCACGTGACTGGAGTTATGGCTGTAAATATCTCAGCTGAAACACCACCCTTGAGAAGCGACTCTTGTCTGAGGCCCCAGTATAAAGAAACCACAGCTCATTCTGTGGCATACTGTAGTGCCTGATGACTTCTCTTTTTTCCTTCTAGAACAAGTGAAAGATGGTTGGTTCTATAGACATAACAGAGGACAGTATTAAAAGTGTAAGAATTTATACTTTTGTCACTTTTTTGCAAGGTGAATGATTTCTTAACTTTAACTTAATTATTCATCCATTCATTAGATATCCAACAAATGTTAGTTGAGCACTTACTATGTGCTAGTCAGTGTTTTAAATGCTAGCCAAGCAGCAATGGACACAACACACATGAGATTTCCGTGCTGTCAAGTTAACAATTTTTTGAAAATCTACACTTTGCGAAGTGTTAAAATAAAAACAGTGATGTTATTGAGAACACGTGTCAAAGCGTAATCATTAAATGAAGGCTCTAATAAGCTGCTGTCTTGTATGTTGGAATTTCTACCTAACTGCTGGGATTTTTGCTTCTTTGCTGTAAAATGAGAGCAATAATACTCATAGAATGAATGTCATTTAAAAAAAAAAAACCGGGGATTGAAACCAAGACCTGGCTCCAGCTCTTCAATTTTTTATTTTTTTGAACGAAGTCTCACTAAATCACAGAGTAGCACAGGCTCAACTTGAACAATACTCACCTGCAATAATCCTGCCCCAGCCTCTCAAAAGGAAGGGACTCAGATAGGCACCGCCACACCCAGCTATTACTTGGTTCTTGCGTGAGTGTGTAAGTTTTGCATGTGAAGTGTTAGAAAGTACCCGATGTACAGAAAAATGTCTAATAAATAAGCGTATTTTAAACTGGAACTTAAATTAGGTTTCTTAGAGGAAATAACACTTAAGTTGAAATCTACAAGACTGGAAGGATTGGGTCTTGTGAAGATAAGGGTGAGGAAGCACATTCCAGGCCACGGAAACAGATGGAAGGTACTGAGGCGAGGTGGAAGGTGGCAGCTGGGGAGGTGGCTGATCATGTGGGGCCTGCAAACCTGGACTGGGGATTGGGGTTTTATTTAAGTGAAACAGGAAGGCAGTGGAGACGGTGTGTGTGAACATTAACTCCAAGTTTGTTCTTCAAAAAGAATTTCTCTACCTCCCTAAATGGAGAAGGGGTTTTTGGAAAGACAAGAGGGAAAGCAGAGAGATCAGTTAAAAGAGGGATTTCAGGTTAAGCGGGAGACCCTGGGCAGAGTAGAAATGGAGTTGCAGGGGAAGTAAATGGGATATTTTGTCATCTTAATTTTTAAACTTTCTGTTATTTCATAGTATGTTTGTTTCCATTTTATCTGATACACAGGTAACTGTAGATAGTCTCTTTTTCAGTAAAATTTTTAGAGCACAGAAAAATTTCATTTCAGCAATTTGAAAATTGTTTTCTTATATTTTTTTTTATTAACTAAAGATTTTTATGTTAATTTTTTATCTTTGATGAGTTTTCAAATTTCTTTGGAAGTGTTAAAATACATTCATTAGTTTTCTTTTTTCCTTTGATTTTGAAAAATCTTAGACAGTTGTGTTTTCTGTTCTTTGAAATGTGGAGATGAGTATTGAAGTGAAATTTTATTTTATTATTTTTATGGTACTAGGAATTGAATCTAGAGCCTTTGTCTCCAAGCCCTTTTAACGTTTTATTTTAAGACAGGGATTCACCAAGTTGCCCAAGCTAGACTCAAACTTGTGGTCCTCCTGCCTCAGCCTTCTAGAATGCTGGAATTGCAAGCACCCCATGCTCTGGTGAAGTGAAATTTTACAGTCCCGTTGCTATTCAACAATTACTGCATAAAAGGTTATAAAAGTTGATAACAGCCTTTTTAAAGATATTGCTTTATATTCCAGTTCATTAACTTTTTCCATGTATATTTTTACATTTTCTCTTCATGTTTTATATTCTCTGTTTAGGGGCAGTTGTTTTGACATACAATATCATACCTCTTCATACAATTATAAGTTAGAAAAAAAGTAAACCTGTAACACAGTCTTGGGCAACTCTCTTTCAGGGCTCCTTCTGTTGAGGCTTGGATCCCCCAGAGCCTCAGGTATTTGGATGTCCTGGAATGACTATGGAATCATGTGCTATTAAGAGGTGAGCTTTGGAGCTTACCTCTTATGCACACAGCCATCCAATGTTTATTTGTTGTCTGTGTCATCCTTTCTGACTACAATCTCATGCTAAGAAGATACTAGGGTTCTCCATATAGTTCACCTTTTCTCAAAGAGATTTCTAAAAGTTAGCACTGCAATACTATTTGCTCCATGGCAAAGACGGTTCTGAACATTTTGTGTTTTAAACCATGTGACTCTTGTAACGTTATTATTAGGTACTATTATATTTCTATTAGATAAACTAAGGCAAGCATCTGTTCAGTGGTAGAAATCAGGATGATTCCCCAGGCAAGTAGCTTTACAGGCCATTCTCTGAAATACTGTTCTGTATAATACAATTAAGCAAATAAATGCATACTGTATTTTTTAGTTAAATTTGGGAGCTGGGAATATAGTTCTGTTGGCAGAGCACTTGCTTTACATGTGCAAAGTGCTGGGTTTAGTTTAAAAATATTTAAATGTTTTGTGGCTATTATAAATTAGATGTCATTTTTTAGCTGATTTGAAGCAGATATACAAGGAGTCTATTGACTTATGTTCACCTTTCTTGACATTAACTTGTTTTTTTACCCCCAGGATTTTTTTTTTCACTGATTACTTTGTATTTTCTAAGCATATCAGGTCCATCATCTGCAAACAATAGTGCTTTTCTCCTTCTTTCATAATTACACCAACATGGAACGTCTATAACGACATTAAATATTGTGTTAGAATTAATTTTAGTTCCAAAATTTAAATGTCTAGAGTTTCAAGTTTAAAAATTTTTACATACTTGAATATACAATATTTACTTTTGATACAAGCAAATATTTTCTTAATAATGGTAGATAGTCCCGAAATTTTCTCCCTAGACTTAAATTATAAGTGTAGTGTTTTGACAGGAAGATTTTGAAAATATGAACATAAATTTAATTCAGCTTACTTGGATTTGAAGGTGTGGGAAACATAAGTATGTATGATGTAGAGTAGAAAAAGAAAATAGGCCCTAAATGAAATGGTGTTCATTAGGCACTGTTCGGCGCACTTGTTCTCAAACACGGCTGCATTTTGGAAATCACCTGGTAAGATTTACAAGCAATAATACCTGGATCACACTGCCAGGTACTCGGATGTAATTGGTCAGGGGTGCAGCATGGGTAATGGGAACTTAAAAACAGGTAATTCTAATAGATAACCAGGTTTTGTAACTACTCACTTATGTGAGGGCTTATGCCTATTTTCTATATTGTATAAATTCAGGTTAAGAGTTTGTATAGCCTACTGATAAAATATAACTTTGTATATGCTAACATTTATAGTGGCATTATTCACAATAGCCAAAAGGAGGAAAGAACAGAAATATCCATCAGTAGATGAATAGATGACAAAATGCAATATATAGGCATACTCTTCAGTCTTTAAAAGATATAGTATTCTGACACATGTACACACGGCTGACCTTTGACACCCTCATATTTAGTGACATAAGCTAGACAGAAAAGAACAAATGCTGCCTGATTACCCCCATGTGAGTTGTGTGAAATATACAAATTCCTAGAAAGCAGACTACATGGGGGTGGGAAGTTGGGAGTTTTTGTTTAATGGGAACAGAGTTTCACTTTGAGATAATGAAAGAATTCTGGAAATGGACGCTGGTCATGGTGTGCATTTAATGTCAAGGAATTATACACTTAAAGATGATTAAAGGCATACATTCAGTGATTAGGCTACCTCTTTTCCCAGCTAGTTTTACAGTGTGAATATTAAGGACTAGAGTATGGAGCATTTCAGTTATGACTCTATCTATGAGTGATTTTTTTTTTTTTGTGTTACAATTTTTAAGAAAGGCAGCACCTACCTTATACATTTTGCTAGCACCTGTGAGCCTTTATAACACCCTCCTTGTGTGCAGGCCTGCAGGGGGTGGGGCTGAAACCTGCAGTGCCTGTTGTGAAGATCATTGTGTGTAGAGCCCTTTGAAGCAAAGATTAGAGATAAGACTTCTTCATCCTTCCAGCTGGCCTTTGATGTACCCCTGTCTGGCCTGTACATGTACCCGCCAAACAGAGCTAAGACATCAGCATCACTTCTTATTAAGTGACAAATTCACCAAGAGAAGCATGACTTGCATCTGATTTGATAATGTTTCTGGTGTTCCTAAGAGAAAGATGAATTGAAATGAAGCATCTCTTTGATACCAATTCTCATGAGAACAGATGAGGCTATTTATAAGCAGTCTTGCCTGATGAAGAGAAATGGATCACAGTGTCAATGAAGTGGCCTGAATTACTGTTGTATTGATATTCTGCTTCAGCAGAAGATAGGTGAGCTTACATGTATCGATTGTCTTGAACAACATAATTAAACAATAAATTCATATTGGACATGTGCAGCAAATTATATTCAGAATGTTGAAATTCTGAAAGACATAGAGTCTAAGAGATCTACCCCATATGATTCCTTTACAAGCAGAAGACCCAGAACTGCACGGTCTGGACGTATGTCCTTCAAATGTGCTACAGCTACTAAATTCACTAATTTTCTAAGATGCTGTAATGAATTAGCACAAATGTGGTGGCTTGAAGCAATGCACATTTATTTATTCACAGTTCTGGAGGCCAGGAGTTCTAAACCAGTTTCACAGTGCCAACATAGAGGTGCCGGTAGGATCACTCTCCCTCCAAAGGCTCCAGTGGAGAGTCCGTTTCTTCGCCGATGCCTCTAGAGCTGCGTTCCATGCATTCCTTGTCCTCAAAGCCAGCATCATACACTCCTACTTCAATCATCACATTGCTGCCTTTTGTTTCATAGTAAAATCTCCCCGTCTCCTTCCTGTAAAGTCATAAACAGTAAATTTTAAGCCCTACCCAAATAATCCAGAACAATCTCTCCATCTCAAAATACTTTGTTTTATTGTACTTGCAAAATCTTTTTGCCACATAAGGTATCGGAGATTAGGATGTGGACATAGAGATTATTATTTAGTCTACCACACCAAGGGGTTTAATATTTAATATAACTAGCGCTTTTGTGGGTGGCTGGGTTATTTGAACAGCAAATTTTTGTGATGATTTAGGGCTGCATATTTCACTGTGCTGAGTAAAGAAAACATTTCCCAAAACACTGAGCTCTCCCACAAATAAAACAACAAACATTTTCATTACTATAAGTGCAAGCTTCAAAAACAAATAAACCATTGGGTGTCTTAACTATCTGTGAGAATCTGTATCTTGAATTAACTTTTCTTTTTTAAACTGGAGATTTAGCTCAAGGCCTTCACATTGGACTACATCATTCCCAGTCCATTTTTAAAATTTTTGATTTTAAGGCACTCACTCAGTCACCAGGTTGCCCAGGCTGGGCTGGAACTTGTGATTCTTTTGCCTCAGCCTCCCAGAGTGCTGGGATTACAGGCCCACACCATTGTCTTGGTCTGAATTTCTTTTAAAAAAGTTTTATGTAGATAGTTTTGAGGAATGGCCCATACTTAAACTCAAGATAGTATGTAGCTATGAAATGGAGCCTCTGGCACTGACACAGTAAAGCTTTCTATGAGGATGGAAATCTTCTACACGTGTAGTGGGTAGTCAATACCACGATTATTAAAATTAAATTAAAATCCTAGTTCACTGATACGCTATCAAGGTTTATTACAAAACAATAATACTGTGGGCCATGTAGTATTGGTATTAAAATATGCAATAGAACATGCTAATGGAACAGAAGAGTTGAGAAATAAGTGTGTATATTGTATGAATGGTCATTTGATTTCTGACTGCAGCAAGTAGAACAATGATTTTTAAAAATTAAGCGTGTTGCGTGAATTGGCTATTGACACAGAGGAAAAAGGGCACTTGGACATACCTCTATATCTCACTATTCCCAACGACAATTTCCAAGTGAATGGTAAATCGAAATGAGCAAACTAAAACAGTAAAACTTTTAGAGAAAAATGTAGGAGAAATCCTCATAACATGGAGTAGGCCAACACTTCTAAAATAAAACCAAATGCCACTAACCAAATGTTTCATAAAGTGGAGTAATTTAGAATTTAGAAGTTATTTAAAAGATAATGAAAAGAAAAAAGGAACCTGGAATGAAAAGATATTTGTCATATATATTCATGGCAAAGGGTGAAGCTCATGGTATTAAAAACCGCAGTATGGTATTATATACTTGAAATTTTGCTAAGAGGTTGGATGAATCTTAGATGTTCTTAACAACAATAAGAAATAGGGCAGGAGAAAACTTGGAGTGGATGGATATGTTTATGACACAGATTATATTGATGGGTCCAAGAGTATAAAATCATCCAAACACATCAAGTTTTGTATACTAATTATGCATGCCATTTAGTATGGTAATCATACCTCAATAAAGTGTTTTTTTTAAAAAATATACTTGGATAAGCAAGTATTCACCCAATGGGATATTACTCAGAAACAAAAAATAATAAATTACTGAAACTCAAGAAGGTGGAAAAATATCAGATAAATTTGAAAGAAGTCTTACACAAAAGAACATACCATATAGTTCCAGTGATATAAGATTTTGAAAAATGCAAAACTAATCTACAGTGGAGGGAGAAAAATATTCACATACCAGCTGCTCCTGGAAAAGTGGAATGGCAGGGAGAATGAAGGACTTTCCAAGGTCATGGTGGAGAATGTATCTGGTGGAGGCTTGGGATATATGAAGTGAATGCACTTGTCAAAACTCAGCACATGCACGCTGAAGGTTTGGGCATTTTATTTCATGTGCATTTTACACCAAAAATTTCAGATACTGCTTTCTAATGCTATACATGCTGCAATATTTAGAGGACCGAATATGTTTTGCTATTACTATTTACTTTGAAATGCAACATTAAAATGGATAGAGGAAAGGACAGATCTGCCAGAAGAAAGTTTTCTAAATTTTAATGGTAGAATCTATGTGTTTACTGTATAAAATTATTTAAACATGACTAAATATTTTATAATCAAATGTTAGGAAAGATATTTTAAAAGACATTCAAACATTCAAAGGCAAAATATTAACAGACTCTTCATAAAACTATCTCTAAATAGACAATAAGTGGGTGACAAGGTGCTCAGTTTTATTAATCATGAAAGAGAAGTGAATTAAAACCACTGGAGACTTATTTTTCATTCTTCAAAATAGTTAAAGTGAAAAACCAAGTGTTGATGAGAATATGGAACAAATGGAACTCTCATATTTTGCTGGTAGGAGTGTAAATCGACACAAAACATTCTGGAAAACTGCTTTACACTACTAAACTTGAGTATGTTATAACTTATGATCCAAGAATTCGCATTCTAGCTATGTAACCTAGAATAGCCATTCATCATGTTCATCAAAAGACATGTATCATTTGCAGCAGCAATGTTTTATTTTACTTTACTTTTTGTGCCCCTGGGGATTGAGCCCACAACTTTCAAACAGCCCCGGACCATTTTTTTATTTGTGATTTTGAAGTAAGAGCCTCACCAAGTCACTAAGTTGCCCAGGCTGGGCTGGAACTTGTTGGACTTCTGCTCCAGCCTCTCAGAGTGCTGGGATTATAGGCCTGCACCACCATGCCTAGCTAGCAATATTTTTAGTGACTCCAAAATGTATACTACTCCAATCCCTATTAACATTTGGCTAAACTATATCATAATGGAATGCAATATAGCATTCTTTTGAACAAACTTTATACTGAAAATGTGGATAAACCTTATGAATAATGAAAGAAGCCAAGAACAAAAGAATACATACTGAAATGGTTCCTCTTATGTAGTATGCAAACACAAGAATACTACTTTATACGATTAGAAGTTAGGAGAGCAGTCACCCTAGTAGAAGGGACTGGTTAGTGGAAAAAAAAACACTTCTGGAATGTTGGTTATTGTTTTGCTGCTTGAGCTAGTTGCCGGTTGCATGAATTTAGTTTGTAAAATTTCAGCAGTTTTCATTTATGATTGGTGTACTTACCTATAGGCATGTTACATTTCAATAAAAAGTCTCTGCCAGAAGCTATAAACAAAAAGGGAGCCATAGAAGGATTTGGCATTTGAAAGACTTGAGGATTTGAGACTAGATGAGATTTGCATTAGGAAGATTAGTAGAGGATGGCCAGGAGAGGAGTTACCAGGGTGTTTGTAGAAGCAATCTAGGCAGGCTCGAGTTACAACAAGCGATAGACCAAAAAGGGTATTTATTTAGAGTAAACATGACAGGACTTGGGCAAGTCACTAATTCCCTAACTCTTGTTTTCATGCTTGAAAAACGGGAATAACAGTACCTACTTCGTTGACGCTATTTTTGACAAGTTAACGAGTTAATAAGTCACTGTCCCTACATCAATGCCTGCTATGGATTTACAGAACAAAATAAAGGATTGAGATTAGCTTTGACAAGGTGTAGGCGATCTTTCCTCCCCCCCCAAACACAGGTAAAATCACCTCCCAGCTTGGGAGTCGGTTAAGGTAGGGCACAGGGAAGAAAGGCAAGAGTTAAGAATGAGACAGAACATTTTTGGAATCTGGGAGTGGAAGGGGCCTAAGGTGCCGTGGGTGGAGGGGTTCGGACTCCTCTCACTTAGCCTGCATCCCAGGAGCCTGAGAAACTAAAGACAAGGTTGGCATACGGCCGCCTTTGCTCACCCTCTCAGCTGAGGAATGGGACCGCAGAGGAATTCCGGCAGAGGGAGGTGGAGTTGGAGCTGGAAAAGGAACCAATGAAACGTGAGCTTCCCTAGGTTTAACCAATTGGATGTGAAGAACCGTCCCTGTTCGGTGATTGACAGGCACATCTCTAAATTCTCGCAGACCGCGGGGTTTGGGTCAGAATTCTCGCGAGGATGCAAGTCTTCGTGCTGACTTTGGTCACCTAGTCCGGATCCTCCCTGGTAAATGTAATACCCGGAGTCCTCTACCAACCCCAGACAAAGGTGGGGCCAGTCTGACAGCCACCTCTCCCCAGCCCTCTGGGAGGCCGAGGCCGACGCGGTCAGGGCCGGGGCTTAAGCTGGCGGCGCATGCCTGCTCGGCAGGGGCTGCAGCTGCCTTGCTGCCCCTTGGCGGAAGGAACTAGAGTCAGGCCTGATTAGATCTTACCAGGTGGCAACGCTGGCTCCAGGAGGGAAAAGGAGCTAATGCTAAGGCCATTTCATTTAAAAATTAAGGAGAGTTTATGGTCCTGTTGCTAGCGCACTTATAACGCCTGCATTCTTGTTACGGGGCTTATGGCGGTTAACTGCCTTGCTGATGTCATTGGTGACGTCTGCTTTTCCCAGCTCGTTGCTAGTTCTTGCTTTCTCTGCTACAGTTCACATTAAGTAAAAGCAGGTATATTCTGAAGTCTCTTTCCAATGAGTTAAAGTAGTCCCATTTACATCCCAACAAGTAATTCCGAATCTTCCAATAGAGGGCTGTATGAATGGAGTATGTATAGAATTCTTACAATTATCTCAAGTACTAACCATCTTCGTGTGTGTGTGTGTGTGTGTGTGTGTGTGTGTGTGTGTGTGTGTGTGTGCTGAGGATTGAAACCAGGGCCCCACTTATGCCAGACAAGCGCTCTACCACTGGCTACATACCCCAGTCTTAAAATTTTGAAACAGCTTTAATTGCCCATACTGACCTCAAAGTTGCAGTCCACTTGCCTCAGCCCCTCGAATAGTTAGGATTACAGGGTCCAGCTAATACCAGAAACCTTAATGTGGGCTTGTGAAAGTTATAAAGAGGATAAGTGTTGGGCCCGGGGGTGTAGTTCAGTGATTAGAGCCCTTGCCTGGCGCCTGCCTGTAATCCTCGCTGTCGAGAGGCTGAGGCAAGAGGATTATTGTGAGTTTTAGGCCATGGGCTACATATGATTCACAACCAGACTGAACTACAGAACAAGACACTATCTCAAAAGAAGTATTGGTGGGTACAAAAGTAAAGTGATATAGCTTTTGTGGAAAAACAATTTTCTGGTTCCTCAAACAAAAGTAATAATAGAATTATCATGTAACCCAACAATTTCATTTCTGTTTATATCCACAAAAATTGAAAACAAGGACTCAACCAAGTACTTGTACACCTTGTGCATATTAACATTTTTCAGAATACCCAAGAGGTAAACCATCCAAATTCCAGCAACAAATAAGTGGATAAAAAATTACATGTAAGTACCACTCCACATTATTTTGTGTTGAATAGGAAGGAAATTCTGACATGTGCTACAGGTGAACCTTAAAAATGTATGGTATGAAATAAACCAAACATAGGGACAAGTACTGTGATTCCATTTATATAAGGTACATCTTCATAGAGACCCAAAACAAAATAGTAGTGATCAGAGTTGGAGGGAGAAATGAGTTGTTTATAGGTACAGAACTCCTGTTTCAGATGATTAAAAAATTTTTTTAGAAATGTGTAGTGGTAGTTGCATAAAATTGTGAATGTACTTAATGGCAGAGTTGTGTATTTAAAAATTGTTAAAAGAATAAATTGTATCATCTATTACATGCACACACACTCATCTGTAGATACAATCTAAAGTTAGATCCAGTCATTGGAAAACCTTGGTTTAATTTCAGCATCTGCCTTGCACAACTTTAATTTGTGGAAACCTTTTCAAACTTTCATCTGAACGAAATGAAGTATGTGTTCAAAGGCTGCGAACTGCCATTTTTGTAATATACATGTGGTGTTTTGAATCCTAAACACACTTAGTAGTATTTCCAGGGTGAATTTGGAGACCAATACTTGTTAGAATTACTGAGCACTTATCATTTAGTAATATATTATAAAGACTAAAGACATTGAGAAACTGAGGCAGGAGGATTGCTCTGTGTTTTAGACCAGCCTGGGCTATATAGTGAGTTCAGGACAGTGTGTATTGCAGAGTGAAACCCTGTCTCAAAAAAAAAAAAAAAATCCGTATCTGTTTTCTTGTTATATATTTGAAGACTATTTCGATCGCTTGCATTTCAGCCTCCCTATCAATACCTTTTTTTAAAAAAACCCTGTAATTTCAGATTAGCTCATTCTTATATACAGCCAAGATAAGAGGCAGTATACATGTTTTTAGGAAGTATTCTTATCATCATATGTTCTTGGTGGGAGCGGGTTATACTGCCTAAGCACACAAGTGTACTTCAACTACACTTCATAGTCCTATACACCTGACAAGTGAGAAAATGCTAATTTATCCTTTTGTAAGTGGGAAAATAGAAGGCATTCCAGCTGAGGTGTATGGCACTGAAACCGACTTATCCAAAGATTATTTTTACTCTTCTGTTGAAAGTTTTACTAAGTTTTTATGTGTGGCTTATGAATTTAGAAGAGTAACTTGCCAGGATTAAGTTCTGACATGTTTCAGCAGGCCACTACAGTGCTTTTGGAGTTGCCAGCTTACTTTATTAGTAGATGTGAAGATAACTTTCTATACACCATAGAAATGAGTGGTCAAAGAATTCATATTAAACTTAAAGTTACTATGTATGTTAAGTAACTATGAAGGGACCTACGAAATGTTAGGTACAGTCTGTGTTGACAGAGCCTTGTCAAGATCAAGTACTTGTGACTAGCACAACAGATTAAAGAAGGTGGAAATGATGTCCAGAGTGACATGCAAAGCAGTCATCCCGTCACCTAAGGAATGTGTGAAAATGCTAAAGGTCAGAAATTGAGTCGCAGATTTGATTTGCTCCAATAGCCACTTAACTAAGAAAATGACTGAAAAGTTAGACAAATAAATAGTCATCCTGAATGAAAACTTAAACACGAAGAAAGTCTCTGGGAAGATTACTTCTTATGTTTTGTAGCTGATGATATTGCAGAGGCCTCACCAATATAGAGCTGCACAGGGGTGTCCAAAGTAGGTGTACGCTAAGGGATGCTCCACTCCTGCTTTGTTTTATTGGTTCTGGAGAAACTTCAGGCTGAAACTATGCAATATATGGTGAATGTCTAAACTTTAAGTTTGTTACCGTCATTGTCATTAATCCCCTTCAAAATATCCTCCCTCATTTTGCATATACTTGTTCCAATCATTGCAGCCATTCTCTAAAGCAGTTCTGCAAGTCCTCTTTCCTGAGTACCTAGTTTTATTCGTTTTGCCTTTGGGAAAGAGCCAGAAGTCACAGCAGTGCCAGAGCTGGTGAATAAGGTGGATAAAGACACACCGTAATGTTTATATTTGACAGAAATTGTCATAAGCATTAAGAATCGATTCAGGACACTGAGGCAACCACAAGAAGATTCTAATGAAAGACTTCCGGAAGTGCTTCCCCAGGTAGCAAAAATGATGGGATATGTGGATTAGAAGTGAGCAAGAGTATTTTGAGGGAGATTAATGGCAACGTGCCTTTACTGTAATAGATTTGTATTTTTACTCAACATTCCCCGTAAGTTTTGATCATACCCCATAAACAAGTTAAAAGTCTTCATTTCATTGGCTCTGCAGTTATGTGACATAAACAGCATGAAGCCATTACAGCTCTGTGTGTGAAGTAGACAGGTTGAGCCTCAAGGTGAGGAACAAGGGAGTATTCTACCTTCTTTTTTAAAAAAGGGGTTGGGAGTAGGGAAGAGGAAGGAATAGTAGACAACTGGAGAAAAAATATACTTTTCTCTTATACTACTCCCCCCTCAACTTAGAACCTGATATTGGTGAGAAAAAAATAGTGTCTATTTTATATCTCATCAAATTTCAATTTTAAGTAAGAGAAATTTTAAGTAAGAGAAAGATATAGTATGAAAGGTAGACAAATGGGGATCAGTGTTGACGCTGACTTATTTTTTGTTTATGCTTTTCAGTACTGGGGATTGAACCCAGGTTTTCACTTTTTGAGACAAGGTATCCCCTTAAGTCACTCAGTTGCCCAGGCTGAACTGAACATGTGATCCTCTTCCCTCAGCTTCAAATGGTGAGATTATAGGTGTGTGCCACCACACCCTGCTGATTCTAACTTCTTTAATCATAAGAATGAAATTAGTGCATAAACAACAGGCATGCATAAACTTTCCATCACAACATGGGACATGGTTCTGAGCTTCACATTGTCCATGTGAGTTCCTGAACATGCCTGGCATCAACAAGTCCAACAGCTTCCATTAAAGGGAAGGCATTATGTTGTATGATCATGAGACCTCTAATAGCTTCAAGTACATTATTATCCAATTGGTAATTTTGATGAAACATTCTAGTAAAGAAAAATTAGAAATTCATGTCATGTGAGGTGATATTCTTATACTGAAGTAATAGATGAAAAATCGTTTGACAGAAAAAATTCTGGTAAGTGTAGAAAAAATAATGCTAAAAGAGATTTCAGTATGCTTCTCCCTTAACCTCTTAAAGAGCTAACTGAATCATGTGCTGTCCTCCCAAAGGAATAAATTTTGAGTTCAGTAAGCATGAACATTTTATTCAGAAACTTAGGCTCTTCCCCAGTTTTCTTCCCAGTCTTTAAAATACTGTGTAAGTGTGGTCTCCAATCATCCTCATTAGTACTGAAACATACACCAAAATTACACTGAAAGACTTAAGGGAGACCTGTGGTACTTTATCCTTATACTAGTTTTATTAGTTATTCTATTAGGTTTTATAAAAACTTCCCAGAAAGCCAATCTTGGTGATGCAGACCTGTAATCCCAGCACTTCGGGAGGCTCCCCCGTAATTTAGCAAGGTCCTCTCAAAATAAAAAAGGGGCCTCGAAATGTAGCCCAAGGTAAAGGCACTGATGATAAACAGTGTGGGGAGGCAGTGTGGTGTGGTAAGGTTCTAACCCCATCAGTATTTGTGCCCCTAAGATTTCTAACTGGTAACACATTACTGCAAACGATGGTTTAAAACAACAAGTTCCAGAAGTCATTCCACTGGATCAGATCAAGTGCATGCTCCAGGAAGCTACCCTGGGAATATGTTCCTTGTATCTTTCAGCTCCTTTTAGGTCAGCGTGTTCAATCTTTGTGTTGTCTTCTTCTGGATGTTTCCTGTGCGGACTCTCCATCTGCCTCCCTAGTGATTGCATTTAGGGTCATAGGATTATCCAGGATAATCATTTTCTCATCTCCAAACCCTTAATCTGGCTAGGTGCAGTGGCCCATTACTGTAATCCCAGCACTCTGGAAGGCTAAGGCAGAATGGTAATGAGTTCAGCCTGGCCAATTTAGCAAGACCCTAACTCAAAATCTGTCAATTTTTTCAGTACTAGGGACTGAATCCAGGGCCTTCACACTAAACTACATCCCCAGCCCATTTTTGAGACAGGGTCCCTCTAAATTGCTAAATTCCCCAAGATGGGCTCAAAACTTACAAACCTGCCTCAGCCTCCAGAGCGCTACAATTACAGGTGTGTACCTTTACACCAGGCTCCCATCTCAAAATGAAGGGACATAGACGTAGTTCAATGAGTGCGCACTGGGTTTAATCCTTAGTACTTCCAAAGAAAAAAGAAAGCTAATGTAATCTTAACTGTAAAAAGGTAACATGTACTGTTCTAGCATTTAGGAACTAGTTATTTTGGGGAAGCTATTATTCACCTTACCTTACCATCTCTAGGTTCTGATAAGTTTTCTGAAAAACAAGGTTGGGTGAACTGTATCTGTTAACAGTACTGCCAAAGAAACTATTTTTAAGCTGGGCATGGTGGTATACATGTAATCCCAGCTCTTGGGAGGCTGAGGCAGGACTGCTATGAGTTCAAAATCAGCCCAGGCTAAAAACTCAGTTCAGGACCAGCTTGGACTATACAGCAAGACCTTGTATCAACGAAAAATAAAAGCCTTTTTGTCTTGTCACTTCTGGCAACTTGTCCCCATTAAGCATTTGAAATGGGGCTGATAGCTTTAGAATTTAAGTAGCCCTTATGTGACTAATGCTATCATACTAGACAGCTGCAGTTTCATCTCTATAGTTGTAAATTGTGAAGCAGCACTATCAGTTTCTTCCCTGGGTTAGAAAACTGTTCATCTTTTATCTTCTAGTTTAGTCCAATAAACTTCAAACTCAGCACGAAAACACTCCTTTTAACTAGAAAGGTTAGAAAAAATTAAAAACCACTGGGACAGCATTAAGATGGGTACAAGGAGGATCCATGAATGACCCAGGCGTCCACACACTTAACTCAATTATGTGATGCTGTCAAAACCGCTACTACATAGGAATCTAGGACTCAACATCTGAGTACTTGGAATATACCAGGCACCTGGCTAACTACCCAGGACCTCTGCACTGAGCTACATCTCCAAACCACTTTGAGAGGCTCTCACTGAGTTCCCCAAGCTGGGCTAGAACTTGTATTCCCTCTGACTTAGCTTCCCATAGTACCAAGATTATATACACGACTATGCCCTGCTATCTCCCTCTCAAGGATCATGTCTCTACAGCTCCAATTCTACATATTCTTGACCACATCTCTCCTCAGTCTCTGTGCTTTTCGCTCTGCTTGAAAACATTCTTTCACCAATTACGTATTTCAGAATTTACATACCCAAATCGGTTTTACGTGAAACTGTGAATGCCTTGTACCCAGTACACAAAGGTGCTTCTCTCTCCCAAGGGCCCTGTCCCAGCAATTGTGGCAAATAATTTGCGTTTAATCTAAAAGAATTTATAATGCTGGGCTTCAGAGTCTAATAAGGACTAGAAATGAAGTTTAAAGAGTAAAGCCAAACAATGAAATAGGCAGTAAGACTACAAAGACATATAATAAAATATCTTTATTTCAAGTTTCTGGAAAATGAGCTGTCACTGGTATACAGGCTAATAAACCACTAGACATGCAGACTGGATTAAGCGTGAACTTGTAATAGGCTCTGTGCATCTTGCTCTCACAAAAACCTGACCCATCATTCCATTTGCTACTTACATATCTAATATTACTGTTTCTCAAATACCTTCCATACTCCATTATACTATACACATGTGAAAAAAACTAGCATGCTGATGGATGCCCACTTTGTGCAAAATTCTGGGAAACTAGGTTCAATTTAATACCATGGACAGCCTATATTCTCCATACCTATGTTTTTCTCTCCCAAACTGGCATGTTCTACCATGTCTAGGAATGTTACTTATACCATGGTTCCATGGGAGGCTCCTTGTTAGGAACTACTCCAAAGTTGTGGGAACCTGAGTTCCCACCTAACTATCTATAAAATGGGAGTACAATACCTATGAACAGGCTCGCTGAAACAGCCACCACATTGCCTGTCACCACCAGCATCGTCCTACTGCTGTAGCTCATATGGCTGGACTTGAGCACATTTTGAACTCACTCGCCTCATGTTCAGATCTGTTGCTAAAATGCTTTGCACGGAACCATAAGAGATATTCAGATCCTCAGAAATTTTCCTAATAGTCAATCGCTTGTTTGATCGAACCATTTCACTTACTCTTTCAACATTCTCTCGGGTTTTGGAGGTTGAAGGACGTCCGGACCTCTCCTCATCATTCACTGATTCACAACCTTTACGAAACCGCTCGAACCACTTGTAAACAGTCTTCCTGGTCACTGCGGCATCACCATAAACTAATTTTAACATTTCGTGTGTTTCTTTAGCACTTTTATGTAGTTTGAAACAAAACTTCATGTTAATGCGTTGTTCGTGATCCATGACTTAAGGTACACTTTAAAATACCGCTCTCACACGCTCTACGCTGTGTAGCTTACAGTGAACTGACTGCACTGAACAAGGTGAAACTTGTCACACTGGTATTAAGGCTTAACGTGCTGCTGCTCCTACTGAAGCTCCCCGCTCTTCTGGTGGACAGCATTTGGCAGCAGCACTCACCAAATTTTTTTCAAGCACACCGCAAATATTTAATATTTCACCTCATTACTGGCACTTTTCTGTTGTAACTGCAGTGACAAGTGGTGTCATTTGAAATACAGGCACCAGAACATTCCCAACTTCAAAGACTTGTACTTGCAGTTTTCAACCTGTAAGAATGAAAAATTTTAAAAGACGTTTTAAGCAAATAGAGGACATTGAGGTGTTATCTTCAGTCTCAATGTTTATATTAAATAAAAGCTGGAGGCCGGTAATCCCAGCACTCTGGGAGGCTGAGGCGTAAGAGGCCCAAGTTCAAGCTCAACCCGGGCAACTTAAGGAGACCCTGTCTGTCTCAATAAGAAAATGGGGGAGGGGGCTGGCACTCTGGCTCAGTGTGAGGGTGAAAGGCTCCATCTCCACTACCGCTCTCCCCCAAAAAGCCTGCGTACATGTATTCTATTGGATTGCTCCACCTTTAAAGACCAAAGCCAATATCCTTATCTATTTGAAAATACTGCCTGACATCTCCAAAAAAGCACGTGCCAAAAGTATGAAAGCAAAGGTTAGTTTGTCTATCAAGACAGGGTCCCCCTGGGTAGCCCAGGCTGCCTTAGAACTCACAGCAATCCTCCTGCCTCGACCTCTAGAGTGCTGGAATTACAAGCGTGCCCCATCACACCCCACTACCCAGCTACTATGTACTTCCGGGGTACTATAACAGGGACCTCAAGATTCCTAGCAAAGTGCTTTACTCCCTAGGATGTGGGCCCAGACCCAAAGGTTAGTTGAAATGTTATCGCGACGTTGTTTAAATCTGTAACGAATCTTGTGCTTCAGCTGTGACTCCAGACAGGATCCAAAGAGGAGTTCTACAGTCTCTTCTCTGGGTTTTATGGAGGCTTCCTTTACCCTTCTGTGTTAGCCTCTTAAGGCACTGTGACAACCTTAAGAGGGCACAGGAAAGGGCGCCTGGGGCGGTTCGCTAAGCGGTATTCTCTGCCCCTATCTGATGCATCTCAACAGTCTGGGGTACTAGGGTCTAGAAGCCCACCAGAGGCCGCAGTTCTGCCAAGGGAGCCGGTGAATATACATTTACATGATGTCAAGGGTGTGCCGCTTCGGGCCTCTCCACAAACCAAGCTCCTGGGATTTCCCC